>JAQQZR010000004.1:15395454-15413448 GCA_030068235.1 Notoglanidium macrostoma
ACATGCAAACTCCACACAGAAAGGCACCCTGGGTGACCCGGGGATCGAACCCAGGACCTTCTTGCTGTGAGGCGGCAATGCTAACCACAGCACCACTGTGCCGCCCTAGATCTAATTTCCTTACTATACAATGTGTTGGTATTGCAGTGGTCTGATATGTTGTCATTACAAAATAAAGGCAGGGTAGGTAATTTTGGAGAAACCAGAAACAGTAAGCAGTAAGATTTTAAAAGTATCCAAGCCAAAAATCCCATCCCCTCCAAAACCACTCTTCTAAAACACATGAATGCGCACCACCTGATTACTGCCCACAAGAGAGGAGAGGAGTGTAGCATGTCATTGAAAACTATCAAAATTCCCCAAAAAACAACAAATGATATAATTACCTGTCCAACAGAAATTCAGCAACCATTGCGTCACTTTTCAGGCCTTTCAACTCCCTCAGTTGTCGCCATTGTTGAAAAGCCATACTGATGTTTACTGATGCTAGTCACATGATAGTGAGAAGGTCCTACTTCCGACTGGTGAAGTTGGAATGGCCAGTAGGTCATGTTCATGTGCTTCATTGGAGCAAACTGAAAAATAATGGACCCAAGATTCCTTCTCACTTGTTTCTTAGCGAAATCCTGTTTTGATTCCGTAACCCACATGCTAAATAGCATTGTTCTATATCAAGTGTACACAGATTACAGATTGCATTATCAATTGCACAAGCAACAGCTAACACTAGCTGTATTGCTAAAATTAAACTATTACTTACCATACACTACTGAAACTGCCCTCTTCTCCACCATGTTGAAAGTTTGAAGGTCTTCCCGACTCAGGAACTCAGGTCTAAAAATTATTTACGAAGTTCCCACTTGAAATCAAGAGTTGAGGGGCATTCATGCGCAAAACCTTTTACGTCGTAGCCTTTTCTGCTTTCCTACATGCTTTCTTTCCTTGCCTTGTTTAGCAGTGTAAGCTGTGGTAGGTATAACGTTAGGTGTAACTGGAAATTATGGCTTCAGTGTATCATCTCATACCTACTTATGTACACCCAGTAGTCCTTTATGTCATATAAATATGACAAACACTAATTTACTCTCATATATTGTACATGCAAATCAAGCAAGTTAAAATATTACGCTTAAAATTACATCCACTCCAACCAGACACATTTTGATACTACAGATATCCTAAAGATAAAATTGATGAATAAGCAAACTGTTATAGGTGTTTATATATGTTTAATATTTGGGGCTTTGTTGGTCATGACACACTGCCAGAAAAATCTGGTACTTTATTTTTGTTTTCCAAGTTGTTTTACTTTCAGATTTGCTCAAAATGTTTCACTTTGGTGCATTACTTCTGTTTACTGTAAATGTTTCTCTGTTCCTTTCATGGCTGCTTACACTCACTTTGTATGATCTGATTTCACTGTCATATTATCTAATTAATATACTCTCTCTTTTTTTTAAGTAACTCTATTTGAAGGGTACATTCTAGGGCCATAATGGAATTTATAATTAATAAATACTGTATTTATAATACTTATAGAAATTTATAGATTCTTAAACTTATAGAAAGTAAGATGATAATTTGTTCAAGATTTGATACTTGGCTATAGAAACAATACATTCTGCACAAAAAATTTATAAATTTATTGTCATAAAATACCACCTATATTTTATGAGGTGCAAAAATTTTTTCAAGCCCACACTCACTCCTCTTTCGAATAAAAGTAGGCTTAAGTAGTAGATAATTCTTTACCTTGAATCTGGAGAGGCTACACGGATTTAAAAAAACATGATTCTCCTATGAATGCTGTTTTTCAACAAGCAACTGCATTGTACTGGCATACTAGACTATGTTTAGCAGCAAGATCCTCCAGAGTCTTTAAGGCTTAGTGTATGGGTGCATTTTTGCTTTATTGTAAGTTATAACACTGACAGCCAGTAAGTGATGGACCAAAACATTACAGTGTTTTGAATGTAAGAACAAAACACATGTGCTAACAGAACAAATGTACAGATATATCATGCATATTCACACACAAGTACGCACAAACCTTCTGCTGCATTTAGGCAGTCTTTCCTTGCTGATTCAATCTGGTCTTAAGAAATCACCATAGCGAATGTGACATTCATGTTCACTAGTGGATTAATAAACAAATGTAGGCTCTCAGAGCATAACAAGTTAACAGCAGAGTGGGAAAAGCCCTGTAAAGCTTAAGCCTTCACCTATACCTAAAAGCCCTGTTCCACTGCATAGCTACGGCCCAACTCAACTCGTCTCTACTCACTTTTTGTTTCAGCACTTCATTTTCCACTGGAGCTGCCTGGACTTTATCTTCAATGTAACGCACAGTAACATCTCCTTTATTATTACTACTCTCTGTTGACCAAGCTTCTGTGCTCAGTTTCTTCCCACGCAGTGCCATGTTTATGAATTTAATGCAAAGTAACTCAAACTGTACTGATATTTTGCCTAACCCTCTATTGGTATACCAAAAAACACCCTGATATGGGTAATGTTATGGGTTGACCAAGTATTTGTAATAAATCAAGCACTATGGCATGGCATTACTCAGCCCGAAGCAGGATTCCATCTATGTTACCATAAATTAGGTTCTCGGGTGGTTTCGTATGAAGGCAGGAGCCTTCAGTTTGTGGCTTGCTCTAATTTGCTTACTGACTACAGAGGGCAAAGGCAGAGTGCGTGCATGAAAAACTTTCCACAAACAGCATGTGCTGAATGGAGAAGCAAACCCACATCCTCGGACTGTTAGACCGAATGCCTACACCATTACATTAATACTCTGATAGCCCATCAAGGCACATATTCAGGCAATGCAAGGCAATAACACAACCATTATCATTGCATACACTTCTTTAAATAAAACAATGTTGGAGAATTTATGGAAGGCAATTGTTGTAAGAGGACATTGGTTTTGTATGATTTTGTATTAAAGAATGAAAAGAGAAAACCCTGAGTTATAATAGTGGGTTGACTGCTGATTAATGTAAAAAAAAATTCTTATCTTGCATTTTGATGTTTGTTTTTACTTATAACATATAGCAAGTGGTAAAATGCAAACCTCATGCAACACAGCAGTGTCACAAATGCAAATATGCTTATCACTTCAGTTTGTGAGCATTTAAATACTTTGCCTGATATTAGGGCTTGTTGACAAGGCCTTAACATGATATATCAAGTTTATTGGAGTAGTGTTTCATTATACAGAGTTGGAAAAGTGCATTTCCGTCATAGCAAGTTTTTAACATCTGGCTACAGTAATACAAGACGCCACGTCTGCTTTTCCAGTTAAAGCATCAGTCATCAAATCAAAGCAAATAATGTTTGGCAGTTCACACGAAGTGGAAAGTTACTTTCACTTTGTGCTGATTTTATCTAGGTGAACCACAGTTTTATATGTGAGCTCATAGAAATCAAGAGAGCATTGTTGGTAAAATACAGTGCTGTTTATAATTTATGCTGTTAGCCTGGAGCCATCTCATTCACCAGGAATTTTCCTAGGAATTTTTTTTTTTGAACAATTTTGTCACGTCTGCACCACCACCACTTGCTCAACACATGCTCCTGTAAGTAGTAGGTAACTACACTTCCCATAAGGAAAGATGATATGTGGACACATTATAAAAAAAGTGAGAAAATACTTTGACCTAAATGATAATCAAGAGTTCTTCTCTGTTCATTTTTTCATGTAAAACACAGCAATGCACTTCATAAAAACCTTTGTCATCTCACCAGTTTTGATATTAGCGCTACAAAATTAGTATTGTTTATAAAATATTAGTATTGTTAAATGTTAAAATGTTAAATGCTATGTATAATATGCTTATAAATGTATTATAAAGCCCCAGGGTAGGTAATCTTCAAATAGATACAAAACATTACAAAAAATACTTGAGTTATCGCTTATAATTTCTGTTTTTAGGACAAAGTTCTCATGGAAATGAAATGTCAAGCCTGTTGTGTTTACCATTTTGGCTGTGTCATGGTGTTTTGTTTTTTGCTTTTTAGGTACAAAAATTAAAATCCATGCGCATCAGACGCAACTATCCAATGAGCTTTGCAGAACACACTGAATGTGAATGCAGGTACAAATTTTTACTATAACAACTTTACACAATCACAGCAAGTTGAATTTTTCTTGAAGAAACTGCTCTTTCTCTCTAACTGTTCCCATTATCTTTGCTATTTATTGTGGGCTTTAAACTTCAGGAGTTTGCGCTAGTCTAGCCTAGCCTAGCCTAACCTAACCTAACCTAACAAAGAGTTAAGAGGCACCACAGGGCTACATAGCTGAACTGATTATGAACTTTCAGCTCTGTTGTAGTCCAAAACAGTAAGCATAAAGTTAATTGTCTCTCACTTTCTTTTTTTAGAGTAAAGAAAGACATACAGGATAAGACAGAAAAGTAAGTGCACACATTTTCAAGTCATGCTTGTCTATGTGTTTGGCAAAACAGGATCTGTTATCAAGTAGCTCTTTTTCTTTTCCTTTTTCATTCCTTTTTGACCTTAATATTAGCTATATCTAGAGCTCTTATCACAACTTTCTCTACTTTTATGTTATGTAACCTTTATTGCCATGTAGTATGTGGTAATGTTCTTCATCATCATCATCACCATCATCATCCATGGAGTTTTGTTTAAGATAAATGTTAATGTTTAATCCCACAATGATTCAGTAGTAAAGGTAGATTTACCAAACATCATTCAACATTATGACCTCAGCTATCTCACAGGTAGGTGAGTTTTTGGACTTCTAATATTGAAGTCAGTGAATTTACTCCGATATTTAGTGCACTTGTTCCTCAAATTCTCAGTGTGTGTTAATATTATCATGGTATAGGTGAGCGAATCTTGCACAGTCCATAACTTTGTTTATGATTTGAAATAAATTGTTGATGGGGAGTTCATAGTCACCTGATATCTTTAGTGGTCTCAGATAAGAGTGAGCTTTTGAGTCTTTTTTTTTGAGTGAGCTTCTACACTTTATGATTTTCTTCTAAGGCACTGACCTCCCTTATCTCATTGTTGGGCATAGGAAGATCAACATCTGCTTTTTTCCCTAAATTATTGGTTGGTGGTACCTTTGTTCTTTGTGGAGTTCACAGAGAAAGGTGTTATGGGTCAGGGATTTCTAAGTGGTGTAGAAGGTGTTTCTGAGTGCTGTGTCTTTAAAGCCAAAGGTTATACATCTTCTCAGCACTAGGCATGTGCCGATATAGTGTCATAAAATACTGTGACATTTAAACAGTACTATTGCTCTGACTGAATGCAGAGTTTGTTTATAAATGTAAAATTATCTGGAAGCTGATATTCCGGGAGTTCTGTGGAATATACCAAGAGGGTGATAACTTTAAGATTTATTGAATTCTGGATTTCTGACCAACTCAACCAAACTTGACCAATTCAAGTTTGAATCCCATTAGAAACCTGTACTCTGAATTGAAGAGGACAGTCCATATCTGCAAAACTACGTATTATTGAGGTCAAAAGTTTACATAGAGTCATCATGGACATAAATGTCAAGGCAATATTGGGCTTTCAGTGATTTCTTTGAACTGCTCTTTTTCTGGGAAAGAATGATTATATAACAAAATTTTATTTTGGGTTTTCTAAAATCAACGCAGGGTCTAAATTATACATACAGTGTCAAAAAGTATACATACAGCTCAACTAATACTTGGTTAAATGTCTCCTAGCAAGATTCACCTTGAGAAGACACTTTTGGTATCCATCAACAAGCTTCTGGCAGAATTTTGGATGGATATTTGACCATGTTTCTTGGCAGAACTGGTAGAGATCAATTCAATTTATGTGTTTCCTGGCACAGAACTGACTTCCAAGTAAAGTCCACTAAAGTAGGTTTGATTCCAGGACTTGTTTTAAGCTTAAGGTTAGTCTGCTTTATCCACTCCACAGTCAGCTTTGATGTGTGTTTGGGGTCATTGTCCTGTTGAAACACCAAATTTTGTTCAGGTTTCAACTGTCCAGCTGATGGTTTGAGGTTATTCTGAAGAATTCTGAGGTTCTTCATTATTCCATCCACTTTGTGCAATGCACCAGTTCCACTGGCAGCAAAAGCATATGCAAAAGCCCCAGAGCGTGATTCTACCACCACCATTCTTAACAGTTGGTAGAGTGTTCCTCTGTACCTCTGGTCATTGTGGCCAAACAACGTGTCTCATTTAACAATAAATCTTTCCTCCAGAAGTCTTTTCTTTGTCCATGTGGTCAGCTACAATCTTTATCCAAGCATGAAGGTGTTGATTTTGGAGCAGGAGCTTCTTTCTTGGACAGCAGCCTCAGAGTCCATGGTGATTTAAAACTCACTTGACTGTAGACAGTGTTCCAGCAGCTTCCAGTTCATGGCAGGTCTGTGCCTTGATTGTTCCTTTGTTGTTCCTGTCCATCCAAACCAATTTCCTCTCAGCTGAGAGTGACAGTTTGGATCTTCTTCCAGACTTTGGCAAAGTTGCTTCACTTCCCAGTAAAATGTATTTGTCAAACAACCCCATTTTATAATGTGCACAGAGAAGGTATCAGCTATATTCAATCATGATCCTGCATTAATAATTTTGACCATATTCTTGAGATTTTATTTCTATTAAATATGTAGGTTATATGGTCATTCTTACCCAGAAAATGAACAGCTCAAAGAATTCACTAAAAAAGTCCAAAATTGCCATGACATTCATGTCCATGATGACTCTATGTAAACTTCTGACCTCAATTGTATATAAAGTAGCATGATATATTCTTTATGAAGAAGTTCATGATCTGTCTTCAATCTCTAGTATTATAAGGTTCTATATGGATAAAGAGGTATACATGGTTTGGGACATTTTGACATTCCATTTAGTAAAACTGTAAAGTACTTTTATATACATTTATATACAACTCAGAAAGGTCTATACTGCAATACTACTTTGGATTCAGATTGCAAAACTTCGGAAACATGTAGAAAGTGCATTTTAGAACACTGGCCAAACACAAATAGAACCTTATTATTTTGTAATGCCAAATACTGTTGGGTGTTACAAGTTTCTATCTGACTGTTTCTTATTAAGCAATCCTTCATCCTTTTAATAAATAAATAATAAATGGTACCAACCACAGAGAAAGACATTTAAGCGTGTTAAGACCACATAACAACCATGTTTTTGACTGAGTTTTGTTTTTTGTTATCTCCAAGATATAAACTGCAATCTATTTCAATTTCAAAATCGAAATTTGCCCTAAGAATTTACCTTAACATTTAATTTAAAAACATTTAAACAAATAGTCTTCTCAAAAAAGGAATATACTTTGTTAATAAATATTTTATAAATATTTGTTAATTAAAATATTAGTTTTATACTGTTTTTATGTCTAAAGTCCAGCAAGTACAGTAGACTAACCCTGTTTTGTCCATTCACTCTTGTTGAGCATATCTATAACAAACAGCAAAAAGTTTTCATTTTTTACAGCTCTGTATATGTATAAGTCTTTAAGTTTATTTTTCCTGTCAGAGTGTAAATGCAATATGAATAATGCCAGAAGAAGTATGCCAGAGTGATGAGGTTTACATGGTTAACCCATTTTAGATCAAAAATACTTATAGAAAACCTTATAATACTGAGGTCACAAAGTGTCTCCAAAGCTGTGAGGATATTCTTAATGGGTCTTTCCACATCATAACTGTGATCAATTTAACTCTTAAAGAAAACCTTTTATTTTAGCAGTAAATAAAAACAGTAACTTAATATAAAACATTGGTCGGCACATGTCTACTGTGAACACAGATTAAGAATGTGTGTCTCAAATGAATATCTGGCTTTAGATGTGTCCGCACATTTTAATGTTAGTAAAATGGAATGTGAAATTCCTATTAAGTTATGTTGTTTATCTACTTGACTTGCCACAGGAAGGCGCTCTAAAAAGTTAAGAAATTTCTGGAAGTTTGTTCATTAAACAAAACACATGTAACTTTCATTGGTTAAAATAGCCCTGCTCACTACCAAATAACAGGTTGCCATTTATGGTCAAGATTTTGACCTAATCCTCACTGTGTATGAAATATTTTTATATTTTTATCTTTATATGCTGTTTTGGCTTATTTGTGTTCCTAGTTTCATCTTATCATCCATAATGCACATTTTAAAAATGTCATTACTAGTGTCATGTTGCATTGTCTGTCCATTTATTTGTCCTTTGTTACAAATGTGACCTAATAATATCAAAAACTATAGAAATTAGTCTATATTACATGTGCTGGTTGATGCCTCTATTTTTTCTGTTTCCCCCAAACCTTTACATTTTCCTGCATTGGCTGTTTGGCTTACCTGTTGCATCATTTGCCCCAATTCAGTTGCTCTACTTCGCTGTTGTTTGTTTTTTTTTTCCTTTTCCAGAAAACCCCGGAAAGGCAAGGGGAAAGGTCAAAAGGGAAAGCGAAAGAAAAACCGCGAGAAAACGCGGGATTTGTATGTTACCTCAGCCTTCTCCTCCACCCACCTGCACCTGAGTGTTATGCTCTTGGTCATCAAATTAATTTGGGAGGAGATTTGTTGTCTCCTTTAATTAACCAAAATCACAATTAATTAGCATTAATCCATGGCAAGTACATACAGTGAACTTACCTTCATTTTTGTTTAAAGACCCAAATCCAAATTGCAACTCAACTGCAACCCCCAGCCTAACCTTCTTCACACGTTGATTTGCTATTTGACAAGTTCAGTATTATTTAAGGGGTTTAAACCTCAGGCTTCCAAATGATGCGAGACAATTTTAATTCTAAAGGCAACGCTTCAATATTTAACAATACCACTGAATCTGCTACAGCATGATATGATTTCGTACCCTCTGACCAGTATGCAAACAGCTTTATTCAGTATTAAGGGTACATTTAATTTGTGAATGATGATAATGTAGCCTAGCCTATTTACACATGATTTAAAAAATATGATATTTTCTCGTCATTGGTCTCTCCTTTTTCGATAATAATTTATTTAGAATAATTTATAATCCATAAAAATTCATTTATAATTGTTGTCTTGATTAATTCCAATTGTTGCCTTTTAAACGATTGCACCAATCCAGACTGTCAATTATTATACCTCTAGTATGCAGAAACTGGCTAAAGTATTCTTTAATGACCAGAATCTAATTCAGTTGGTACAGAAAGTCCTCAGCAAATCCAGCTCTATGATTCATAAAAAAGGGACAAGATGTATACAGTAATAGAGCACCCTTCTGCTTTCTCCAGCTGCATGGCTTACAGATAATGGTACTAATCTTTTAAGATCTTTTTTAATATCTTGGCCATTGTTTTGTAATGGCCATCTTTTCTCTGTCCTTAAAAAATGTGACTGAGTCTGAGTCTGTGCTGTGTGTCATGTGTTGAATGTTATTTTTTCTTGACTTTTTAAGAGGGCTTTGCCCACATTACCCTACTGTTGAGATTTGATAGGAATTAAGATCATTTCCTGCTCTGGTTTCACCCTTATCTTTTATGTAAACCAACAGTTTGGTCTTGGACTTCACTGTGTGTTGTAAGGTTGTTTTCTTGGTTATGAATACATGACACATCATGTTTTTATTATGCCAAAAGAGAAAGGGACTGCATCCTTTCTTTATTCTGTTAGATAGGAGTGTCCCTGGTAAAATTGTGATGGCAGTGCATTTTATATTGAAGGCAGATGTGTTTGGGTTAGTTTGCCATGAAAAACTAGAAGAGCAGTTAAAGGGTAAAGAGGGAAAATGTAGCATTTTTTTATCATATACCACAGATCTGCTCTGCACATATCCATGTGTTTTGGAAAAACATCGAAATCTATAAAATAATTTAACTTCCTGCCAAGAATAGATCACTATAAGCTTCAGCATCTATTTCCTTTCCTAATCAAGTCCATTGAAGTGTCAGTGTATTCAGGCCCATGAGACATTCATACTGACATTGTTTTTATATTAAAATTTGTCTTAGACATTTATTTTGTATTATTGTATTAGAAGAAAAAATGGTTTCCAAAAAAGATTAATGTTACTAAAAAAAACATTTAAAAAAATCAAACAAAAAAAACCCACAAATCAGCAATAATATTAAACTAACTGCCTAATATTGTGTAGGTCCCCATTTGCCACCAAAACAGCTCTGACCTATCAAGGCATGGACTCCACAAGACCTCTGAAGGTGTGCTGTGGTATCTGGCACCAAGACTTTGGCACCAGAGCCTTTAAGCATTGTAAGTTGTGAGGTGCAGCCTCCATGGATCTTACTTGTTTGTCCAACACATCCCACAGATGCTCAGTTGGTCCGAGATATTCCTCAAACTACTCCTAAACAATTTTTGCAGTGTTGCAGGGTGCATTATCCTGCTTAAAGAGGTCACTGCCATTAGAGAGTATTGTTGCCATGAAGGGGTGTACTTGGTCTGCAGCAATGTTTAAGTAGGTGGTACGTGTCAAAGTAACATCTACATGAATGCCAGGACCCAAGGTTTCCCAGCAGAACTTTGCCCAGAGCATCACAATGCCTCCACTGACTTGCCTTCTTCCCAGATTGCATCCTGATGCCACCTCTTTCCAATGTAAGCGACACACGTGCTTGGCCGTCAACATGATGTAAAAGAAAACGTGATTCATTAGACCAGGCTGCCTTCTTCCATTGCTCCAACGTCTAGTTCTGATGCTCACTTGCCCATTGTATGCATTTTCAGCAGTGGACAGGGATCAGCATGGGCACTCTGACTAGTCTGCAGTTACACAGTCTCATATGCAGCATGCTGCGATGCACTGTGTGTTCTGACATCTTTCTATCATAGCCAGCATTATCTTTTTCAGCTGTTTCTGCTACAGTGGCACTTCTACAGGATTCGACCACATGGGCTAGTCTTTGTTCCCAATGTGCATCAGTGAGCCTTGGGTGCCCATAACCCTGTTGGATGTCCATTCATCTCCCATCATGCTGCTGACTCACCAAGCCATTCTCTCAGTGCAAGAGCAAGTCTACGGATCCCAGGACATTAGCCATTGCCAACATGACAGCCACTATTAAAATAGCAGTGGCCCAAATAGGAATTGTCATCCAACCCATAACACTGAATGTGCTACCTCATGCACTGGTAACCATCAAATTGAATGTACCTCAATGCAAGGATTAGATCAACAGCTATGCAGTAGGGCATTACCTAAATGGTGAGGCCATGTGGTATGAGCCTTGGCTTATATGTCGAACACTGACAAGATCAGCCTGAACTGCATGTCACTGCGGATTTCCTCATTGCACTTCTGGCAGTTTCACCAGGCAAAACATTATGCAATCCATTGCTGAGTGCATAAATACTGGCAACTTGCTGATGAAAGCTTATATTGCCACACATCTGTTATACATGAGTAATCTTTTGGTGACTTTCTAGCTAGCATTGGAGTGGCTGCTCTTGTTATGTAAACTGGCCACATGGCACCAATAGAAGGCCAAAGACCAAACTCTGGGGATCTCAGGGTCTCAAACATAAGAAATTACACACCCAAGAACCTAATGCTTGGTTGCCTCTGGTCCACACTCTGAGTTGGGTACTAAGTGGCACCACTCCAATTGAAAAGCAATGTCATGGAGGCTGCCAATGAAGGATTCTGAACATAGGCCACATTATTCAGTATAAGGAGTTATATGCAAAATATTTTCTTGTAGAGAAACAGCAGGCCTCTGCCTTATTGTAGGACTGAGCAGACCTAATTGGTTCCTAGAAATCCTCCCCTTATGCATACTAAATTTTTCAGATAGTTCATGCCATACACCCACAAATGAGTTCACCTCAGTGAATCTACTTGCATGCGCCTATTGAAACTAAGGAGCTGTCAATGATGGGTCACCAGTCTGTGGATGTCCCATAAAGATGTGTTCTTGTGTCAGAGAAAGGGGCATGTTCTCTGATATAAAGGATTTCTAATGAAAAGGACATGCCTTGGTGCGGTTCACTATTAGAGATAGTCACCATGGGCACCTCCCCCACCAGATTTGGAGCAGTGTGATGTTACAGTGGGCATACAGACCCTCAAACTGAGGTCAGAACACATCAACTTCGTACATAAATCACCAGATGGCCATGAGGTTAAAAAATGTTCTGTGTCTTACATGTAAGTGGGCTCAAGTGGATTTACCAACAGCAAGCCTCACTGAGAATGCTTAAACTGTTAGCCATTTTGCAGGGCTGCTAGATATTGGCAAGTCTTGTCCATGCTAAAAGTGTATGTGGTGGCCGATTTGGGAGTGGATGGCACCTTTCTGGAACCTCATATACACATAACATTTCTGAGAGGAGCTATGTACTTCTCCCAAGAGCCTGGTATGGGGACTACCTCCTTGTGTTGGAGACTCATAAGAGCTCTCTGTGCAAACCCGTATGGGATACAGATGTCAAATGAGTATCATTGAAGGCACGCTTTTTGCTAGTGATCACCTCAGTGAAAGGGTGAGAGAAATGCATGCCTTAGCGATAAATTCACCCTGCATGTGCAAGCTATTTTGTTGCGATCTTGTGACCTAATGCAGGGTCTTTAAGGCTATTTCACCAAAATTTGTGAACTATGGGATTGACTTCATAGCATCTTACACATGTCAATCTATGTATGTTCTCTACTGTGCTCAGTACACAAGTTGCGCTACTGCTTGAACGGCAGGAGAGCTATTTGCTCATTAGACCAGTTATTCATCTGTTGTAGTGCGAAGACATGTGGTGCTTCCCTGTCTAAGCAGAGATTGGTCCACTGGGTGACAGAAGTTGTCAACACGGCCTACAAATGGGCTGGACTTTCAGCCCCCTAAAGTGACATGTCATTCCATCCCACGAGGAGTGTTTCATTCTTATGGGCACTACTTAGAGGTATGCCTCTCCAGAAGGTCTGTGTTGCAGTTACCTGGTTATCACTGTTTACTCCAGATACTTCAAGCTCAACATCACCGAGCACTTTTCCAGTTGGCCAGGTGAGTCAGGTCCCTGTGGCAGGGATTATCCATTGGCATGATATCCAGTGATGCTAGCTGTACACACTAATATGAGTTGTCACTCAAAAATAATGGCAAGTCACATTTGAGATAATCAGTTGGGTTGTGTTGAGATAGTGTTGGTATACAGTAAATAGCCTTATTCCCCAACTGTAGTAATCCATATTATGTCAAGAACCACTCAACTAAGTAAAGAGAAATGACAGGCCATCATTCAGTCTAATTCTTGCAATAATGTATAGTGGTGTGGATGTGATTGTTTGATGTATTATTATTATTATTATTATTATTATTATTATTTGTCCCTAAAGCTAAAGAGCATTGTTAGGGTGCATGGCATCACATCAGTCATTTTCAAGAACATTTCTTTAATATTAATTGTGTGTTACTAATTATAAATAAACATAGATAAAAATCTTGTTTTACAAAGAAGAATCTTATATTTTAAATACGACCACATTGACACATACTATTTGGTCTGTGCAATTGTATTTCTAATTATGCAAGGAAAAATTATGTCTGGACCGGAATTAATTTACCGTACAATGTAGTTAAAAATTGAAATGTTTCAATTTTTTGGAAATGGGGAGCACTTATGCAAAAGCTCTCAATCATTGTCACATTTTTTTATACAAATCTCAAAATATCCAGTGAACCAGTGGCATAACTAGGGCGTGAACTTTGGGTTTATAACCCCTGGGAAATATTCAAAATGCTTATTCGTGAAGGAGAATTACAGTGCAGCACATTACATGCTGTAAAGATATTCATAAACACCCCAGACATCAATTAAATGCATCTGTTTATCATATTTTATTGCCTACGAGCTACTATGAAAGAAGTAAGAAATAGGGTTAACCAATGGGAAATTGTGCATATTTTTCATTTCTGGTTGAAAAATAGAAACTGAGAATAGTAATTGAGATGGCAGCCTGTCAAGTTGGTTTATTGCAGGAAAAGAATTACAGATTTGGTTTGATAAGACAAAAATACCATTTCTCGCTATCACTAGTATCTGATTTCAGTCATTTGCAGTGGAACTGTCAAAGGAATTTTATGGCAATGCTGTATAATGTTGTTTGATGGTTGGTTGTACCTTAAGTGATTAATACATTTCCGCTATCACCACTCCTCCTACTGTCTGGCATCCAAACAAATCCATGAATGCCTTGGGCTTAGCAACGTAATTGTACAGATCATGTGGTGTTTTTCAATTCAATTTTATTTGTATAGAGCTTTTAACAACAGACATTGTCACTAAGCATCTTCACAGAAGTATATGAATTCTGAATATAAACTTATGAATCTATACATTTATATCAGTAATGAGCAAGTTCATTATGTTTTTATTTAGCATATTTCCTCATCCCCCCTGAAATTAATTCCTTGCTATGACAGTACAGTGCATGATTACCGCCTTTAAGACAAAATAAAGAATCACACTGTGGAATAAAATCAGTGTTCTTGAGTCTTTATTATTTTGTGATCTATGTTTTTATGTCAAGCATCGGTAGAGATAGAGGGGGCATGTCCTTTGTTAATGTACACCTAGTGATGTCTGGTTACTGTGGTTACATGTGTCACACCTCAGCAGGGCTTGCAGGTGCATGCCACGTTGTGCCTAACATCTCCCAGTCCCCCTGTGCACACTCAGGTGGGCTGTCCCCATGGCTACAAGCTAAGCCTGAGACTCAACATAATCCACTGCTTGCTGATTTTTGCTGTCCAAAAAACCCTCACCCATGCATCCCTGTGTGTTGGGAGCAATCCAGAATGTGTATCTCACTGATTGATTTGCTGAAAACTTCTGATTATTTTAGTATTACTTAAATAATTTACTTCTCTGTTATTTCTCTTCCTGTCCCTCCTTCTGTGCCTGTCTTCAGTACTCATTGTAAACCATGCTGCAGTACATGTTCTGAAAGGAGAAAAAGGCTATTCATTCAGGACCCTGAAACGTGCCAGTGTACCTGCAAACACTCAGAAGCAGACTGCAAGCAAAAGCAGCTCGAACTCAATGAGAGGACTTGCAAGTGAGTGTGTGAATGCGTGCGAATATGCGAGTGTGTTTTGTTGCTGTGTTAGTGTGCATTTGGATTCATCTATTTTCTAATCACATTCCATTCTCCCTCTGTCCTAGATGTGACAAGCCAAGGAGATGAGCAGTGATCAGCCTTGTGATGTATGTTTCTTTCTGAATAAAGGCATAAACACTAATAACTAATAGCACCGCACTTTGAACCTTCAATTTAGATCTGTCAACCCTGAACTCTTGAAGCATTCCCCTCGACTGACAGAAAGTGAGTGAGCAAGTGTGAGCGAGCAAGTCTTCCCCCTGTAAATTTCATTATAAATGTATATATTGAGTACATGTTTGAGCGAAGACTGAAAAAGACAGAACGATTAGAATTGCTGCTAAACTGCTGCCTGAGAGGATTGGCTGTGTCAGTGCTTTTTTCTACATGTATGGATATGTGTCAGAATCACTCACTGATGCAGAATATCACTGGATTAGCCATGTTTTTTTTTTTCATATGAACATTGACAAACAACAATGGATATACAGACATTAAATGGGACTTAAAATTAACCATACATGAAAGAATACTGGAGTTTGCCATGCCTGGCTTCATCAATGATTATCAACTTGTTCTGCCAGGTGTCGATATCAAGCGCAACTCATCTTGTTGATGGATGGCATGAGAAACCTATAAAAAAAAAAAAACAAAGAACGGAAGATCTTCTTTTATCTGATTTTTTTAAGGAATGCCACTTATTCTATATGGAAATCACTTTGCCTAGATTCTGTGACTTGACTTCATTCTCTACTGAATGACAGATGACTACTTGAGATTTATGGTTGCTTATTTCTGTAAAATTGTATGTATCATTTTTCTGTCATTCAGCCTACAGTGAATAACAAAATGGAGAATGCAAACACAAGCTCATTTGAATGTTTATTAATATCCATTTTAGCATATGACCCATCAAGTTCATAATTTATATTTTCAGTATTCTACTGTCCATATTTAATTGGTTCTATTTATGTGCAGTGTTATATTCTGCTTTCTTTCAAATAATTTTATTGTCAATATGACAGTCTGAAGAAAGTGTGTACATTCCCAGAGCTGATCATTTCTGTTTCTCAGTTTGCCTCAAAAATTGCTTATCACTACGTATATAAGGGTTGTGCGGTTTCTAAAAAGCTAGGTGTGTGCGTGTGTGTATGTGAGAGAGAGAGAGAAAGCCTGAGAGAAAAAGAGGCACTATGTAGTATGAGTGACAGAGAACCTAAAGACTTGTGAGTGTGTTTTGAAGGATCCATACCTATAAGAATAAAATATAGCCAAAAGAAATTTTAGGTTACCAAACACCTGCTACCTTTTATTTTATTGTTGTCATATAGAAAAGACTGCCTAAGTTTAGTTTATTTACATTCTCATTTATTTATTTACTCCCTGTAAATAGCTTTTTGTGTTTGTGTAATGTAGTAAAGTATATTTATTTTCAAATTATATTGAGTTTTTTTTTCTATAAAATGTTTGAAAATCTGTGCTTTCTTCTGATCATTTTGATTTCTGATTTTAAAAAAAGTACTTTATACTGTATGTAAATAAATTAAACAGTCACCTGAGGCACTTTTCAAATATTAAATTCAAGTTAATATGTCAAAGGAACTTTGACTATTGAACTGTTAGAACCTTTGAAGTCTTTCAAAGACACTAAGAAAGCCAAATATCATTCTACATTTTACTACACTGCTTGACCATGAGCGTGACAGTAATAAATTGGTTTAATCAATTGTACACTATTGGTAAAAACATTCTTTAAAGGTTCTGTAAAGCTTCATTGGGTGAATATGGGTTCTTAGCTTCCTAAAAAGGTTCTGGAACAATCTGTTGTAGGGGTCTATAGTAAGAGTGTAGTGAATCTATTATCATGGAGGAATGAAGAATACAGTAATAAAGTAAACAAAATGGTTCATTGATAATTAATATATTAAATTGGAGTTCTGAACCAAAACTGAAGCCCCTTGCATAGTAATAGTGTAATTTAATATCCCTGTGCAAGATTCCACCGCTACCCCATGTCTGAAACAGTTGGAAATTTGCCAGGAGTTGGACCCATAAAATGCACTGGGAATGATGGTGAAAGAAGCAAAAAATCTGGCAGGATTTAAAACTAAACTTTAAACTTAGTCAGTTAGAGATTTTAACAAGATGATGAGCCAAAGATACAGCACTTCCAATTCAGCACAAAAAAAAAAAATCATTAACTAAACAAAATCATTGTTTTGCAATGGCCACCTCAGTCTGAGAATCTGAACCCTTCTGAGAACCTGTGGTCTGAATTGAAGAGGACAGTCCACAAATCTAAGAACCACAAAGAAGCTTTTGTATAATATATAGAGGAGTGTTTTACATATACAACATTTAGTGCATTTGAATCAAATCCTAGTACATTTTCATTTTCTGGAATGATTTGTTTAGACAGGTCAGAATACAGCAATTGCACAATATTACGGACCGAAATAACTGGACTAAGTCCATCTGAGGGAGGTGACCTCACTCTGGTTTCAAGTGAACTCTAATGCAGTTCAGCTACAGTGAGAAAAGCAATTCGATCCTGAATTGACCCAATTGCAGGAAGTGAACAAGACCTGTGCATTTTAGGTTGCAGGTAGCATTTTTCCATAAACAAGCTGCTAAACTGAGCCGTGAGGTGTAAACTGAGCCAGAGGACAGAACTGAAGTACTGCAGAAATGTGATATGTTCTGGATATTTGGACTGATGAACAAAAATAGCCTTCAACAAGATGATGCATACACAAAATGTTTTAAGCTAGTTTATATATATATATATATATGTGTGTAGTCGTGTGTAGTGGTGTATAGTGGTGTATAGTGGTGTATAGTGGTGTGTAGTGGTGTGTAGTGGTGTATAGTGGTGTATAGCTGTGTGTGATGGTGTATGGTGGTGTGTAGTGGTGTATG
>JAQQZR010000004.1:15444392-15456237 GCA_030068235.1 Notoglanidium macrostoma
ATCATGTGTGTGTGTATATATGTGTGTATATATATATATATATATATATAATGTATGTACAGCCCTTAAGCAAGGTGCATATCTGAGTTAAATGTAAGTTGCTTGGATAAGGGCATCTGCCAAATACTGTAATTGAAAATGATTGCCCGTATTTCCTGCTTCCAACACATCAACTTCAAGAACTGACTGTTCACTTGCAGCTATTGTATAAAGATAATTAAATGTTATTCACTTAAATTTTCAGTGGTCTTAATGTTATGGCTGATCTTTTTATATAATAAACTCTTGTTTTAACTTAATTAATGGAATTTCTTGCCTTCTTAATGTGTTTGAGAGTTCTGTGTGAGATTGCTTTTACAAAGCGCCTGCATATTTACACTGTGTGATCAAGTAGCTACATAAAAAAGTCATTAATGTTCCTTTTATTTAAAAAAATGTAATAATAATTTTCCTCAGTTTGACAAAATAGCTTGAATGTAGTTAGTCACTTTTTTTTAGTATCTTGTAGTGTACTTTATCAAAAGCATAAGCTATTATATATCATAAATTAAAGCTTGAAAATTACTTAATCAAGGTAGCTTCATCAACACTGTTCACCTAACCATATAAACCATGTTCTAGTAACATCAAGCAAATTCCAGTTACTTAATTTTGTGATTAGATGAAAGAAAAAACTTCCCTCTGGCATGTCTTCCAAATTATTTATTGGCCCATAGGTGGCATTTAACTATAGATTTGGAGACTTGGTGACCCCAAATGCTGCCATCATATGCAAATCTTCAACCTTGATCCCTGGATAGATATTAGCCTCTGTAATCATCTTCCTTACTGTGTGAGAGGACAAAATACACTTGTGTCCTCTTCCAGAAAGATTCAATGAGTTGTTTTAAACTTCTAAGTTATTGCCCAAAATGTTGAAATGGGCATATAAAATTAGTCTATTTTGTTATTGCCTTTCCCTGATTTATGGTCAACACTTTTTTTGAATGACTCTGGGAATTTGCCCCATGTCATATATTATATATATGACATATATTATATATAATATATAATCATATATTATATACCCTATTGAAACAGGCAGTAATGGATTCCCACATGATGGTTTCTAAACACTCAGGGGAACGTAAGTAAAACATAAACTAACCTTTAGGCCATGGCAGCCCCAATAATTCTTAACAAGTCAAAGTTAGGTCTAGTGTTTAAGTAGGTGGAGTTCAACATTTGAATTCATATGAACTTTTGGGGTTAACCTTCATTCCCACCCATATACCCAAACATCTCCCCTAGAATCTGCAGTACCCTGATTTTAACTAGAGTTAGGATGTTAATTCTAGTTAGCATTAGCAAAGACTGTCATGGCATCACTTTAAATTGATGAGTTAGACTGTTTACTTATTAAAGAGATTGCCTCGTTTCATTATTTAGATATTGGTGATAAATCTACATAAGTAGATAAATTCTGAGCTAGACTTATGCTCTTGTTGCTTGATAGAAGACTTAAATAAATAAAAATGGCAATGAATATCAAGGCTACATACTAGTTTACATCAAGGTTGCTGTGCTTTCAGAAAACAAAGCTCTTAGATAAGCATCTTAGATAAGGCATTGATTTTTTTAATTTGGTGATTGTGTCAGATTTTGTCTGTCAGCAGAAGAACAACAAATTGTTGTATCTGTGTGGGTTATATTAAACAGCTTGTGTTACAGATACAGGGTGAGGCTGGATGCATTTGCAGTAAAACAGTTTTTTTAAACTAACACAGACAAATAAGTCCATAATGAGTCACCATAATGGTCAAAAAGCAGGCAGAAAATCAGGCGATCAGCAAACAACAATCTGAGTGCAATACAAAAAATCAAAAACCAAGAGACAGAACAAGATCAGAAACCGGAATCATATGAACTAGACAAAAAGACTTGGCAGTGACTGACACAGGTGTTACGAACCTGAGTATTATGAATAATATTGGTTTGTTGTGTTCATTCTCCAGTCAGGTTAATTCAAGGTAATGAAAATGCATTTTCTTTGAAGATGACCGATTACTTGCTGAAACAGGAAGTTGATTCTGAGTTTGAACCTTTTATGTCACATGGGTTTTTTATCATTAATGGATGAGTCGGATAAAGTACCTATTACTATTTTAAGAGATACTGGAGCTAAACATTCAGTGGCTAGATGTGGAGTCTTAAATTTTTCAAATCAGTCATATTGTGGGTCTGATTTGTTAGTATGGGGAATTAAAATGAGTATTGTGCGTTTGCCGATTCACACTGTGTGCATTTCCTCTTCTTTAGTGTCTGGGAAAGTGAGAGTGGGTGTTCAAGATCAGTTACCTGTCTCAGGAGTGTATCTCATTCTCGGAAATGATTTGACAGGAGAAAAGGTATTTCCGGCCATGCCCGAGGTTATTGAGAACCCCACTATGGATGAGCGCACCATTGCTCCGTCTGATTCTGAATTGCCTGCTACTTTTCCAATGTGCGTAGTAACGCGTGCACAAACGCGTAAGTTTGGTGAGTTGGTAGATCTTTCTGATACTATTTTAGCCCCTAATAGGTTGGTTAACTCTCCTGCTGATGAAAAGGTGCCTATGTCTATCAATGTAGTATCTGACGAATCGGATTTGTGTTTGGCTGTAGATAAGGCTCATCTTATTAGAGCTCAGCAAGCAGATGCGACATTAACTACCTGTCGTTCTGTGGCACACAAACAAAAACAAGTTACATCTCTTGTCACTTATCTTTTTGAGATGGGGTTTTAATGCAGAAATGGTGTCCAATGCCCGTCAAGGAGTGTGATGTAATTAGACAATTGGTTCTACCTAAAGATTTTCATCTTCAAGTGTTGAGTTTAGCTCATGATCATAATTTGTGTTGTCATTTGGGGGTTAAGAAGACGCATTACCGAATACTTAAGTAATTCTTTTGGCCAGGATTAAAAACTGATGTAGTTACCTTTTGTCGATCTTGTCATTCTTGTCTAATAAATGGAAAACCAAATCAGGTTATTCCCGTAGCTCCTTTACAGCCTATTCCAGTCATTGTCGAACCGTTTGAGCATGTGATTGTGGATTGTGTTGGACTGTTGCCAAAAATTAATCTGGTCATCAATACGTGCTCACTATGATGTGTGTCGCTACGCGCTTTCCTGAAGGTTAAAACCGTAGTGAAAGCTTTGGTTAAATTCTTTTCGTTATTCTGCTTGCCGAAGCATATCCAATGGACCAAGGTGTCCAGTGTATCCAGTATCCAGTGTATCCAGTATCCAGTGCCTACCACCCGGAAAGTCAGGGTGCACTGGAGAGATTTCACCAAACACTCAAAGCTATGCTTTGAAAATATTCCATTGAATCAAACAAAGAGTGGGACGAGTGTCTACCACTGTTGATGTTTGCCATTCGCGAAACTGTTCAGGAGTCACTTGGTTTTAGTCCGGCGGAGTTGGTTTTTGGGCATACTGTTCGGGGTCCGTTGCGAATGTTGCAAGAGAGATGGTAAGCAGACAAGCTTACCCCTACTCACAATCCAAAAGTTTTGTGGCCCATATGAAGTGGCACGAAAAGTGAATGAAATGGATTATGTCATCCATACGCCAGATAGAAAAAAAGGACTCGTACATGTCACATTAACATGCTGAAAAGGTATGTAGCTCATAACCACTCGGATGCAGCTGTAAATTCAGTTCAAAGTATTCCCCCTATGGCGACAGTGGTGTCACAGACAACTGGTGTGCAGGATGATTTGCGAGAGCCACCGGGTTCTGTTCCTTGTGCACAGCTGGAAAATTCCAAAATTTTGGATCGATTGGAAGAACATTTGTTGTATTTGCCAGACGCAGAAAAACTTGGAATTTGTCAACTCTGCTTTCGTTACTCCTGATTATTTCCTTCAATATACAGTAATGCCATGTGGATTACAAAATGCTCCAGCAACATTCCAGATATTAATGGGGATTGTTCTTGCTGGTGTTAAAAACTGCGATGCTTATCTGGATGATGTTGTAATTTACTCCGAGACATGGGCTGCGCACATGATTACCTTGCGTGAGGTATTTAGTCGCTTGAGAGATGCTTGTTTGACACTTAATCTATCAAAATGTGAATTTGGTATGACTGTGGTGACATATTTAGGGAAGCAAGTGGGACAAGGACAGGTGCGTCTTGTATTAGCTAAAGTGTAAGCTATTCTAGATTTTCCTGTGCCAGAAACACAACGCCAGGTTCGCCATTTTCTGGGTATGTGTGGTTATTACCGGGGGTTTTCTAAAAGTTTTGCCAGTGTGGTTGTGCCTTTAACAAATTTAGTCAGCCCCTCTCGTCCTTTTATGTGGTCCCCCGAATGTAATGAATCTTTTGAATCTGCGAAGGCTCTTCTTTGTAGTGCCCTGACTTCTTTGGCTGCTCCTGACTTTTCTCGTCCTTTTAAGTTGGAAGTGGATGCCAGTGCTTATGGTGCCGGTGCTGTCTTGTTACAAGAAAACACTAACGGGATTAACCATCCTGTGTGCTATTTCTTGAACATCAAATGCACTATAGTATGATCGAGAAAGAAGCACTAGCATTACTAGCATTACAAACTGTTTTAGCATTTTTATCTCGTATGCGCAATAAGAATCAATGCCTTATGCGCTGGTCTTTGCTCCTACAAGATTTTAACATTGAGATACGTTATTTGAAGGGAACGGCTAATCTATTGGCTGATGCATTGTCGCGTGTTGGGTGTTAAGAATCAAACATTTCTTTATGAGAAACGTTTGATCTTAGGTGGGGGGGTGTTATGAGCCTGAGTATTATGGATAATATTGGGTTGTTGTGTGGTGTTTTTTGTCCTCCCCGCCTGCGGGTGGTGCTGTTTGTTTGTGTGTTTGGAGTTGTAGGTTGCTGATTGGATGGAAGACTGAAGAGGCATCATTTTTAAACAACGCTGGCTGAGAAAGAGGGAGCTTCGCCTTTCTTCTCCCATCTCCCAACCAGGCCATGCCATGCAGAGGGACGAGTGAATATAGAGCTGATGCTAGAATTTTGGTTAGAAGTGAACTTAAACATATGTATTGTTCTTCCTGATTTTATATTGGAGTTGTCCTAGTTCCTTGTGTAACTTCATTGGTGAAATTCATTGCAGTCTAGGTAATTGTAGGGGTGAGAAACCATCTTCTTTCCTGTACCTTTTCCCTTGTTTTTGTTAGGGAGTTAGGGCAGTGATCTGTACTTTGTTTTCTTTTCTTTCAGGGTACTAAGTGGGGGGAAATCCTAGTTGGTTTTGTTTATTATTTTGGCTGTGCTCACCCCGACGTTGTTTAACCTGGGCATTTGGAATAAATTAATCTCTTGGACTGCAAGTTGGCGTAATGGTCATTGTTGAGAATGGGAGACACAAAGGGGAAGCCATTTTTTTATGCTATGCCCGGTATACCTAGGCCGGGGCGTAACACAGGGTACAGAAATTAAGGCTTCGGACACAGGAAAGCACAGGGTTTAAATAGTAAATAGACAACCAATAATGAGGCAAGGTAGTAGATGAGACAGAAACCAAAACAAAAGCACAAACAAAAAGACAAATGCAGAAGCGTGCTCTGTCATAAAGCACACTACACTCTATGTGAGGCGGAAATCCATGCTGGAACCCCCCCAAAGGCACTACTTCCGGAGCACCAAAGAAAGTTCTCCCCTGAAAGGCCTGGACCCATGGGCTCAGGTATGGCACTGGACACCACCATGCCAGGTTTTGGCCTGGGTAAGGGCATGGGCATGGGCTCAGGCATGGGAGTGTACCCTGGCCTCGGCATGTATCAGGCATAGGTATGAACATGGACTCAGGCAGGGACTCATGTGTAGGCCTGCACAGGGTCCATGGCAGGTCAAGAAACAGAGCACTGATGCCACCTTTGCAGCCGGGGCACAGAGCAACAACATAGCCCTTGCAGAAACCAGGTGGCAGGGCAACAATACTATCATCAAAGTCAGGAGGCAGAGAGAAGACACCTTCTTTGAAGTTGGGATGATACCATCTTCAAAGCCAGGAGCTGGAGAGATGATACCATCTTAGAAGCCAGGAGGAGGAGAGACGAAATTGCACTTGCAGTAGCCAGGAGGCAGGGTGATGATGGAAGCCAGGAGGTGAAGTGAGCAATGATGGAAGCCTCCTTGAAGCCTGGAGGTGGAGCGAGCACTGGAATGCAGGCCATCGAGTCGGCCTCAGGAGGGAGTTCTGGAGTGCAGGCCGCCCTGTCGTTCTGCGGAGGGAGCTCTGGAGTGCAGACCATCCTGTCAGCCTATGGAGGGAGCTTATCAGTGCAGGCCACCCTGTGGACCTGTCGAGGGAGCTTTGGGCTACAGGCCCATGACATAAACAATGAGACATAAACTCAGAAGCACGTTCTGTAGTGCTGCCCACTGTGAGATTGTGCTGTATTTGATGTGAGGAGGAAATTCAAGACAGCTTGTTAAAATAGCCCACACAGATAAGCAACACATGTGCAGCATTAATTGCCCCCTCCCCCATGCTCCCACTGCAAATTCTTACTAAACTTTGCCCCCAGCTCCCACAGCGATTTCTGACCATTACATTTCTTTTATCTGGGGTGGCTTATTGTCTGATCTTTTAGATGATACAGAAGTACTCTTTTTGTTGCAGCAACATGAATCAGAGTTTCATGGCTGATGGTGTCTGGTGTTTTTTCCCACTTTGCCATTCATCTGATTGAAAGTCAGGTTGTAGCACTACAAAAATATTAAATGCAGTTTATACTGAGTTAAGAGAATGGTCAAGAGTACCTTCTTTGTCTTTTTGCTTTATAATATGCTCTCATGGGTTTTTAAGCTATAGCTTAACTTGTTATATATATGTTTTCCAGGTTATTTGTCTTAGTAAGAATTAAAAAAGGACTATTGCACTTTTAAATAGAAATCTGTTTAATGGTTAGTCAACAAACTGTACTTGAGATTTTTTTATGTGATCACTTATAAAGTGGTTCCACCTCAGACAACCTAAAACACATACATTAACAGAAATTACTGGCAAAGTAATACAATTAATGATCACAGACTGAGAAACACATAGGATAGCCATCACATCAATCAATCAAACCATAGACTTTGGCACACATCATTCTGAGCCTTGAAATGAATATTTGTCTCATAAGGTTATACAAAGACAGTAGTCTACATGTCATGTACTAATAGAAATTACTACAAAATTGCCTCTGTACAATATAACTCATTTCGGTGAGTACAACCTATATGACTCAGACATCACCTGCTAACCTTCTGAGAAACAAAAAGCAAATAGCTCTTACAAATAATTATATGGAAAATGTAAAGAAAGACAAAAGAAAACCAAACCAACACAGCAGGGAAATACAGTATAACAAGAAAAGCTATTGGGAAATGTCTCAAAGTAATTAATACATAAAAGTGGTGTGCAATCTGAAAATTTTATATCTTCAGGGAGACTCCAGAATGTTATAAATGGATAATAGTTTGGAAACCCATACCACCCCTGAACAGACTGATATGATGAAATTTTTTTTTTTTAATTGTATTGTACTAACATGAATTGTGTGTGGCTCCACTGTTTGGTTATGATATTACACATTCAATCATTCATTGATTCATTTAATCATTTTCATTAACTTTCTGATCCTTGTAACTATATTCAGTACGCTTGATATATTGTGATTTTAAATGTGTAGATTAACACCATTGGTATGGTCTTTGTCTCCACTCCTGCAACAGTTTTTAAATTATGTTATGTAACGTATGATGATTGGTTTTAAGCACAATACAGATGTTCATATATGCAAACACTGATATGTTAAAAAAATATTACATTGTCTGTGATTTGTGCCTAACAGGTCATCCGGTTCTGTTATAGTAAGTGCATGCTTATTCTTCTTACCATCATACAAAGTGGCTTAGAAGTATGTTGTTACATAATTCATCAGAGCCAGTTGCATCATAGTATAAACACAGTGTTGCAATTTTGAGCTGAAAAGGAAAGTAATAGAGAGTACAGTCATGGGATAGCCTTGTGAGTTTCGTCCTACATCACATATTTCCAAACAATCCTACTGTTAAATTTAAATTAATAAAAACAAAAGAATAAAGAACTATTATTGCTAATTAACTAATTTTGGAAGATAGGTGTACAATGCAAGCAGAGAGATGTGAATGCTGTTTGTCAGTACTTTTGTTATGCATTTTCTATTTCTCATTATGTGTTGTGTGTTTTCTTTAAGCATGATATCATGTCTGTAGTGGTATTGTGGTACTTAATTTTCTTACTTGATCAGAAATGTAATTTTAATATTGTGACAACTCTATGCCTATCTGTGGTAAAAGACATTATTTTAGTCTAGCTAGTATATAAAATTTATTAAATGTGTTTAAATGTAATGTGATAGAGCATAGTAGTAGAGTTGTTTTGTTTTGTTAATTCACTTCGCTGCATTTTGATTAGTTTTTATACGTCTTTCCACATGTCACTGCATGTTTACCATCAATTATTTAACTATTTTATCCAATTTTTAAATTATATTTAAAAGCTAATGTAATGTAATGTAATAGCTTACATTTTAAAGGGATTCCATTATGTTGTTTGGTAATATACTTCACTAGATGCGCAATGCATTTAATTTGAAAGATTGGGAAAATGTAATAAATGTTCATTCATGCATTTATTGTTTGTTGTGGATTGACTTACTGTGATTTGTAAGTCTAGTACTCATGGTCATTCCTATTAATTTGCATATTTTAACATGTTCACTTTTCTAACCATATCAACATTATGATTTTTAAATATGGTTAATCAGTGAAAGCCACACATGTATATGAATGTATATTTGCTGTTTGATGACAGGTTCATTAGGTTATGCTTATGGCCAGATGTTTCTAAGTCCACATTTTACAATTGTTTAGCTTGCACACTGATCCCAGCTTCAGATCTTTTAAGTTAACAAATGCAATAAAACAAATTTGTGTGTAGACTTTTTCATATGTATATCAATAATAAAGTTAAATTGTTAAATTGAGTTCCCTAACAGATGTTTGACCTCTTTCAACACAATTTCATGGTTTCCATTCATGCCAGTGAAAATAAGCAGCCAAATTACAGAAATACAAGCTTCAGTTGTCCGTTTAGTTCATACAATAACTATCATACTACATTTGCTGTTTTACAATCTTATATGTCAGTCAAAACTGTCTGAAAACATATTTAATTAGCTTTTCACAGGTCTGAAGATTAATAAACACACATGGTGTAGCTCAAAAATAGCTTTGTACAGTGCCCTATAAGCTCAAAACACGTTAACAAACCAAAACTGCAACATCAAATCAGAAATCACAAAAACCAAAAACCTGACAGCAAATTCAGAAATATGACAGCAAAACCAAAAACATGGCAGCATTAACTAAAAAACAGAAATGTCACACTGAAGACTACATGCTTGTTGCTGACTGGCTAAAGAGTGTATTAGTTTGAAAACAAATGAACAAATGAAGAGCTGGAGGACGTTTACAATAAGAGGAATTATGAATTATGACTCTACTGATACTTTTGCATGTTTATTTTTTATCAAGGACATTCCTATGACGTTATTCTACAAATGCTGTCAACTTTACTTCATTAATATTTAAATGCCACCTAAAGAAACCTGGGTCATTCAGGAGAAAGTACTAATCCTATACTAAATCTGTTACTATAATAATATCACAAACTTTGCAGTAAATCATTTTCACTAGGCTAACTAGAAAACAGACTGAAAAAAATGCTATTCTTATTTCTTGGTCATACAACAATAGGCAACAAGTGTTTTTCCACTTTGTAGTAATGCTGATGTGTTTTTGGTTTTGTAGGTGTGCTTTTGGTTTGTTAATGTATTTTGGAGTAATGGGCCACCGTAGCTTAGAGTATGTTTAGCTAAAAAGCTGTATTTGAGCTTTTGCCTGAACTTCATCTTTCAAACACATTCAAAGTCCTCTTTTTTATGTAAATCTGAGTTAAAAACCGATATAACACAAACTGAATTTGATAAATGGAACTATTATAAAATGGTACTATTCAAACTCTGAGGCTCTCCATCCAGGGAGATGTTGAACATCTACTGGAATGGACATTGGTACAGTAAGAACAAGTAGTAAAATCTCATTCTTATGTTCCTAACAGTGTGAGGCATAGCAAGTGACTTTAAATCGATATAATTGCTATGCAGTTCCGTAAAAGGTTTACAGATCTATTTTGCCCAGGCATCTGGATTTCCACAGGAAACATCTCTGAGGACGAGAGCTGGGTTGGTCCAGGTGGACCCAAAGGCAATGCGGAATTGGCTCCTGCCCCAGACTCTCTCTTGCCCCACACTTTCTCATACCTCCCTGAGAGGGGAGAGAGGCAGGGAAGTGATGACCCTCAAGCCATGGTCTCTTTTCCTGGCAGTCTTCTGTCATTGAAGGTGTGCATGTTTATCACTTCCTCAGTTTTGACAATGGTGGGAGGCTGAGGTTTTTGTTTGAGTCGCCGCTGACACTTCAGAGACACAGTTAGCTCATCCGCCATGGCACTGCAAAACGATCGCTAGAAAATCAGAGGAGAAAAAGAAGGAAGAATTGGAAGAAACTAAACATAATAAGTAAAGAATGGTTAAATTGATTTAACCAGTGGTTCTCTCATAAATAACTTATTACAATTGTTAGTCATCTAAGCTTCATGGGCTTTTCATATGTTAAAACAACAAGTACATGCTTGCTATGACATATTTCATTAACTATGTTTATGTTTTTCAAGTCAAGTCAAGTCAAATGGCTTTTATTGTCATTTCAACCATATACATGTAATACAGTTTACAGTGAAACAAGACAGCGTTTCTCCAGGACCAAGGTGCTACATACAAGACAACACAAAAGTAAAAAAATATGTACGTGTGCTACAGTAGACAGTAAAAGACAACATAGAGTGTATATGTGCAAACATGTGTAAACATGGCATAAATAACAGAGGTTTGTTTTTCTGGCCTTTTTTTTTTTGGTGTGTATATATGCTTATGTCAGTCCAGTCCCTGGATATTCAGGAATCTGATAACTTGGAGGAAGAAACTATTACAGAATCTTGCAGTGAGGGCCCGAATACTTTGGTACCTTTTGCCAAATGGCAGGAGGGTGAAGAGTGTGTGTGAGGGGTGTGCGGGGTCGTTCACAATGCTAGTGGCTTTGCGGATGCAGCGTGTGTGGTGAATGTCAGTAATGGGAAGAGAGACTCCGATGATCTTTTCAGCTGTTCTCAATATACTCTGTAGTTTCTTCCGATCTGATACGGTGCAATTTCCATACCAGACAGGGATGCAGCTGCTCAAAATGCTCTCAATAATCCCTCTGTAAAAGATGGTGAGGATGGGTGGTGGGAGATGGGCTTTCTGTAGTCTTCGTAGGAATTGGAAACGCTGCTGGGCTTTCTTAATAATAGAGCTGGTGTTGAGGGACCAGGAGAAGTTCTCCGCCAGGTGAACACCAAAAAATTTGGTGCTCCCGACAATCTCCACGGAAGATCCATTGATATTAAATAAAAAATGATCGTTCCGTGATCTTCTAAAGTCAACAATTCTCTCTTTGGTTTTATCCACATTCAGAGACAGGTTGTTGACTTTGCACCAGTCCGTTAACTGCTGCATCTCCTCTCTGTATGCTGACTCATCGTTCTTACTGATGAGACCCACCACAGTTGTATCATCAACAAACTTGACGATGTGGTTCGAGCTGTGCATTACTGCACAGTCATGAGTCAGCAAAGTGTACAGTAATGGACTGAGCACACAGCCCTAAAGGGCCCCAGTGCTCAGTGTGGTGGTGCCTGA
>JAQQZR010000004.1:15456337-15477795 GCA_030068235.1 Notoglanidium macrostoma
TGGGTAGTCCGCTGGAGTCGGATATAGTCCAATTTATTGTCCAGAGAACATACGTTAGACAGTATTATTGTTGGTAGAGGGGGTCGGCTAGGGTTAGCTCTTAGCCTAGCGCGGACCCCCGCCCGCTTGCCGCGCTTCCGCTTCCTCGCACACCGCTTTCGACGGACCCTCCCCCGGCCCCTGGCATCAAACGACGCCGAGGACTGGAGGCCTGGTTTCCATAACATAGTTTTTATACCTTTAAGCCTAATTATAGCAACAAATTCTGTGCTAGTAACACCCACTCTGGCACAGTGAATAAAATAGGAAAGATTCATGATTGAGAACTCACTATAATTGATTGTCTCCAAGTGTATTTTCTAGCCAGTCAAAATGAGCTGGATGTGAATCAAACATTGCTTGTTGACCCAACACTTAGCACATACGGATCAACAACTAAATTGATTCTTTAATCAGTGAAAAGTAAATATAAGAAGTAAATATGAAAAAATGGAAGACTTTGGAGACAAGGACAAATGCTGGGTTGAAATTTGATCATGTCTGTTACAGAAAACAGACAGAGAGAACAGGCCAATTAGAAAGACCTTTGGTTAGTACATACTACAGATAATGTAGCCCAATTCATTAAAATATGACCACCTATAGCAATCTGAGTCAAGAGGATGGGATGAAGTCATCTATTCATAATTATTCAGCAAAACAACAAGCAGAGATATCAGGGAGAAAGCATAAGTGTGCTGTTTCAGGATGCAAAAAAGAAAACCAGATTCTACATAGTCTGCCCTAGGAAGATAACGTATAAAAAGAGCAGCTGAATATCATTTTGGGGAAGTCCCTGAAGATTCCCGTACACACACACACACACACACACACACACAAACAAAAACCTTGTACACCAAAAGCACCTCAAGGAATATTATAAAATACATGAAAAGTGTTTGGCAGGAATGATTTAAGATTTCCTGTAACTAAGACCCAAGAGGCTGAGCCTAAACCTGTTTCAGCATGACAATGCTCCTGGCAAAAGGAATGCTGAATTCACCCTAGACCTCCTCACCCAACATCAGCATCTGACCGCAACTAATGCTCCTCCCCACGAATCCCCAGCCATTCTCTAGTGGCTCTACACCCAAAATCTATTAGAAAGCTTTCCCGGAAGAGTGGATGTTATAACAACAACCAAAAGAGAACAACATCTGGGATGGGATGTTCAATAAGCGCATATGGGTGTGCTTAGTGCCAAATGAAGCTCCGAAGCACGTATCGAGGATAAGGGAAACGTTCCCCGCTTCGAGGCATGTATCTTTTAAACAGAAAACCATGTGATTAATGGCAAACTAAGCCTTGGTTGGGACTCACCAAGGTTCATTACTCGTCTCATTCAACAGAGTTCACTAGCGACACCTAGTGCATCTAGCAGTAAAATTGTCTGCACAATAAAAAGGTATACATAAACATGTTATATGTTGATATATAACTCAACATATAACTTTAGTCAAAAAATAAAGAAAAGAAAAATTCTGTCTGATATACGCTCATACACTTTCCAACAAAAACAATCCTGAAAGCTTTAGACCCTCCGTTTCAGACAGCCCATCACTAGGTGTGATTGTTAGGTGTCCACATACTTTTGGCCATGGAGTGTGTTTTTAGTGTTAGTCTTTGTGTAGCATGTATTACAAATTTGGTGATCCCCAGCTGTTTAGTATGTGTTCACCATTATCAAAAAATATGCAATGTCCTGTGTCTTGATCATCTTTTTTTTTTAAACAAACAAGACCTTTACAGTTTAAACCCTTACCTTCTCCATCTGTGCATTCTGTTTGGACTTGTATAGCACTTCCCCCACAGCCACAAAAACAGAGAGGACCAAGCCTGCAGCCAGTACAATGAAGATGCCCCCGATGTTTTGCACTCCCAGTGCACTTGCCTCTTTGCTTTCCTCCTCTGGACATCCATTTCCTCGCCACCATTTCTCTTTCATCATGTGAAGCTTTCCCGCTTCTTGCAACTGTAAGATCGCTATAGTGATCTTGTCTCGGTAAGGAGAGCCTTTGAGGACAAAACATATCACTTTGGTGAATTAAAGACTCTAAGTACTACATAGATGGGATAAGTTTGCCAGACATACTGTAAGCAATGTTGCCAGTCTCTACTGTTTATGAGTGATTTGAACAGGATAAGCACTCTCTGTTTAAATCACTGAAATAGGAGTGTCTTCATGATGTATGCATCACTGTTACACATTAAAAGTTCCATGACTACTACATGCATATCATATTAATGCAAACTGTTTAAATATAAGCTTATCATACTGCATGTGTCACTTCTCTGCCAATTCCTTGTAAATTTTGTTTATATTTTACCTATCCCATTTTAAATATATTAGTGAATTTGTCTTGCGAGTATGTTGTAAATTTATTAGGTATAGTAAATGCCTACAAACTGTTAATATCTGACACAAAATGCATCCAGTCATCTTAGAGAACCAGAATTAATTTTGGTATCATTCCAGTGCCTCAGTCATGCTTTCTGAAGTTCAAATGATAGCATAAAATTGATAAACTGGAAGAAATGTTATGCAGATAACACAGTCTTACTGTAAATTAGAGGTACAAGTTGTAGTGTTTACCCATAGGCGTTCCCACTCCATATGCCTTGGAATCAATGAGGCCTCCAATCTGTGTGAGATTGCAGTTGCGCTGAGTGACAAACTCGATAGTGGTGGACTCCATGAGGAATGCATAGTCAGAAGTCAGCACTCGCTGGATCCCCTCTTCTACACTCTTTACAATCACAGATTGCCTCCTGCTGTTCATGAACTCCCACATCTTATCATAAGTAGAAATCTTTGTCTTCTACATAAGGAGAATAGAGAGAATATACTCAGCATTCATTCATTTGAAAAGTTAATAGCGAAATTACCTCCTATGAATTGCTTTAGTAAGCTTCAAATCATTTCTGGCAAGACAGGGCTCTGTCATAGAATCTGATGGGAGCATAATTCTTCTGAATAGCTAATGACTAAATAGACTGAGTGACTGCATCTCCTCAGATAAAATTGGGCTGCAAAAAAATAACTGTCCTTGATTTTAGCTGTAGCACCTTGAAGAAAGTCATAGTAGCTCCATCTTCAACTACACCATAAGGGATCTTCGTCTGCTTGGCCAGGTCATCAGCTGAGTCAATGGGAGACTCCATTCTCTCCACAGTGAGGAAGGCAGCGAGGTTTGCTGTATATGATGAAATGATGATCAAGGTGAAGAACCACCAGATTCCTCCAACTATTCGGGTAGACAGAGCCTTGGGCATCAGCTCAGACCCTGTAGAGGATATTACAGTGGAGAAGGGAGCAAATGGCAGTACAGGACTGAGAAGGGTTATAAAAGAAAAAATAATAGAGAACAGGAAAAAGGAAGACCTGGTAAGGAGTGAGCCATGTTACCTAAAAAGTTCTATTGCTCCATCCAGGTCTAAATCCTCAACTATAGACCATTTATCTTCTACATTCATGTTTTCAAATTGCTCTGTTAGAGTACAATACATGTCATAGTTAACTGCCATCATAGTGTACTGATACTTTTAAAAGACATCAGCTTTTCACTTACCTTCAGAATATTATCTTTAGTTGAAAATAAGTATTTTTATTTAAACACCCAAGGATAGCTGTGAAGGCTGACACCAGACATTGAGTGGCACGCCAACTACTTTTCTTTTTTTTTATTCTCTGTCCAAACCATGAGCTGATAAAATTTAGACACTGTTAAATGGTTTTTACAAGAATATTGTTTGTCATTTCTAGACACTGCAAACATGGAGATTGCACATACTCCAAACATGGCCAAAAGTGTATGACACAAACACTTGTAATTTCTTGCTTTTTTTCCCCAAAGCATAATAAAGTTGAACAGAACAGAACAGAACAGAACAGAGGTTTCGTCTCTCACCCAACTGAAAACCTTGTCGGGTCTTACTTTCAAGCACCCAAGGTAACTTCAAACCTCGTCACCACCTCCCACTGACCTCAATGGGGCAAACCACAGTGGCAAGGGACTCTGTAGTGTTCATTCCCTAGGGTGCCATGTATAGCAGTCTCATCCTTCATATTTTCCATTATATGACCCATATTTTCACTGAGGTTTATTAACAAGGACTTCTAGGCATTGCTGTATCAAGAATTCTCAAGCAACATCAGTTAGGCCATACCCGGTGTTGCTGTTTTACAGCGTTTTCTGTTATCATCATTTTTTGGTTGAAACTCATGACTAAAATTTTTATCAAAGTGCATGCATTTAATTTGGTAAAAACTGAACTTCTTAAATCCCAATCTGAAATTTAATCTTTTTGATGGGTAAACCTTTATATGCTAATGTTAATTTTTCAGTGTTTCCTTTTTTGCTGTTCTTCTCTTCTCAGGACTTTGTACTACTTTATTTGACTCACTGTAAACGTAATTGGCTATGTGGTATTATTTCTAGTGTTTTCTGATTAATTAATGTATTGCAGAATAAAATCACCTTCCCTCTGAAGCATGCAAGGCTGTATCATATTGAAGAGCATGCATTCAAATATAAATATGTCAGGTGAAAAACATTCTGGGCATCAGCCTGTTGCAAATATAATGGGATCGATAGAGCTACTGTTTTTTGTTTGTTTTTTACTGCCGGTGCAGCATGATCTCACTAACTTCTATATTTCATTAACACACAGAGTCCTTTGCAGCCTGTAGTACCAGTTCTAAACCAGATGGGGGCCCCAGAGAAGCCGACTGGGCTACAGTGAGCCAGAAAAGTATCACGGACAGGCTGAAGCATCTACCTTGTTGCATGAGAGCCCCAACTCCGAACCAGAAACTATTTAGCAGAGTGAAGTTATTCTCCACCATGTCAGAATCAGGGTTACAGGGGTGAGGATTATACCACTCATATGGGCTGAACCTGATATAGAGAAAAAGACATATAAAATGTTTAGACAGACATTAACGAGACATGGAAACTGTTTTACATAAAACAACTGTCCATCAATGGACTTACTTGTATTGTCATTACTCTAAAATGTATTTATATGGCATTATCTCAAAATCAGTAGGACATTTGAATACTTCATTATCCATTCATTTTATGCTCAATATGCCTACCTTTTAAATAATTCAACAGATTTATTATAAATTAATAAGCACTCCATGTCCAGTAGCTGAAGCTCTGTTGTCCAAGGAGTTCTTATTGCAATACCTGTCATTAGATGGGAAGCACACTGACTAAAGACTACAGAACTGATATTTCTTTTTAAACATACATTACATATGTCTCTTGCTCACTGAAAATGAAAAATAAAATGAAGAGAAGAACCTTAAACAGGCATATAAACTAGAGGGGTGTCTGTCTCCAGTCCTGATTGGCCAGAGTCCAGCATGATTTGCTGATTTTACTGATCAAAGTCTCCCAATTCAAATCACCAGCTCATTAACAGGTTGAGTATGAGTGTTGGAGCAGGTAAATCAGTAAACCTTGCTAAACTGCAGGACTGGAATTGAGGACCTGTGATGTACAGGTAACCCCCGAATTATAGTAACCCAACAAGAAAACTGGGAAAGAAAAAGGGCTTAATATACAGTGCCATGAAAAAGATTTTTTATTTATTTCTCATTTGTCATGCTTACTGGTTTCAGGTCTTCAAAAAATGTAAAAGACAAAAACAACCTGAGTAAACACAAAATTCAGTTTTTAAATGATCATTTCATTTATCGAAGGAAAAAAGTTATCCAACACCAACTAGCCCTGTGAGAAGAAAAGTAATCCCCCCCATTAGTTACTCAATCAACCATTTGCTCAATTAACAAAATGTAATTGTTATGATAATCAGGTTCTGACAACCTTATTGAATCTAAACATCACTTGAAGCTAACCTTTCCATCAATTTGAAGCAAGCTAATAGTTTTCAGCAAGCAGCACACTATGTCAAGATCAAAAGAAATTCCAAAAGAGATGAAAAAGAAAGTTGAAATAGATCAGTGTTGAAATGGATACAAAACCACTTAGTTGTAAGGGTCTGGGATTCCAGAAAACCACAGTGAGTTTCATTATCTACAAATGGAGAAAACCTAGAACAAGTTTATGAACCTTTGCAGAAGTCATTGGCCTACCACAATTCCTCCAATAGCCAAACAACTCAACCAGGAAGTCACAAAAGAACACACAAGAACATCTAAGGAACTGGCCTCAGATAAGGCCAGTGTTCCTGATTCCACCATTAGAATAATACTGGGAAAATGATATTCATGGGATAGATGCAAGGTGAGAACCACTGTTAACCATGAGAAACATAAAGACGTATCTGCCAAAAACATCTTGATGATTGCCAAGCCTGTGGAATGAAGTTCTATGGACTGATGCTGATCAAAAATGCAACATTTGAAAGACATCTGTCATGAAGCTAACTCAGCATTCCTTAATTAGAATATCACACCAATAATCAAACATGGTGATGGTATTGCGATGGTGTGGGGATGCTTTCCTGCTTCAAAGTCTAGGTGACTTTGATAACACCATAATTGTTATAACCATGAAGTCTGCTTTCTACCAGAAAATCCTGAAGGAGAATGTCTGTCAGTCTGTTGATCAGAAGCTCAACTGCAATTGTTTTATGCTGCACGAAAATGATCCAAAGCACAAGAGAAAGTCCACCTCTGCACAGCTCAAACAAAACAAAATTAAGGTTTTGCAGTGGCCTAGTCTGGTCCTGACTTGAACTCCACTGAGATGCTGTGGCAGGATGTTAAATAGGCAGTTTATCCCTGAAAGCCCTCCAGTGTGGCTGAATTATAGCAATTCTACAAAGAAGAGTGGGCCAAATTTCTCCATAAGGACCTGAAAGCCTGATCTACATTTTTTTCAGAAGTGTTTGGTTGCAGTTGTTGTTGATAAAGGTGGCACAACCTGTTATCAGGTTTTGCCAGAGAGGGGAATTAATCATCTATAAACTGTGTTTTGTATTTTCTCATGTTCTCTTAGTCATATTACATTTTGTGTGAGGATGGAAAACAATAATGTTTGACAATATGCAAAAATAGAGGGAATCAGGAACTAGGCATACTTTTTCACTGCACAGTATGAAAGGAATTCCATATGAAATTATTGATATTTGGAGCTTAACTGTGTGGAGACACACCCTTTGTAGTGTGCTTTGTTGATTGCTGCATTTTTTTACTATTTTGAAGATTATGTGAGCTTCTTGATTTATTTTTTTCCTGGTAAAGTCTAGCTTCTAATGTTTTCTAGTGAACAAAAAAATAACATAAATCTTGTTAGTAATTTTCAGAGGGTTCCAAGAGTCAGACAAATCAAACTTACCCATCATCACCAACATCATAAAAATTTTGTTCTATGCATATTCTGAACCAACTTAGGTGGCAATTGTGGCATTTCCTTTTAGGTATCATAGTGCCAGTAACACTGAGAATTGCACCACTTTAACCACAATACTTCTGAAGGCCTTAGAAGTGAGACACCACTCAAAAGTCTTGCGGTTAAACAAATTGAAAGAATATACTGGACAAAGCAGAGTGTTTTGGGGAATTTTTCTATCTTGACTAAATATTCTTTTTTTTCCACCAAAGTTGACATGTTACCTGGCTATGACAAACAGCACACAACTGACACCCAAGTAAGCCAGCAGAATATACATCCAGATATCAGGGGAAAGGGGATTGAGGAAGGAGAAGACGCCAGGGTTTGTGCCGTTGGGTTTGCGGTATAGGATGCTGATGCCAAGAGTCATGAAGGGCTTTGAAAAATCGATCACCTTCTCCCTCACATATGTTATGGCCAAGGGAGCCACTGCCAGATCTGCTTTCTGTCAAACAAAACAGCAAAGACAGAGAAGCAATTAAGAAACATTGATTCATAACTCTCAAACAATGGACTGATATCTTGTGGTCTAGCTAGCTTATCCTAACAGTCGTCAAGTCAAATGAAATGCTAATTCAAAATTTCGAATATCACTTTATACACATAAATTAACAGCAATGAACTTACTCATTTTTAAATATGTTAATTGCAATGCTTGGATTCATAAATGCAATTAAAGTTTTCATAAACTTTTAAATCATAATATTAAATTTCTTTTACTGTATAAGATACTGTATAAATATAGCAATAAAAGAAACATTGGCACAATGTAAATGACATTAGATTGTTGGGAAAAGATATTTATGGATTACTATATTAGTGCAGCGATTTTAAAATGACACATCACTAAACAACTTGTTAATTAAATTAATCTTAAGTGTTGTCTAAAACAATAATCGAAAATGAAAATTATTATTGAGAGTAAGTAATGATGATACCATGTTATGTGCCATTTAAACAACTTAATGAGCTCCACAATGTATAAGGTGTACTAACCATCCAGTGTTCAGCTGATATCACAACTAATTCATAATATAATAAAGGACTTCATCAGTACTTCATTCAGCACAGTGTTCAGTGTGTTGGATGATAGAGTGTTTTTACACATGGACACGCTCTGGCTGCAGTCTCTGTTAATAAGGTCCTTGGAGAAAAGATTAACAATGCTTCTGCTACCTGCCAAGCTCTCATCCATCTCCTCCAGCTGTCATTATCTCGCAGGGCTAAGATTCCCCATATGTCCCAATTAGGAATGGAATGGTGCAAGAATTGTACCAAATAAAGACTGGCAATATCTTAAAAGACATTAGACTTTTATGCTGTGGGGAGCATTTTGCTGGTATGGTTTGGATTCACTTATCCCCTTGGAGGGAAGAGTCAATTCAAATCCACCAAAAGTTATTCTGGTATTATTAAATTATTCTGATGAACCACCTTTATCCTGTGACATCACACAATCCTGACAGGAGTGGTCTCTTCTAATCTGCAAACCACAAGAGCTCATAAAATCCTTTGATCCATCCATCCATTATCTCTAACAATTATCCGTCAGGGTCGTAATAAAGCTGAAACTAATCGCAGCTGACTTTGGACGAGAGGTGAGGTGCATCCTGGGCAACTCGCCAATCTACCGTAGGGCTAACACAGAGATGAACAACCATTCACCCTCACGTTCACACCTATGGGCTATTTAGAGTAGCCAGTTGACCTAATTTGCATGTCTTTGGACAGTGGGAGGAAACCAGAGCACCTGGAGGAAACCCACACAGGCACAGGGAGAACATGCAAACTACACACAGAAACCATCTTGCTATGACGCGATGGTGCTAACCACTGCACCAAAATTGTTTGATGAATTTGAAAATGACGTAAACAACATGCCATGGCTTCCACGTTGACCAGTTTACAATCCAGTTGAACACTTACTGGATGTAAGAGTTTGTGCTGACATGTTCCATCTCCACCATGAAACGACCAGTTGAGGTGATCATTCAGAGGAATGGTGTTCATCTGTCCAATACAGTTGCAGAAACTACTCTAACGAGCCATGAATTGTCACGGTGGTTTGTGGTTGCTCAACACCTTATTGAGGTAGAAGAATGGTCAAGAGCCAACTGTGATGGAATGAAAGTCATGGAGAATGATAATGAGTGGGTCTAAAACAATGTGTGATTTATGATACATTATTTACGTGCATTTACTCTGAGTAAGAGAGCAAGCCTTGACCATGAACCAAGCTACAACAGGAACACATTGTCTGTGTGCACCTTATATTTAAGATTCGAAATCATTTATGTTGACAACAGTGCTGAAAAGCCCCGTAAGAACCTTGGCACAAGGACCGACACACTACTATACACCTTTGCCAAGGCAATCAAAACCAGGCCCTCCTTGACTTGTAAGGCACTTCTGAAAGCACAGGCTGAGGACTAACAGGTGCTCCAGAGCTCTCTGCAGCCTTCTGGTGCTCCACCTGCATCTCACCTCATTAGGATAAAACATAAGGTGAGTTAGTTTCCTTTCCGTAATCCTGAGTAAGCATAACAGCTCCAGGACATGTCAGAGGTGTTTGCTGGAATAGAAGAATGAGACTGGAAAAAATCAACAACAGCTAATGGGGTTCCAGTGCCAGTGACAAACCAGATGGCTGGGTTGAGCAATTTAATCAGCTCATAACAATAATACTTGTAAGGGCACTTTCACAGTTATTAGTCTGAGTCAGAAAAATTTGATACTGATTTGTTCACCTCTTAGTTTGGTTTGTCTTCTCATTGCACTCAATTAAACGAAACAAAAACCAAAGATGTTGGCTTAGGGGAATGCAGAGCTGAAAATGTAAAGATAAAACTTCATTCATTGGTCAGAAATAATAAGATGAAATCATGAAAAATCACCCAAGCCTCACTCAATAAATTACTTAATAATTATAGAAATAACCTGTTTTAAAAAATTGGGCATCACATAACACCATTAATTTTCTAACCATTTGTTATCCACCCAAATCTCCAGAGCACATCACATTTTAGCTCTGTCCTTAGGCTTAGTTTGTGCCTCATGGCTTAGTTTTGCAGCTCATCTTAACAGAAAAATGTTCCTTGCAACCTAAAGTACACTGCATGTTCAGCTCACTTCATGCAGATGGATTGATTCAAGACTGAATGGGTTTCAAAATGAAATCAAACTACTCTAGAGTTCTAACTGAATCAGACCAAGACCACCTTGCATAGTTCTGACACACTGTTGCAAAGCCCTCTTGGAAGAAAACAAGTAGAACTTGATGGCAATGCTGTTGACGGGCTTTCACATTACAAATTTGTATTTCTGAAATATCATTTAAATATACTTTTTCCTTAAAAGGAGGAAGAAAAACTTGTTGTGACCATGCCCATGATGGATCAATTCCAAAATCTAATTACTTCATATGCTGATTATCATGCTAATTTCATATTAATCCTATTAATATTCAGCCACTCATTCTTGATATACTAAGAAGAATCTTGGCTGGACACATGGACAGACAACCTGAAAACATAATGCCTCCGTCACCTAGTAAGCTCCTTTGCTGTGTTGTCACAGTAAGTACAGAAATGGGTAGAAGGCTCAGATGTTCATCCCCATGGAAAGGGAAGAATGAGTGCTATACAGGAGCTGGCAGCAAGCATGGGCCAAATGCAAGAACTATAAGCAGCATGAACATAATAAACGGTATAGCTTGCTGGGTTCTGTTCAGTTTTTTTTTTTCCCACCAATTTTTTTGTGGAATAAAACCACAAAAGCTGTTGAACTAATTGTATGAGAATTTGAAAACCATAACGCAAAATAACAAAACCTAAAGCTGTTATTTCCCTAAAACTGTTTGCTCCCATTTAGTGGGCCAATTCAAGTGAGAAATTAGAGAACCAAGCCATAACAAACCTATTTCTTGAAAACACTGCATCAGATAAGAGCTTTCTTTAATTAACTCCTCTACAAAACTAACTCCAGTGTGTTCTAGTCTATCAGCCTCCTCTTTTTCCAGGAACATGTGGTCAAACCAACATTCCAGAAGTGGATGAATGGTTTTAGGGCAGTATTCACTTAATGAACCTCTTCCATCAACCAGAGGTCGTCGTCGCCAGTTCTTAATTCAATACTACCTACTTAAATACCTTTTTGAAATTTCCCCTTATTTATGTCATGCATATAATTATGAAATCTCACCATAGTTTTTAACTGAATGTGTAAGCAATTGATTATTGTTTGCTGTTCTTGTGTAGGACACATTTCTAAATTCTTCTTCTTTTTTTTTAATCTGCTTAATTTTGTTGTTCTTTCTGACAGCATATTGTATTGACCCGGAAACTCTAAAACGAGTCTGCCTTGCCTGATTACTGGTAAACTGACTTGGAGTTTCTGACACTGATTTTGTATTTGCTTTAATAAACTCGGCAATTGACTCCATCCCTGTCTCTGGAGAGTCATTATAATATGATGTATGTGTATACCAAATGTGCCACATATTTGTCAATCCCAATTGATTTGAGCCCTGTCTATCTGGCACCTAAAAAGATTCTTGTTTTTGCATTCTTAATGCACACTCTTTCATGATGTAGCCAACAGGTTCATTATAAACACAATATCTTTAAGGCATCTGTTCGATCTGTACTCAAATATATAAACAGTTAGGTTGAAAGGAATTGGGAAAAAGTATCTGTGAAATACAGTTGTGTGTTAAATTCATCAGCATTATTGTTTATACAGTGGTATTGCAATTTTTGCACAAAACAGTCGATTTATGTACAGTAAGGTTTTTTCTTTTGTCAGTCTTCATCAGTCCTCATTTCAGATACCAAGACTTCCACCAACTTTTTTACCATTTATAATACCACAAGCTATTTACTTGTGTTCTATTTGCCATAAATGAATACAACAAAAGGTAAAATGTCTGCACTTGGTATTTATTGAAATTCTATTGGAGTCCATGTGAAACCAAAACAAAGACTTACATGGTCCATAAGTTCTCGCACCATGCCATTCCATTGGCCTGTGCTCTCCTCTACAGCTCCATACTTCCCGTCTTCCACTAGTTGGATCTCGTAACGGAATCCAAGAATAGCGGCGAGCTCACGCAGCAAATCCACGCAATAGCCCTCAAAGCGGTCATTGCCACAGAGTGGTTTATCCGACTTCTTAAACATCACATAGGGTTCTTCCTGTATGTATGAGAAAGAAGAGGAATGAAAAGCTAAGCTGAGAACTGAGCATAACCCTATTATCTTGGGCACTACTAGAAAGGAACTTTGAATTACCTTTCTTTGGTAGACTGCACAATGAATAAATAAATGTAATCAATAACAATGACCATCATAAAAGGTTTTGTAATCTGGTTTTAAATTAAATATCGTTCAGTGAGTGCTGTTGTGACTGAATCAGTGGGACCTGAGGATGCAGACAAACAAATTTTTCACCACCATATACCATGCAAGTTATAATCTGAAACTGAATTGTCTCTGAATATACTTAATGTTCCATAAATTAATTCCTTTGAATATTCTCTGTATTGAGAGTCAGCTTAAGTTACTTTTCTAGGTGGCCCATTCAAAATTATCTTTATGATTACCATTAAAATGATCATTCACAATTTTAAGACAAGAACTTGCCTTTAAAGTAAAAAAAAAAACTGAGATCACATAAAATGACATAAAAAATCTTAAAAACCCATAAAAGCAAGGAATAAATAATTAATAAATAAAAAATAAAGTATAATACAATGATTTATAAATATTAAAAGCATTTTTGTAAAAAAAAGCATCTAATAAGTGTCTAGTATGTCTTACTGCTAATATATTATTGCATGAATAGTCCTTATCCTAATTATAATATTAATCATAATTAGAAATAATATAGCAATATGTTTATTTTACAGATGAACTAGAAGAGGCCGTAAGATACTAAAAAATGTTCATGAAATCATGTCTGCGTGCAATCAAGGATATTTTTTCATGCTATTAATTTGTTACTTTTAGCTTTCAAATCCATAAAATAATGATAAACATAGTTAAGTTGTTGTTAAATCAGTGTTCTCCTGTAAATATACTCATCTGCAATGGTTGTAGCTCTCTTAAAGCAGGTATTGTTCATAATTTTATTCACATAAAATTCTGTCCTCAAAAAAAGCAATGTAGTTATAATGTCATCTTTGTCTTCTTAAAAACTTTTTGTGGACTAATCAGTTAACAAATTAAACAATTAATCAAGTAATTAATTAAATTGTCATTGAACAGCATTACATTGTATTTCAGGGACACATTATATGCATAGGGATTTTACATTTGGGACAGTCATAAAAATTATTCAAGCTCATTCATTAATTGGTAGTTGAAGGTGTATTGGAGTGTGTGTATTGATAATTTTAAGTTTGGGTGTTTACCAGAATAGTGGCGACCTTTAGTGATTTGTTGGACAAGGAGTTTGTAACATTGGCCACTTTACTCTTGTGATGTTCTGTCATGTTTAAGCCACTCAGAGGTTCCCATGTGCCAATCTGTTGAACCAATAGGTAGATGCATAGATAAAATTCACATTAACAAATGTAGAATTTGTAGACAGACATGCAAAAAAGACGAATATTACAGTACCTTTTCCAGTCCTTCCTCCTTCAGACTGATCACATCTAGATCAAAGTCGGTTCTCAAGCCATTGGTTTTGTTGAAGAGAACGCGCCCTGTCAGACCATCCCATGAAGCCTTTGAAGAACATAATGAGGCACTCTATTACGTTTTAAATTCTAATAGCTGTAAAAATGTAATTAAAAATAACCAAGGAGTATATTCATAACTAATGATGAAAAAGATCTGAAACCTGCTATGTGGCATATTTACAAGTCTATAATTACATGTTTACATTTACAAGCAAATATGTAATATAAGTATACACTCTGTATTAAGCATAATGCAATTAGGGGAGATGAATGAATAAAAAGAATTAAAGCATCCCCATGTTGGCAATGGCACGTTCACACTCACCCAATTTCTAATGATGCACACCTATCCCCAATCACCTACACATCCTAGATGAACATGGACTCTCACAATGATGCTTTGCAAAGTAACGCATAGTGTGTACCTGACTTAATAAACCTAGCATTCTTGCCATGGATGCAAACCAATCACTGTCTAAAGTCTGGAGCACATGGACATCACCAAATGCTGAGTTTCATCCCTTGAGATGCTTTGCCAGGCCTTTACTGCAGCTGCCTTCAGTTGCTGCTTGTTTATGGGCCTTTCTGCCTTCAGTTTTTTCTTCAGTAAGTGAAAAGCATGCTCAGTTAGGTTGACTGACTCAGCCATTTAAGAACATTTCATTTCTTTGGCTTAAGAAGCTCTTGTTTTTCAGGATGCTTTGACAGTATGTTTTGAGTCATTATCCATCTGTATTGTGAAGCACTGTCCTTTCAGTTTTTCAGCATTTGACTGAGTCTGAAAGAAAGTATAGCTCTATACACTTCAGAATTCATCCTGATTCTTCAATTAGAAGTCACATCATCAATCAACAATAAGCTAGTTCTACTGGCAGCCACACATGCCCATGTCCACCATGTTTGTCAGGTGATGTGGTATGCTTTGGCTCATAAGCCCTTGCTTTCCTTCTCCATTCTCTTCTCTTCCCATCATCCTGGTATGAGTTTATCATGGTTTCTGCTGTCTAAAGAATCTTGTTCCACAACTGGGCAGGCTTTCATGCAAAGTGTAATCTTACTGTTTTGAGTATTACCAGTATATCACATGTAGAGCTAAACCCGTTGAATTTACATTCACGAAGGCATTGCTCTTTGTCAATGATACTCCTACCTCCTCAAGAGTGTTCTTGACTTGACAAAATTTTGGGAAGAATTTTTTTTAACCAAGGAAAGAATTCTACCATCATACACTTAAGTCCACTTAAGTAAGCAATGAGAAACTTCATGGTCGGTGGTACCGTTTTGGAGCTCTGCATACACACACAATTCTTGTAGCACCCTTTCAGGATTTGTGCCATTGACGGAGGACCCATAATAGATGATACATTCATACTTTGCACCAAACTCATTTGGCTCCAATCAGTGCTCTCCACCAAGAGTCCATCTCCATCCTCATCACCATGACTACTAAACATCCCATTATCATTTGATTTCCCTGCATGCACCTCTATGACACTCAGATATCATGGCATGAAATGGAGATCTCAAAATGGTCATCTCGATGCATCCATCACTGTATTTTCCCCATCTCATCATTGTGTCAACAGTAGAAAATTCATTCTTCAGTGAATGTTCCTGAAGAGGTCATTAGCAAGCCAAAGATACTGGTCTTTCCCGACATAGAACATATGACCATGCCATTGAGCTTTTCCCAGGTATCACACCCCTATGCAACTGCATCTACCCCCTTTCCCTAGCTTTAGCTACATCATTAACCCATTTATGTCCCTCATAAAGAAGAAACCCAAGTGACTAGTACGGAACACAGTATCCGATGAGGTCTTCAAGTGGCATTCAATACTACTTCCATTCTTCAGCATGCAGACTCTTCAATACCCTTCACAGTAAAAGTGGATACTTCTGAAAATCCTAAACCCCACCCACTGGCCATCTACTCAAAGAAGCTTGCACCAGCAGAGCAAAATTCATCTGGCTTGCTTATTAGCTCTAAATTTATAAATTCATATGTTTAAAAATTATATCTGGAATTTATTTCGTTCTGTAAAGTTGTTTTGTGACCATTGTCCGTGTCCATTGTTAAATGCACTATCCATCTATAGCGCTTTATTCATCTGGGTCGCGGGGAAGCTGGAGCCAATCCCAGCATCTTCGGGTGAGAGGCGGGGTGCACGCTGGGCAGGTCACCAGTCCACCACAGGACCAACACAGGACCAACACAGACAAACAACCACACATGCTAGCATTCACACCTATGGGCAACTTAGAGTAGCCAGTTGACCTAATCTGCATGTCTTTGGACTGTGCGAGGAAACCGGAGCACCCGGAGGAAACCCACGCATGCACGGGGAGAATATGCAAACTCCGCACAGAAAGGCACACTGGGTGACCCGGGGATCGAACCCAGGACCTTCTTGCTGTGAGGCAACAGTGCTAACCACTGCACCACTGTGCCGCCCGTTAAAAAGCACTATACAAATAAAATTAAATTGAACTGAATTGAATTGAAAATGCATCATAAGAAATTGAGAGTTGCTGGTGCTAAAGCTTGCTCTAGGAAAATGGTGCCACTGGTTGGAAGGAGCATTCTATTCCTTCATGATATTCACAGACCACAGACGTCTTGACTACCTGAAAACTGCCAAGTGCCTGAGCCCAAATCGAGCCCAGGGGAACTGTTCTTTGTACCAACTTGGCTTCAAGAATTTCAAAGCTGACTCCCTGTCCTGTGTCTACCCAGCTGAGAACAAGGTCCAGAGTCCTGAACCCATACTGCACCCCTTCCGCTTCTTAAGAGCGATAACCTGGGACATTGACAGGGAGATCACCAGCACCCCAACGCAACAAGTCCCCTCTGCACATCCACCAAACCAAACATTCGTCCCACCACACCTGAGAAGCAAACTCATCACATGGGCACACGTGACCCCAGCCATAGCTCATCCTGACACAGAGAGAACCTACTGCCTGTTGAAAGCAAAGAATTGGTGTCCAAACATGATCACTGGGATCCACAGATTTGTTTCATACATGCACTTGCATCTTTCTCTGTCTCTGACTCAGTTGTCTGACAAATAAAAAAATATTTTTCTCAAACAGTCCTTGATGTCTGCTATTTAAATCGCAACATTACAATATTCACATACATGAATACGTGTATTCTTTTACTTAAACATTGTCATGTGACCTAAAGTATACAATAAAACAACTAACATTCTATGAAAACACATTCTGTGAGGCATCAGTGTGTGCAGCTGCGTCTCTCTCTCTCTCTCTCTCTCTCTCTCTCTCTGTGTAATAATAAGAAGTGTGATCAAAAGCATAATCTGTTGTGTATCACGCTGACATCTTGGCACACAATTGCATTACAAAGAAGATGATGTGTCCATTGTTCTGAAAGTGACTCTTTCTGAAGTCTGAGTTCAAAGCTGTCAGAAACTTGAGCAGAGAAAGACAAAGAAAGAAGAGGTTGAAGTTCACAAGATAGAGAGTATAACAAAGGAAGAAAGGATGGGGCAGCGCGTGGCCTTTGCACGAACTGCCCATAATAATACCATGAACATACTACTCACAAAATAACATAATAGCCTGAACACAATAGGATGATATGGATGTTGAGAAGGAATTCATACACAGACGAGTTCATCACAAATTACCGTTAGGTGTAAACTATCATTTTTCTGTCCATTCCACTACAAAGCCATAAAACATTTTTCCTTTTCCTTTTCCAAAACCATTGCCATTTAAAACATTTTTCCTTTTACCATGTAAGCATGTATGAACTAACATACTTTGAATAAAATTTATTTGAAACAAAAGAATATCCATTTAGGATAAATCCTGGATGAATTATACCTAAAATAGTTTTTTTTACAGTTTATACAGTGCACCAGAATGTGTATATAATATATAATAATATAGATATATGTGTGTGTGTGTGTGTGTGTGTGTGTGTGTGTGAGATGTGCGCACCTCTTTAATGAGGCTCATGAACCTCCCTCCGAGGCGCCAGGGCTTGTGTCGGTTGCACTGTAGAGAGCTCACCGTGATCTGCTGCGCCTGCTGCACGGCTACTGCTACAACATGCACTGCATCATACATCAGAGCTGCATCTGTCTGTGAACACATACACACACGCCAAAAAGGCATGATACACAAAATTAACTTAATGTCACATTGAAAAGTTGTTTAGTAATTCCAGTAATCTTTTAGCAAACAAGGACATTGATGCACACCATGGTACTTTTCTGACTGTTGTGATCTCATTTATATTTTACATTTTAGCAAATCTCTACAGTATGCGGATCTGAAACACAATGCCAGAGCATCCTGCTTCGTACCATGTATTTATGTAGACTGGGTTTCGGACTTTGTACCTTATTTAAGGTAATTTGTGAGTGCAACCATATGTGAATGATCTTTCTAGTGTGGATTGATGCCAGTTTCACTCTTTTCATCAATATCCAATGCCGGCCCTAGCTCTGGGCAAGCTTTACTCGGGCCTCAGAATCTTAATATCTTTCAACTACAGAAATCATTTTTGTCCTTTGAAAAGACATACTTTCTTTAACTAATATACAGTACATTAACAGATCTGACACCATTATAACAGCCAAATATTTAAAGAACAGTTTGCATATTTTTCTGTGACTTTTTTTGCAAATCAAAAATGTTTTTTGTACTGATTCAATGATACCGAAGTTATAAAATAAAATACACACTCTATTTTAAGTACAGTACTGGACTCACTCCATGGAGAGCAGTTCTATTCTTTCAGATAGGCCATAATTACTACAGTAGTTATCCATGGTATGTTTATTAGCAGTGTAGCAATACAGAAGTTTACCAGTTAAACGTAAGATTTTTATTCATTAATTTTCAGGGTTGCATAGTTGGAGGTTATCCTGGCAGGGTAACCAAGCCAGGCAGGATACACGTGCAGTGTATTCAGTTTATTAAAGTAATCCAGGCAGACGTGTCAGTATCAGAAGGTAAAAGCAGGGTCAGAAACAGGCAAGAGATCAGTGGATGAGCAAACCATGTGGAACAGGCAAACACACAGAAAAGCTAATGTTGTGCTACACAGTTCTCTAACAAGCAAAGAAAACATTCGATCTCCTACTAATGATAAATTATAAATTAAAATAACATTAAGCCATAATTAGTGTTAAAATTTACAATCCCATTTTATTATCTAGAATTAAGATGAGATAAAAACAAAACATGGACTTGGGGAATTGTGGGATTTTATCCTGTGACTATTGTAGCTGCTGTCCTAATATATTAATATATATATTATAGATAAATATGAGTTATAAATCAGATTCCTGATTTGCTTCAAATTTAAAAAGCAGATATTTTTAGAACAAGAACCACAGATATACAGTAGCTCCTCCTTGAGTTATTATATAAGTTAAATTATAATTTAGGCTGAAATGGAAATGGACTCATTAGAGCAGAAAATTCATATAACAGCTTGTCAAAATTTCCCATAATGATGACACAGTCCAACAGTTCGAACCAGTCAGCACTTCATCAAGTTTCAGAGAGAGATGCTCCAGAGTTTTCTTCACATCTACACTGTGCTGCTATTGTTTTGCATTCACATTTGGGTGTGTCACTACAAAATGAGTCCACTTGATCAAATAATAAAAAATTATTTACTGCATATTCTAAAGCTACAGTTAATAATTTTTCAAATAAGGGGTTGTGTGTTACATTTGGTGTAGCCAATCCAGAGAAATTAGCAAAAACATTTAAGGTATCATCACATAAACAGAAAATCAAGTTTGGAGACACTTTTTGAAATTGAAATTAATGCATAGCATACATTTATTTGGTCTACAAAATCATATTTATAGGTTGTTTTACAGTAAAATATTTTGGTGACGGACAGATTAAGGAATGTATTTATGGCAAAACTAGAAAAACGATATGTAGGTAATTTTTTGATGCACTCTCCTTTCAAATCGCTATATGTCAGAAAGAACTTTTGCGACACTGGACTAATTTTGTGGTGACATATCATTCTAAGCATCTTATATCTTTATACACAGAAGATTTGCACTTCCAAGTTTCTTACTAACATTGAACAAGCTGCATTTTTGTCTTATTCATTTCAAAAGACAGAAAAGAGAAAAAAGAGAGGCTGGTGAGGGAATGACTGTTTATAGCTGCTATAAAGTAAGTGATAACAGGTCTTGTTTCACATTCCACAACATTGAGTTTAACTATAAACTTGCTCCCAAGTGACACAGTGGAAAAGTGCTTGTCATATCATCCGGAGATCGCGCATTATAATCCACAGCCATCCACAGCAGAATTTCCTGTGCTTTCTGGGTGGGAGGGGCATACTCACTCTCCTTTGTCAATCACAGCGACACTAGCCAATCACAGGTTTCCATGAGCTCATGTTTCCTCAAGACAGAAGATAGCACTTTCCTCTGAGTGCCCTGTGTTGCAGCGTAAGCACCAGTTCAAAAACATGTGGTTCAAAAAGAGTAAACGTGTCAGCCTTCACATTGGTAGTCATCAACTAATAGGTGGACAGAGCCGGTGACCAAATTTGGGAGGAAATTGTGGGCAATTTTAAAAAAGGAATTACTCTATACTGTTTAAACAAAAAACATTATGTGCGGTTAGGTATTAAATTAAAATTGTAATCATTGACAAATTTCCATGGTATAAGAGGAATAAAGCACTTCATGGCATGTTGTTACAGGAAAATAATGGGCCCATACATTCCTACAACAGTGTTTTATTCCTTACTTACTGATAACCAGTTTCTTTGGCATATGATATGTAATTGCATGTTAATTTAAAAACAACACAAACACTTTGCTCTAATTGTACACTAATTACAGCTTCATTTGATTTATTCTGTGCTATGATCTGTAATTGCATGTTCCTTTCAATAACATAAGCACTAATTTTCCTCTAATTTTAGAGTAATTATAGCCCCCGTTACGTAACCCTGGGCTACTGCATCTTGCTTGCATTCTTATGCAAATACATAAACTGCTATAAATTTCTTTGATAAAGTTCCACTTTTCTTATACAGTTAGTGTAGGATTATTGTCATATGATTTGAACCCGGTCTCACTCACGGGTGAAAGAGCATTTAACACCACTGACATACAGTATGTAGTATAAATCTTCAGGAACACAGTGCTGATACAAGAGCATGCCTTAGACTCGTCATCAGTCACTGGGCTCATTGATGTTTAGATATTCAGACATACACGGAGGTATTCACTGAGCACTGAGACTGACAGACAGTGAGTTTGTGTGATCACACAAGTGTGTGCACGTGTGTGTGTGTGTGTGTGTGTGTGTGTGTGTGTGTGTGTGTGTGTGTGTGTGTGTGTGTGTGTGTG
>JAQQZR010000004.1:15481421-15494035 GCA_030068235.1 Notoglanidium macrostoma
CACTAGGGAATGCATTTCAATGTGGGATCGTGTGTGTGTGTGTGTGTGTGTGTGTGTGTGTGTGTGTGTGTATGGGTGTGTGATGTCAAAAGAGAATAGAAAAGCCTTTCTATTTATCTCCATCTCATCTTGGTCCATGTTCTCTCTCTCTCTCTCTCTCACACACACACACACACACACACATACACACACACACAGACTAAAAATGTGTAGATTGCCAATTGTACTACTTTGCATCTTTCAAACTTTTTCTGTATTCACATATTAACATCTAAAGATGAAAAATCCAGTGTCACTGCAAATTATTTTAATGGTTCACTTTTTCCATTACATTAATATGCAAAGATTCTGGACTGCACAAAAAAAAGTGTGTCTACAAACATTGACTAGGTGTAAAACTGCCCTATAATCAGTACCACTATCTAATGATACATGCAGTCCTATGAGATTTACTATATCTTATAGAATACACTACATACCCCAAATAAAGGAGTTTTGACACTTTCATCAGTGGAGCCCTCATTAAGTTCCATAAAGTAAGCTAGTTAAACTGTATGTATTTGTTCACTGGTAAAGCTGTGTGCAAATCACTTAAGCAATTACCAGGAACAATGAGCCCACACAGTAAAATGGCACAGTAGCTAAATGTAACCACAAGCAGCTGAGAGAGCAGTCTATTAATAACATTATAGATGGAGCAGAGATCTAATTTAATTATAAATATTCTAGCAGCATATAATGCAATTTGGGAAGCGAAAATAAAATGTAAAAAGAGTAGGCTTTTGACTCATTCATTCAGCTGTATACAGTTATTAAAGGAGCATTCTGGCCTAAGACTATTCTGTTCCATAGTATTGTCAGCTTGTCAACTTAACTTAATGTCAGCATTTTAACATAATTTACGATTTTCTTTTTTTGTCAGTTTCCTGTTTTCACACACCATTTTAGTGAAACTACAATACCGAGCATGCAACATGCTAATGCGTAATTCAACCATCGGGAATACCTACCTGTGATCATCCAATGACAGCAAGCCAGAATTTGTTTTCTAAAATTATGCTGTTTTTCATAGAATTACAGACAGACAGGAGGGATAACCAGGTAGCATAAGGTTGCTAGGATAATCAGATCTTTTTTTTTTTTTTTTTTTTTCAATCATGTTGTGTGTGCATCATTTTTTGTTTACAAACACCAAAGCACCACCAATAAATTATATATATTTACAAGTGTACAGCCAGCGCTTCAAACTGGAGGGCTATAAAAGAGATTGGAGTTACTGGGTCTTCTGCAGAAAATGCTAACTAAAAAGGCAATTCAAAACGGAGTGCAGATAAGATGCATGCCCAGCCAACCCATCAAAAGGAGTCTAATTGAGCAAGGACAGCTAGTTAAAGGGGTTGGGGTTCTGTCAATTTGTGCATACCTATCGACGTATGCTACTTACCGGTTGGGTGTTAGGTTTAAGGGTAAGAATTTAGGGTTAGCTTTAAGCTTTAAGTCTTAGGGTTAAGGCTATCGATTCGTGCTACTACATTAGTATTAGCTCCATAAGCTAGTATCTACAAACTGCCCCATTCTTCCTTCTGCCCTTCTCTTTCCAAATATCCACCATAACTGATTCTGCATTCAAACTGGAATATCTTGCCATATAGCCCACTGTGTCATTGTTGTAAGATGCGAGTAGGCATGTTTACGACAGATATATTGATGGTAAATTTTTTACTTTGCCTAGAGCGCACCTTTAAGAAGTGTCAGTTTGTTTATAGCACTCGTGCTCTCTGTTTACCTCCATGCCACCATGCACATTTGTATTCATTGTTAACCAAGTGTCAGATCCCATACTGCGTGGAATCATGTCATTTTCGACCTCCGTACAGTCGAGCTATAAAGTTGGGGAAAAAAACACCTCCATTATTCATGCTAGTTAGATAACTGTGAAGAGTGATGCATATTTTCCTACTTAAAACAGTGAACTGTACATCTAACAAGCTAATATGTCTGTGTGTTGATTGATTTAAAGCTAATACTTGTATACACAGTATAACTCATTTAAAACTAAGAAGTGTTATTTTGTTTCTTGCTCATGATGATTTGACATTACTTGCTGAACTCGGGGGTTAGGAGTTACTATCTTTTTAAATTGAATGCAGCATTAGTCAGGCCGTAAAACTTAGAGGCATTACCTAGCAAGAACAGCTCACTCAGCTCAAAAACATAGGCCATAAGTATGTGGACACCTGACCATCACACCCATACATGCTTGTTGAACATCCCATTCCAGATTTATTCCCCTTTAGTTCTTTTGGGAAGGCTTAACACTAGATTTTATAAAATTCTATATAATTTTGTACTTCCAACTTTGTGGCAACAGTTTGGAGAAGAACTGCATATGGGTGTGATTGTCAACATACTTGCCATGTAGTTTATGTTGTGTTTTTTGAGATTGTCAGCTCCATCCATAAAGCCCTTAAAGCTTTGATGTATTTAATCACTTTGCACGATGCTTGATCTTTTTCCTTGACATTTTCCAAAAAGAGGCAGTTCTAGTGCGATCATGCCAAGAAGCACGTAAGTGATTTTTAATATGGTTTACATAATCTTAAAGTTTCAAAATTGTTCCAATAATCTTTAATGGGTTTTGTTAGTGCATGATTTCTCAAACCTATTGTCTGTAACAGAACTGAAGTATTTAATTGCATTTTTATTGTCTACATATATATTCCTACTCTGGAAGACCAAAATAGAGGTCTGAGATGAGCTTTGTATCTACACAACTGCACAGCACAACTGCTAACATTTCAGCAGCAACATGGGAATTTTATCATGACAGGAAACTTTTGATGAAACTTTTGACGCACATATGATTTCAGACAATTTGTGCTTCATTTCCCACGGCTGAGCTGGAGACATCTGTCTCAGTCTAATACAGTTGTTTCTCACTCTCTCTGCCTCTCTTGTAACATGTCTTTCTCTCTCCCCTCATGCAGGGAGCTTCTAGACAGCAATAAATCACTGCACTGATGGATGGGCTGAAATTGCTGCAAAGGAGCTCCACCAGGTCACTGCGCCAGCTGCCGTTTCCACAGCAACCCCACATCTCTGGTAGCAACCGCTATAGAGATGATTGTCAGGACTGTGTGTTTATGTGTGTTGTGTGTGTGTGTGTGTGTGTGTGTGTGTGTGTGTGTGTGTGTGTGTGTGTGTGTGTGTGTCATGGTAAAGGCAAAGGTCTGTTTCAGTCACAGCAGGATCAAAACAGCAAAATAGGATAAAAAAACTGGCTAAAACTATAAACTGATTTGTCTTTCTTTGAACATGCCAGATATGCAATCAAATATGCACAGGTGTCACAATCATTATACTCCATAATTATCAGCATTAACCCTGTCCATTTTAGATCAATCAAAAAGATCTGTCTTTGTATCAGACTTTAATTCTTCATAGTGCACCATGTAGCAACCTATATCTCCATTAAAATAACTATTTTCATTTTTCAGTTTTCATCACTGAATTTAGATTTCTCACGCAGCATTAGATTACTAGTACAATACAGACCAATACTAAATTTAGAAAAACACTCTCTGTTACAAATTAAGCCACAGGACGTTGATCATCATTAAACAGTCTCAAGAAACCAGGGACGGTTACAAATAAGGTCAACAGAAAAGCAGCCTTAAAGTGAGAGGGATATATCTTTAAGGAAGTCATAAACACAGCTCTTTAATGAAGCATTTTATCACCATATTATTTAGTAAAGGTTGTAATGCTTTGTTATCCATCAGTAAGGACTACATGATTTAGAACTCTCCTCAAGTAATCACTTGTTTCTACGTCCTATTTCATCTAAAATTAATGCACTTACAGTGAACCAGGATTTTTAACCACTTCCTGTTTAAAATCCATTCAGTCATTGTGAAATAGAATACTGTCACTGGTATCTGCTCCCAGGTCCACAGAACTACAATTCCCACCGCTACACCTCACCGCTGCATTCCCAATCACACGTTCTGATCACGCACAACTGTTCACAATCACACTCACAGCACATAAATACAGGTTCAAACAGAAACTCAAGTAGGAAGTAACATCCAGTGTGCCATACCTGACTTTACCAAGCCTTTTGCTATTGTGACTGCAATTCTGCTTTTTATCTCACTTTGCATCCTGTTTTTTGCATTTTCAGATTTTGCCCTTGAATCATTGTTTTTTTTTTTTTTTGGATAATATTGTATCCAACTGTCTATACACTGACCAGCCATAACAATAAAACCACTGACAGGTGAAGTGATTATCTCATTACAATGCCACCTGTCAAGGGGTGCAATTTACAGTATTAGGTGGCAAATGACCAGTCAGTTCTCAACAACGATGTGCTGGAAGCAGGAAAAATTGCCAAAGTGTAAGAATCTGAGTGACTATGTCAAAGGCCAAATTGTGATGGCTAGATGACTGGGTCAGAGCATCTCCGAAATGGCAGGTCTTGTGGGTGTTCCTGGAATGCACTGATTAGTACCAAAAGCGGTCCAAGGAAGGATGACTGGTGAATGAAGACAGGATCATGAGCACCTGAGGCTCATTGATGTGTGTAGGGAGAGAAGGCTAGCCTGCCCGGTCTGATCCCACAGGAGAGCTACCGTAGCACTAATTACTGAAAATGTTAATGCTGGATTTGATAGAAAGGTATCAGCACACAGTGCATCACAGCTTGCTGTATAAGGGGCTGCATAGCTGCAGACCAGTCAGAGTGCCCATACTGACCACCATCCACCACCAAAAGTGTTTACAATGAGCACATGAGCATCAGAGCTTGACCATGGAGCTAAACATTGTTGTGGAACAAGTACACACCTTCATGCATATGGTATTCCCTAATGGCAGTGGCCTCTTTCAGCAGGATAATACGTTCTGCCACACTACAAAAATTGTTCAGGAATGGTTTGTGGAACATGACAAAGACTTCAAGGTGTTGACTTGGTCTCCAAAGTCCCTGGATCTCAATCCAATTGAGCATCCGTGGGATGTGCTGTACAAACAAGTCCGATCCTTGGAGGCCTCGCTTCACAACTGACAGGATTTAAAAGCTCTGCTGCTGACATCTTGGTGACAAATAGCACTGCACACCATCAGGGGTCTTGTGGAGTTCATGCCTCAATGGGTCAGAGCTGTTTTGGCAGTACAAGGGGGACCTACACAAACTTGGGCAGGTGATTTTAATGTTATGAATGATCAGGGCATATACTATATAATTGTAATGGGGGGCCACAATAAAAAGTGAGGAAACTGCAAAAAGATTGCATTAATATTTCAGCCTTTACCAAAATCAGTTGTTCTTAAGAAAGTCTACATTGGATTCATGACATTTTCTTAAATGGTGGAGCACCGGACTCCGAAAGAAAACTATAGATTCTGAAATAGAGATTCTTCTGCAAGAATTCAGCAGAAGACAAGATGTGACAGTAGCATAACTAGTGGATATAATACCACAAGCAAAACAAATTCGTGGCACACTATTACACATTCAGTGAACGCTGTGTCTGAGGAAGGATGGTCATCAGGTGAAATGAAAAAGAAGTGGTTTGAGCTCAAATATGAGGCCAAGAAATATTGCCAGACACAAATGAGAAATGCTGGTCACTGGAAGGGGGGATAGGGTGGTTCTGAATTATCTGAGCTTGACTACTGCATCAAAGCTATAATTCTAGAGATGGCACTCTCAGGTGAGATGTTGGACACAGACCATGGCCCTGACTCCTAGGTCATCACTTATCTTATCTTTTGTATATATAATTTGGCAGTCTTTTTTATATAAAAGCTGTAGTACAAGCTGTAAAACCATGGAACGTGTCGTACATTTCACATGGAGATGGAGACAGGAGGGCGTCAAACCCAAAGGTGGGTGATTATTTTAGTAAATTGTTTAGTGAAACTCTTCAGCATTTTCACCTAAATGCTTTTTGTTTCCAATTTTTGGTATATAGAACAATCACATAACTGAAATGACACAATGGCTATCTAATTTATTTACAGAGAAATCCCACTCAGGCAACCACTTTCTGAAGCAGAACCTGGCACATCGCTGGCAGCCTCCATGTGTGCACCTAGGTTCTATTCAACTGCCCCAGGTCTGATCTCTGATGCGGTCCTTGACAACCCAGAGAGAATGGCCCAAACACTTAGGAAGATGACCTCCACACTGCCCCCAATCTCTGATACACTAAAAGTAATCAATGAAAATTTAACCTGCAACCTGTTTGATTGTCCATTTTAATGCCTTTTTTTCAAACAAGCAATTAATTGCTGTTAAACCTGAATGGCAAGTCTGTTGTCTGGTCCCAGATGTGGGTCAGTATGTACATCCTATTGTTGTCACTGAGGGGTGGAATGCTGCGTTTCATGGCGATGTTGTGCCAGACATAACAGGCCATGATTATCTTACAAACCTTACAAACAGTGAAAAGATAGACACAACTTTTAAATACACAAATTTGGTAGAATTCAGCCATTATTCTGTAGGCTCTCGTTTTTCCATTTATTCAGCAGTTGCCTTTACACACCTTATCTGATTTGTAATGCAGCTTGCCACCAGCTGTGTCCAAACACATCCAATGTCCTTTCAAAATGCCAATGGTGTGCTCGATGGTGCCTTTGATTATAAGACACATCCTAGTGAGTCTGAGGGTCGGTGAATGGTGTCATTAACCTGGGGGCCAGGGCAGAACCTCGATCTCCTAATAAAAAATCATTGTAGTAACAGAAGCTCGCTGCTGCTAGAATTTGTAATTATAAAAAAATATTTACTAATGAGCCATCCATCTCCCACCACTCTTTGCTTGAGGCATATTTCCACTGAACTATTTTGTAAAATGAAATGTTGCTTGCACCTCCTGGGACGTGAGAGACCACATTAAACAGGTGGTTCTGGGAGTCACAGATAAGGTGGACATTTACAGAGTGGTATTACTTCCTTTTGAGATATGGGAACGGATCTGGAGAGGGTGCCTTAATACACATGTGTGTGCAGCCTATTGAGCCGATGGTGTTGGGTAGACCTGCAATAGAATGGAATCCGGGCTTGAATAGAACCTTTTGTTCTGCTGTATAAGGGAATTCGATGTATTGTGTGGTCAGTTTATTTATTCCATTCATGACTCGCAGGAGAGTGCGGCTGATGGATGCTTGTGATATGCCCTCTCGGTTTCCTAGCTCCCGCCGAAATGTTGAAGCCAAAAAGGCCAAGGTGGAGAGTACCTGCACATGTGGTGGTATAGGGTTAGACCGCCTGGTAGGATCTGCAGTGCTGGCTCCAAACTGTTACAAAGATCCATGATGACAGCCCTTGGTAGCCTAAAGCATCCCAAAAGGTACTCGTCACTCTCTGCAAATAAGTCGACATGATCCTGGACGATGTGTTCCCTTCTCAGGGCACGATCTTCGACTTTTTGAAGCAGCAGTAAATATGCCACTATGTAAGTCCTAGAGTACCAAAATGTGCCTAATTTGGGTCTATAAATAGTGGGATCAATCACTGATTATTGGAATGCATGGTTCTCAATTAATAAATTTTAATTTATAATTTAATATAAAAATATTTCAATTTAATACAAATTTAAACAACTGAAGAACTGAAGAAAACACAAAGGTTTGCACAAACACACATCCAATAAAACTTGCATGAGTGCTCTTCAGAGTTTGTAGATTCTGTTCTTATCCAGAATCTTTGTGAAAACTGAATAAGTGGGTTTTAAGAATAAATTTCTTTCTTCTTTCTTCTCTCTCTCTCTCTCTCTTACACACATACCTGAAATGGTTTTCGTAGGAAGTCACTTTTTAGCGCACAAGACTGAATGGCAGAGATGATAAATGGTCATTATATCTAACACCATGTGGTGACCTTGGCTAAAACATCATCTACCTTGAGAGACATTGTGTTATGTGTGTGAATGCAGCCAAATTAAGCATGCATGTGTTCCCTGTTGCTTGATCCCTTATTTACTATGCAAAAACATCTACTCTCAAAGCAATCCCCCCTTTTACTTCACACCCACAGCCTGTGATGTACACGCAGCAGTTTAACACATTATTGATTAAGCTGTAAATACAACATAAAGTGGCACGATACATAATGGTGTTTTTTTACTCTGTGTCTCACCGTCATGAATCCATCCAGCAGTCCTGAGTCAGGCTTCGGAGGGGCCTGTAGTCTCTCCATGGACCACTTTTCTATGATCGAGGACACCTGAGCACTCTCAGTGTTTAGGATCCGAAAGCCAGTCATGTTCACACCACTGTAGCGATAAGGCTCCATGTCTAATGCAAACAAATCCTAGGATATCATAAGATTATTAGAATATAAATCCAAATAATTTGTTTTTACAGGCGGTTGAATATTTACTATTAAAAATAATTACACCATTATAGACAACAGTACAATACATTACATTAATTAGAATACAATATTGTATATAATGGTAATGTGATATAATGTAGCATTAATCACCAACAAATTCATTTGTCTATAATGCTATACAGTATAATGCAATAAGATAGATAGATATTGTATTCATATGCACTATAATTTCTCTGAACTATACTCTTTTTGAGGATTAATTATTAACCTGCTAGTCCTTCATTGTTTAGAAGACACAATTGCTTTAATGTGTTATAAATTACACACCGTTATACACAAACATTTATGCTGATTTACTGATACTCTGACAACTATATATATATATATATACAGTATTAGGGTTGGGTACCATTCACACTTCAACCAACATTGGTACCGGTACCAGTACCCAGAATTCGGTGCTGGTACCCAATGGTACTTTTCCGTTATTTTTACTCACTGTAATTACATAAAATTTATATTTCTCAATTTTATCATTTTATTCTTTATTTAGAACATTTTACACACCACACAAAATAAAAACCCCTTTCTACCTCCCTCGACCCTCCCAAAAGTATTGCTACAGTCACAGTCGGTCACCGGGGCATAGCATGAGCACGCTGTCCTGACTCTCTGTTGGGCTTCAACACGTTTCAGTGGTAACGTCACATGGTCTCGCACTCACTCTTTCTCAAACATTTTCTTTACTCTCTCACCCAGACATACCCTCAGGTACTGAAACTTGCCAAAAAATGATTTAATGTGATTCGGTACACAATAGTACCGACGTAATCCAGTCAGTACCCTGAAAAATATCAAGTTTGGTACCCAACCCTTTACAGTGTATAATATACATAAAAGAGAGTGAGAGAAAGAGAGAGAGAGAGAGAGAGAGAGAGTGTGTGTGTGTGTGTGTGTGTGTGTGTGTGTGTACTGTACTGTGTTTGTACTGAGAGAAAAACAAATGTGTGAGAATGTAGTCTGGCAGCTTGGGATAGCTGGCATGATTACTGAACGTCCTTCAAGGACGGCCATGTTTTACAGAGAAAAAGAGCTGGAGAGCCTTCAATTACACAGCACAGACAGACACAGGGCCAGTAATTAATTTGTGTCGGCTCATGCCTGTATTCCAGAGATTATTTTCGTAGAAATTATTTATACCTCTGCAGTTTTTTCTACGAATAAAAATAACATTATAGCAGCAGCAGCAACAACAACAACAACAATAATAATAATAATAACAATAACAAATTATCTTTTTTATGTGTCACTTCCCTAATTAAAATACACTCAGTTCCATGATAACCAGTTGGTAACTAGTGATCATAGTGAACTCAGTGATCAGTCATGCATGCATCATGCATATAGAAGAAAAAAAAGCAGTGGACATGTTGTCATGTCAAGTAAAAAAAAGGGATATGGCAGGACAAGATGCTAAAAAATCAAGTGAGGCAATGTTTGTTTCTAGTTGGCCCTAGTTCTCAACATTGTGCTATATGTCCTTTTTTGGATTTTGGGCACCAAACTGCCACAGATGAGCGGAGCAAAATGCGACACTGAGAGAAGACTATTAGTTACACGACTATGTTGTGGAGTAATTTAGATAATTATGCCAGTTATGTAGGTCTTTGTTTTTATTGATATTGGTATTTGTGTTGTTATACATATGTATCATTTGTAAGACCCAGAGCGCTTAGGAACTTGTTTGTTGTAAGAGCTCATTTTGCGAAGCTCAACACATAGGAATTGCACAGTTGACTCCTCCAGCCTTCCCACAGCATCACTGGAAAATTATGATTGCAATTCCTCATTGCACAATATCTTGGTCATCACATCTACATACCTACCCTACTGGCCCTAGATCTAAATGACAGCATTCAACATTACTGTATTATATGAAGCATTCAGTTGTAGCACTATTGTGCCTATATGTTCCAGGACCTTTTCCTTTTGTGTACACTTGCTGGATCACCTCTCTCTTAGTCTCACATATTTTACAAAACATGTTAACAACTTAATAAACTTAATAAAACTACATACTACACATGAACGAAGACTATATGAAGGAAATCTGAAGTGGATGCGACACTGCTGTTATATTAGAGAAATGGGATATTTAATATTACTTTGATGACCTACTGAAAGTTATCATTGATAAGTATCCTTATCAATGCACCTGGTTTTTATAATATTCTGTCAGTTCCCCAAAATCAATAATGTAATTCATGCAGTGAGTATTTATTTTGTTTTAAGTTTGTTATTTCTTTTGTATGTGTGAAAATGTAACGAAACATAAAACGAATCGTCCCTCAAAATGGCTATATCTGAAATAATGCAATTGTGAAATTTATTCCAAAAAATGTATAGGCAGGTGTACTGTATAATCAAAAATGTATCATTAATTAATATAAGCTGCTCCGGCTGTGCAAAAGGCACCAAATGTGTAGGGATATATGTGTAAGACAACAAAGAGTAATTCTGTGTGTGTGTGTGTGTGTGTGTGTGTGTGTGTGTGTGTGTGTGTGCACGCGCGAGGGATGTCTCACCAGCGTTGTGAAGATGTAGTGATAATATTCTGTCATCATCCCCATTGAGAGAGCCTATACAACACAACACAGCACAAGACAACAACATTACACACTCCCAATGTACTTTATATGAACGCTACCTAAACACAAGGAAACATGCAACCTCATGCTATGTGGTTGAGTGAAATCCTAGCATTAGATTTACACTCTTTGTTTTGCATACAAGACTGTACTGAACTAAAAATAAAGATAACCTTGTACTCATCAATATTGAATGTGCTTATAGTTAATCACAGCATATTTTTGTTCCTCCTCTCTCTGCCCTTTGGATAAATTGTAGAAGTTAATTATGGTTATAATTTGAAATGCTGCTCATAAATAACAGTGTGGTAATAGATGTCCAAAAGATAGCACATAACTGTGTCAGGGAAACAATTAATTCAGCTGTTTACATTAACAGGCATGATTAAATACAAATCATGCAAATCAGGGTAAATGTATGTGACATGCAGAAGGTGACCTATATTTTATATATTGTTTTAATATTTTTGGAAGTGTAAATCTGAAATCTATCCATTGCATATTCTTTTTAATAACGCCACAGAGAATTCAAGTGCTAATATTCTACTAAGGGTGTTAAATGATGTTGTCTCAGTGACTCTTGACTTCCACTGCTGTGCACTGCTCTCTATGCAATGCATCATACCTTCTGTTTTCTGAAAAACCAACATAATGTGACTTAGTAAGGTGTTTGGTGGCCACAAGCTACCAGAACAGCTATAGTGCACCTTGGCATCGATTCTACAAGTCTCTTAAATCCTACTAAAGGAATAAATATTATTCTTCCAAAAGATATTTCCTCAATTGGTGCTTTGATATTGATGGCAGAGAGCACAGTCTAACACATCAGTCCAAAATCTCCGAGAGGTGAGATGACTGTCAAGGCCATAGCATATGAGTTACATTATCCTTCATACTCATTAAATGCAGTGGAAACATTTCACTGCATGTTGTACCATGTATGATTGTGTATGTGACAAATAAAATTTGAATTTGAATTTGAAATGAAGGCTCCTGGGTTCTGCTACAAAAAAGAAGCAAGTGTGACTGTTAAAGTCACTGAATGATGTAATATTTTCTTTTAAGTAGAAACATTTTATTTAATTATTTCTGAAGTCATCTTTACTTTATAGTACTTCTTTGCACATGCCTAAGAGTATATACTCACCGATCAGTCATAATATTAAAACTGCCTGCCTAATGCAGGGCTCTCAAGTGTCACGCATTGAGCGTGACAGTCACTTTTTTGGTCTTTTGTCACGCACTCCCGCCACACATTGTATTTCTCACGCGGAAAAACAATTTGGAGGCTAATATGCCGCAGAGCCCAATATTTCTCTGGCTGCGGCAGAGTAGCGCCTCACTATGAAACAAGCACGTCTCCGCTGGAGTTCAGTCGAGCCTGTCACTTACCAGCCAATCAAAAAAAAAGAAAGGGCCTACACAATAGCCAATCAGAAAATTGCAGTATTATATCAGAGTAAAATACAACACAACAACCAATGAAAAAGCCATAGTTATCCTGGAATTGTTCGCGTGATTCTGCTACAAACACATCTTCTAAAAATTTCATTCACCCCATCCATAGGAGCTCCGAGCATCACTTCGAGCACAGAGTCATCTCCTGTTTTAATGTTACA
>JAQQZR010000004.1:15503077-15514669 GCA_030068235.1 Notoglanidium macrostoma
CTCTGTTTGCTGTGCTAATATGGCACAATGCACTTTAACATTCCATTTGCACAAAGTACATATTGCTGCTAATCCTCCGATTTAATATATTACATATTTTATCTCTACTAATTTCTTTATTTTTATTGTGTTGTGTTATTTGTTTCAGAAAATTTCAGATTTTAATTTAAAATTTACTTATTATTTATAATGTTTGCACAGTCAAAAGGAGCGGTTCAGGATACAAATCACTGTGTGTTGTACTTGTTTGACTATACATTTGACAAATAAAGGATCTTGAATCTTGAATCTTGAATCTTAAAGAAGTAGTACATATGAAAATACCATGTTCAGTAGACAGAATAAGCTGAATAATAAAAGAAATGATGAAAACCAAATCTGAACTTGGGCGGCACCGTGGCGCGGTGGTTAGTACTGTCTCCTCACAGCAAGAAGGTCCTGGGTTCGATCCTCAGATCACCCAGGGTGACTTTCTTTGTGGAGTTTGCATGTTCTCCCCGTGCATGTGTGTTTCCTCCGGGTGCTCCGGTTTCCTCCCACAGTCCAAAGACATGCAGATTAGGTCAACTGGCTACTCTAAATTGCCCATAGGTGTGAATGCGAGCGTGTGTGGCTGTGTGTCTATGTCGGCCCTGTGGTGGACTGGCGACGTGCCCAGGGTGTACCCCGCCTCTCGCCCGCAGTCTGTTGAGATTGGCTCCAGCTTCCCCGTGACCCAGACAGATAAAGCGGTATACATGATGGATGAAATCTGAACTTTGGTTATCAACTCTCATATTGGTTATTATTGTTGAAAAATACTATTATTATGCATGGCCTAGATGAAAATATAGATTTTTTGGGTCCTATCTATGTTGACAATCTTACAAACAGAATAATGGTAAAAAACTGGTTAAAACAATAGGTTAGAGTTGCTCCAAACATACATCTATTTTTAATTATGTGTAAATTTGTTGGGTAAATGTATAATCTGAGCAATGTTTTGGCTAATCCTAACCCTAGACTTCTTCCACATCAACTTTAGCAAATTTGTGTGCTTCCAACTTTGTGGCAACAGTTTGGGCAAGGCCATAATGTGCAGGTCAGGTGCCAACAAAGTTCTGGCCATATCATAATTCAGTGCATGCATTATAGTGTATGCTCCAGTGAGTAAATAAGAGCAGAGAAAAATATTTTGAAGAGTCATTCAGGCAGTTGAGTACATATTAATCACTTGGCCCTTGGAGTCGGTTTGAAATTCATCTCTGGGAGCTGGAGAGAAGAAGGCTGCAGGAGCTGAATGGGTTCCAGGTGTTGGGTTACATAACACAAGCCCCGCCTCCCCTGTCGCGTGCGCGCAGTTTTCCGTGTTGCGCGTTCTGTGCCGCGGGAACGCGCGTCAACTCGGCCATAATACTGCTATTGCTTGCAAGCAGCCGCGTCTTTCTCTCCTTCTTTTCGCCTTCATAAGCGATGCCAAAGATGGAAAAAGGAAGACCGCCGGAAAGCAAGCGCAGCAGGAAGCCCGCTCATCCAGTCAAGAGAGAGGTCAGCCAAGAGATGAAGGTACGAGTGTGTTTGCGTCTCCTTTAGGTGGCCAGGGCTCCGGGATGCCTCAAGTCATGATTTCCAGATTTGTACATGAGGCAAGCTATAACAGCTCATAACGCTTTGTATTTGGTGTAAAAAAAGACTTAGATAAACTTTATGGTGAAGTATTCAGTATTAAGACAGTGTTAATCACTCTCGCAGCAATCTGTTTATCACAAGTGGAGTGATGCGCAGCCAGATGTGCGCCAGCGGTTGGCATTCGCCTATAGAGAAATATCATACACGTTGTACAGAGTGCATGCATGTTCATCTGGCTTACTACGTATTAAAAGTTATAAAGGTGTCTAATTCCACACTGTGTAACTTTGTAAAGTATATTATAACTGTGTGCTCCAAAAGATCCTGGTTATTCTATAATCTAGCTGTAAATAAGGTGTATTCCTGCATCAAAAACCCCACCTGTAATATAATCTGGATCCAAGTAAATGCTGTAAGAGCTGATTTGATGTTGTCAAGATCTGCTGTGTAACGTGTCTACATGCATGTCTTTTCAGTCACTTGTAACACCTTGTATGTATTTTCAAACTGGACATTGGTTGAAGGGCATTGAATTCCTCTTTCTGCACTTCATCTTACTTGTCATTCTGTAAGTCTTGTACAGATACAGTGCTGTAGCCTATGTCTCGAAGATTTTATTGCGTATTTGGGCGTTTAAGCTTTCCAAGTGACCATTGTGTGACTTCCCATGGTTGCAAGCTGTAGAGAGAAATATCTGCGTGAGAGACATGAGCGGTTTTCATGTCTGTGTGGGAGGAAACCGGGCGCAGGTCTCTTTGTGTGAGTGATTTTGGATCACTGCACATGATATCCATGGAGCCGGCGGGTGTAGGGTTGCGACTTAACTAATTTTAATCCAAACATGTGAAACCATACACGATCCTGATGTAAGCGCAGCCGAGGCTCAAGCGGGGGTCACGGTAGGTTTTGTTGCCTTTGGCCACAACTGCTTTGGATTTTGGGACGGGGCTCTCCCGCTCTCTCGCTCTCTGTCTCATTCTCACTAAGCAGATGTTTGTCTGAGCTGCACAGAAGAAATAAGAGCAACACTGGAGGGACTAGGGAAAAAGAAGGGAAAAGAAGACCCACCTCCTACTAATGAGAAAACAGTAAAACAATATGCATGGATTTGGTGTGAGCTCGGGGGAAATAGAAACTGATGTGGTTTTTTATGTAATCAGGCTCCATAATGGTCAGACTGCACACCCAGTGAGCTCAATTTATCAAGAAACTGGTAAAAATATGATCCCTGCCCAGCTTCTATAAACACACACACACACACACACACAAACATACAGTTGCAGTTTTATGGGCAGGCCTGTTTGCGGATTGAGTGACGGAGCAGTGGACGTAACGGATATGCCATTCTGCGAGAATCCCCCTGTTCTCAAGCATACTGGCTGTTTTTGAGAGAAAGACTGAAACATGAGAAGGGCTGAAGAGTCAAGTAACACAGAGAGCGAGGCAGAAGAAAGAGAGCGAGCGAGCAGAGAGTGAACCAGTGTTCTCCCCCGACTGTTTGTTTTGGTTGTGAGCGCTCAGGGAGAGATGAGTGAAGTGAGAGCTTTAAAAGCAACCAGAGGAGAGGAAAGGAAGGAAGAGGGGGAAAAAGGGATGGAATTGGATCCTTTAGGGAAAATGGAGAAGATGAGAAGGAGAGCAGGGGGACTGAAGGAGTGGGGGACATGAGGCGAAGAAGGTGGGGGATTTCTGGGAAGCCCACAAACCCAGCTGTGGTGTTCTGTGTCCTGCTCAGATTTCAACTAACTATGAATCAAATTACCCACCTCTGTAATCTCAAACAGAGAGAGCGCGTGAGGGAGCGAGAGGTCTCTTGAGTGTTTAGCCAGATTTTATGTCAGACCATTTAGAATAAAATAACAAAGACTGATTCAGAACTTTTTTTTCTTGCGGCTGCATCATTTTTCAGTCAAATTTTGTGAGCCACAAATGGAGCATGGGATAGCGTATACATTTCACTAAATCTCCATACTATGGTCAGAGATTACCAATTACCAATTGTGTGTGTGTGTGTGTGTGTGTGTGTGACAGAGCTTCGCAGAGAGCACAATGAATGAATTGCTGGGCTGGTACGGATACGATAAAGTTGACCTGCAAGACTCGGAGGCCGCTGATATCAGGAGTCAAAACGGCAGAGCAAGACGCCACCAAGTGTCTGTGCTTAAAGGTGAGAGCTCACACACATCTCTGTACAGATGTTATAACCAGATTCAGGCTTTAACATGAGTACTATGATGGTCCATCATAGAAGTTTTTGCTCTGAGTATTTCTAAAACCAAAATCAAGGCTGAAAATTACATGACTTTACTGGTTATACAAGAACATTCCCCTGGACTCTCAAAGAATACTAGTAAAAGTTTCAATGTAATTCTTTACAAATGGTGGACATTTTAAGGCACTCTCTAGAGGTTTGTCCGTTCTGGGCTACTGTAGCAGCGCAACATGGCAGCTCGGTAGAGGTGGACCCGGTCCTTATGTAGATATAAAGGGCTCATTCTAAGCTTACGAAAACACAACGATTTGTAGTTGCAGACAATCATACACTAATGAAACATAATTATGAATTCCATAAATATATTATGGAATATATACTCCATTCTACCAATAGATACCCTTAAAATCCTACATAATGGTCCTTTAAATATTGTATTGGTGCAGGTACTAGTACACAGGATGAAAACTGTTCTCCATTTATACCTGAAAGGAAAATGTATTTAAGAACCTGAATGATTGACCGTATTAGTGATCTATAGTGCATGTAAGATTTTTGAAATTGGACCATGGTAATGACCGTAGCAAAAAAAAAAAATTATCACTGCAAAAAAAATGATAGCAAGTGGGATTATTATTAAAAAATAAGAATAAACCAAAATTATTAAACCTATTTTGAGTTTTTTTTTACTAATTTTAAGCATTAGTATTTAAAAACAAGCAATAGAATAAGAAATTGTTTCGCCCAATTTTTCTCCCTAATTTATTCCCACCCAGCAGTCAAGGTCCCACTCTCCATCATACAACAGCTACCATCCTGACAGGAGACAGGAGGTCATCAAGTGCTTCTTCCAAACCACATGAAGCTACATATTTTCAAACTGCTGCTCATGCTGCATCATGGAGTGGCGTAACATATTCAGGGGAAAGCGCTATCCACCCACTTCCGCATGCAAGAGCTTACAGACACCCATGATTGACTAGTGTCATTGTGATTGATGAGGGAGAGAGTATGCCATCCTTTCCACCTAGACAGCATGGTCATTTTCACTCTTTCGCTCTTGGCCACAGTTGGCTCTGGCGTTGTCAGATTTCGAACTTGCGATCCCCGGACCATAGGGCGAATTTCTTTTGAATTGCGCTACTCGGGAGCTGAGACTGAAGAAAGAATAGCTTGCAATTAAAAAAAATGTCTAGAAATACATTTAGTAATCTTATATTTAATTTATTCTTACAAATACTATAAAAGACTTGCGATAGTAAATACTAGATAAATGTAACTACATTTTTACTGGTTAAGCTGCCATTTTCTACAGTGTTTTGATGTTCACCCTGATAAACCTATAGGTTTTGCAAAGCATAAAATTTATTGGTTCATATTCAATAACCGCTTAATCCTGGTCAGGGTCCCGGTGGATCTGTAGCCCATCGCAGGAACACTGGGGAAGAGACAGGAACACATACAGGAAGGGACACCAGTCCATCAGAGGGCACCGTGCACACACACACTCACATACTCACCCACACCTAGGGATAATATAGAGACACCAGTACATCTACTAGCAAAAGAGCTGAACATATTATATCCAAAAAATCCATTGACATTACTATTTTCTGCAGCATTCTTAAGCTCATTCTTTCACAGCATTGAGTGAGTTAAACATGCTAATTTATAAACAACTAAATCAGATGGAAATGATTTTTTATTTTTCCCCAGAGAATTCAGACCCAAAGCCTACTGTAATAGAGAGTAAGCTGACATCTGGCTCCTCTATGTCGGCAAAAAACGGGGTAAAGGAATCTACTGGCTTTCCCCTCTCTCCTTCATCATCCTCATTCTCCCCCCACATGAAGGACCTGCACAGCACCCACGTCGTGGTTCCGCTCATCAAACCATCTGCAGGTGTGCTCACAAAAATGCATGACTATATTAATATAAATCATGCCACATGCATGCATGTGTAATCCATCCTTCTCTCTCTCTCTCTCTCTCTCTCTCTCTCTCTCAGTTGATGAGCAGCAGAATGTTCAGATTGTGTGTGTGTGGTGTCAGAAGGAAGGGCTTAAACGCTACTCTCTGGTCATGGGCTCTGAACTCAAGAGCTTCTGCAGCGAGAAGTGTTTTGCCATGTGCAGACGAGCCTACTTTAAACGCAACAAGGTCGGTATCTCTCTATAAAAAGGTTACGGTCAAGAGAAAGAGCATTTCGAAGCTTTATCAGCAACAACCTGACTTAAGCTTGAAGATGAAATTTATCCATGAGGCGTCATCATTTATTCTGACAGCTGAGTTGTTGAAGTACCAAGTCCACGTAATACTACCAAACAGTTAGCCATTGATTCAATCTGGATGAAATGCAGCCTTTTTTTTTATATTCTTACAAACAGAGCAATTGTTATGTCCTTGAACCATGATCGACAAACATCCGAAGTGTGTATGGTGTACACACTGAAAGCCATTTGTATCCTGAACTCAGAAGTGTGTGTGAATGTGTATTTGTGTGTATATAGGTTATGTGTCTGGATGTGCATGCATTCGATATGAGCCTACTATTCAAAACGTGGCTTCTTACAATTGAAAGCATTGAGAAGATTCCACAGACATTACAAATGTTGACCTGCATTTATATTTTTACAACTGCTTTCTGTTAATTAGCAAAGTAATGATGTGGTAAGAATGAGCAAGCCTCATATAAACATTTTTACCAGAATAGCTTTCAGTAATTTGATCAAGACTACAAATGGAGACCTGCATCTGCTTTGGAGTCACATAGCAGGACTGTGTCTTTATGTATAACAGTCCAATACCGGAACTAATCAGCTCTGGGGATCTGTGAAAACAACAGATTCAGAGAAGACTATTGTTAAATCTGGCTCTGCAGTGGAATAGGACCAAATGTTATTTGGATGTGTGGTATAGACCTGGAATAGGGGCAGTTCAAACAGCACCACACAGCTAAATACGGTATGATTATTCATGAAATTTAACAATTTGTCCAAAATTGGTTTGGTTTAATAAATAATAAAATGGCTGTTGTCCAAAAAAAAATAGGCAAAGAGAAAACATTTTTAAACCTTTTAAAGCTAGGGTTATAAATCAAAAGGTTTTCAGTGCTGTGTTTTTTATGAGAGGAAAATGAAAACAAGATGCGACCAGTGCGCAGTCTGAGTCTGCTGACTGACAGCGTTCAGTGCCATTAACAGCTGCTTAACATTCGTGGATGCGACTGCCAGGACTACTTGATGACGGCCATGATCATCCAGCACAAGCATGCTTGCTGTCTAGTGCTGTTTTTTAATCCTTTCTGAATATAAGGTCACCTTTGGTGAGTCGTTTAATAAGGGGACGAGCGTATCTTGTTGCAGAATGGTTGAACCCACAGACACACACATGATGGATGTATATGCAAAACATCACCTTTAATCCAAATCTACTCACTTTGTATAAACAGACTTAATGCCTAATATGCTGCAGAGCTGTCACAAATATGACACTCAAACTCGGATACATACAAAGTCGGAGATAAAAAAAAACAGGACTCATCATTGTGTATGTTCTGGACAAATATCACTTCTCGCCTGTTTATGCTATAAGATATATTTCCGCAACATAGCAAGCAGTGAAAAGAAGTCTGAAAGAGAATAGTAGAGCTAAGAAATCTAAAGAGAGAGAGAAAGAAAGAAGGAGATGGAAAATCAAGTCAGAGCCTGTTTGAGAGGAAGGAGTAAGGGCTGCCATGGGGAGAGTGGTGTCCTCTTGCAGCACATACTTTACCGCAACAGCATCAGGTTTCACACTCCATACACCAGCGAGACGGGGGAGAGCACCGGGTACAGTCAACACAGGATCAGCTTACTGCAATCTGGAGCAGTCACTACACACACTCACAGTAACACACAGTGGGTAGTCACCATCCACACATCCACCCAGAGAGCTGCTTTTCACCAAGAATATTACAATTCAAGAGCCCTGCATCCACACACTTGTACTTTTTCCAACTTTAATCATTTTATTTTAATTCAGCTCATGAGTTGGTGCTTTCCTTTTTTTATTTTCAGGCTCAAAATGAAAATCGGCATGCTGATCAGTCTTCTCCTCCTCCTGGTCAAATGGAGGAAACCTCTCCTCAGCTCATGCTTAAGATGAACAGCAACACACGAGTAAGCGCTCATAAGCATTGCTGTTCCTATATAATAAGTTTTTTTTTTAGGTTCAACCACAGGTTTGCCAGGTCCTGGTTTGCCAGGAATGTTTGTTTTACGATAATATAACATTAGTTTTTGGTTGCATGCTTTGGTTTATGGAACGTTCTCCTGATGTTTGTAATGTGTGAACCTTTGGAGAACATTACCTTTTGGTTGTATTAATGTTCCCCTAACATTAACCTGGAGAGAATGTTCTCTAAACATTGGCAGAAGGTTTTTGTAAAACTGACCATAGGAGAACCATAAGCTAACGTTACTTACGTTCTGTGTTTGCTAGGCATACAACGGTTTTTAACATGCATCATGGCAGCATTTACATTCAAGGCAAGCCCATTCAAAAGGTGGCATAAAGCTTAGTAAATAAATTGCTTAATTCTATATGCCACATGAAAGTTCTGTGAGTCTGAAAAACAATCCAGAAACAATTGCAAAATTGTAATGCAAAACTAGCCTAATTATTTTTTCTGAAGTCCACCACTAGGTGGTGGATGCATTGTGTTTTTGGCTTGTCTGTCCTGCCATCTGTCCAAGCATTGTTATTGTAATTATCATTTTAACCAACAGATGAACTGAGTACATTTTGGAAATGATCCAAACAGGGACAAGGTCACAACAAGGCCAAATGTCTGAAATAGTTTTTCTTCAATAGCTTCCTTCCTGTTTGAAGTATATTTTAAGGGAATTTGAGGCCTTCAAGTCAGTAAGAAGAAGGACTTGTTAGCAGCAGACTTATCCCCGTCCATACTGTAGGCATTAGGTTTTTTCAAATACAATATCTATGTTGTGCAATTATAATTATAATGTGATGATTTAAGGACCCTTAAAGGTCCACTGTGTAGGATTCCGAGGGTCTCTATTAGCAGAAATTGAGTATATATTCCATAATATATTTATGAAATTCCTAAGTATGTTTTCATTAGTGTATAATTACCTGTAACTATGAATTGTTGTCTTTTTTGGTAAGCTTAGCCCTTTATATCTACATAGGGAATGGGTCCTCTTCCACTGAGCTGCCATGTTGCACCGCTACAGAACAAACAAATATCTAGAGAACGTCTTCCTTGTGTCAGGTTTTCACAAGTGGTGGCGTGAATCTAGAAGGAAGAGGAAAAAGAAGAAAGGAAGACATGGAAGAAGAAAAAAGAGGAATCAGCGTTTGCTGGTGCTGGCTAACAAGTTTGATAATAAAATTTTGAAAAATGGAGGATCATACTTATTATTTAGCACAGAAAAAGCAAAGGAGTGTGAATCTAAGTACTTGGAAGTATGCTATGGGCACCTGACAGCTACCGTACGATCTAATACACACTTGGAAAGGGAAGGGTAAGGGAGGGGAATTGAGAGGGCTGAATCCTACATGGTGGACCTTTCAAGTTGTGAGACAAATTTTCTTGGCATGAACCACGACAACTACTTAACACTGAACTAAAGTTTGTTCATTTTCTTCTTTTATGAATGTAATTTAAGTATTTTTTCCTTTACAGAATGATATTATTGAAAAACAAAGTGTTAACACGTCTCTTCTCAACTCTCCAGGTATGTGATTGGTGCAAACATGTGCGTCACACCAAGTACCTGGACTTAGGTGCAGGTGACGACAGACTGCAGTTCTGCAGTACCAAGTGCCTTAACCAGTATAAAATGGACATTTTCTACCGAGAGGCCCGGGCTGCACTTACAACATCTGGCTCTAGTCCGAGCCAGCCAGAGAACGAGAATCGTCCAGCCGGAGAGAGTGAGACTCTGCTGACACCAGAATCGTGGAACAACCCTTCCATGGAGGGAGACAGCAAAGAAACAGCATCCCCCAAAGTTTCCACACCTGTGTCATCTTCCTCTTCATCATCGTCCTCAGTTCGAGGATCTGTCTTGGCTCAGCAGAAGGAAAGAGAGAGCTCTGCTTCTTCTCAGCTCCAGACTGGCAATCCAATGCCATCTACTCCTTCACCTCATGTTGCTATAGAGCAACCGTGGGTGATACAGAAACCTCCATCCTTTAACCGGGCACCTATCCATGTACACCCCCGAAACCCAGGCTCCAGCCCACAACATAGACCCTCACACACATCTCAGCAGGTACACACACCCTCTGTTCACCAAATTCCCCCACCACAGCTCTTACACCCATATCCAGCGTCCATGATGCCCTGTGCACCCACCTACCCTCACCCCATTCCATCACTCATGCCAACTCTGGGTTTACCATGTCCACAGCCTACTGTCCTGGTGCCATATCCGATTGTAATTCCTCTTCCTGTTCCTGTGCCAATTCCCATACCAATACCAGTGAACTCAGGGGCTTTCGGACATGCCGGGGTTATTCGTAACCACAAGGAGAACGAGAAGACAGGAAGAGATGCTGCTTCAGTCAATCCTGAAGATGTACCAACAGATCGGATGTCTGAAGATCAGGAGATTACCAATGGCATCTTAGTTGATCACAAAGTTAAGACAGAGCAGAGTCCGTCTCCAGACCCATATTCTCCTGCTTTCTTATCACACCCTTTCTTTATCCCTCCCTTGCCAGAAGATCAGAGACAAGAAGTTAGGGAGCGACAGGTGATACAGAGAGCAGTGTGCAGAGTGAAGCAGGAAGGTGAAACAGAGTTTGACTTCAATAAGCAGAATGAAGTTGAACAAGAGAATGGATGGAGCACGGATGGGGATGAAATTGATTCATTTGCACAACAAATGTCGGCTAAATCTTACCCAGGCACTTTAAAGCACACATCCAATTCAGGATCTGAAAACGCATCATCTCCAGTGGACTCACCAAATTCACGGGCGTCAATCATTCTACAAAAAGCACTCAACACAACATCCGTAGTCACTCCCACAGCATCTCTCTTACTGAACAACACAGTTGCCACTTCCAACTCGGTTAAATCCGTTTACTCCTCAACATGCATAGCTACGGTTCAGTCTGACCCAGAACAAAGAACAAGCTCTGGCCAAAATTCATCCCCACATGTTGAATCTGAAGATGTGAAAGAGAACGTCTCAGGAGTTCTGGAACCCGGCTTAACCTGTTCCCGTCCAGCAGAGCAAACAGACTGCCAAACAGACCAATCAGAGGAGAGCAGGGGCGGAGCTGTAGACAGCGATGCTGTCGCAGCTGAGGAACACGCGTACGCACGATCGATCCCGCCAAAATTACGAGAAAAGAATGCACACACGATCACTCTGACAACTGCACACACACTTTCTCACATGGTCACACACAACTGGGACAAGAGCTCACACATGCACGTGCCTGCTTTCGAGCAAAGCGGCGTGCATACTGAAATAGAGCCGGCTTTGAAGAGGAGATGCCTGAGGATCAGAGACCAGAACAAATGAAGCACAGGTATTCACACATGTACAACTGCACAAATGCACACACTATGTACAGACACACTGTCAATGCTCAAGCACAATGTAGTGTTAAATCCATAGTCAGGTGTACTGAAAAAGGGACAGATATTTATTTGTCGGCACGGCACGGTGGTGCGGTTAGCACTGTCGCCTCACAGCAAGAAGGTCCTGGGTTCGATCTCCGGGTCACCCAGGGTGCCTTTCTGTGTGGAG
>JAQQZR010000004.1:15523036-15537111 GCA_030068235.1 Notoglanidium macrostoma
GGAGGTTGCACTAATGGTTTTGAGACTTTTCATTCTGATCTGAGAAAAGCACCAAAGCGACTGAGAAAAACTGTAATCTGCACTGCCACCTAGAGCAAGAAGAAATGTTAATGTGGAGCCACCAATATTAGGTTAAAAAATGTATTATATGATAAACATATGTAGATCAGCATAAATTTGTGTGCATTTTAATCATTTATCACCTTACACAAGGACATGCAACGGCCTTTGTGATTTTTGTTTATGGCCACACGTTTACTTCATGTTCTTACAGGTATTGAGTATGGAGGAAAACAACCAAAAATTCCTAGAACTCCTGGTTGAGGTGTTTAGAAAGTTTTCTTACAACAACTGATTTAATAATAATGACACATTATTATTGTGGGGGGGGGGGGGGGGGGGTAATTATTATGTCAAGATTTCAGTCCCTTGTGTCTGTTCCCTATTCACACCCTTTTCCTGATAGATAAATAGATAGATAGACGGATAGATAGATAGATGGATGGATGGATGGATGGATGGATGGATGGATGGATGGAATACAATAAAAATAAAAATAATGTAAACCATTGAGCTAGTTAAAATCTATTAAGAAGGAGAAGAAGCTTATCTGTGTAAAAAAACTGAAAAAATATGTAAACAATCTCTGTAAACATTATACTCGGATTTGTGCAAATATGGGAGAAAGTATAAAAGCTGCAGATTAAAGGTGCCATGATTTCATATACCAACTACTACTACTACTAATAATAATAATAATAATAATAATAATAATTATAATAATAATTATAATAATAGTAATAGCATCAATCATACTATTTTAGCATTGTGTGATATTAGGTTTTGTTTTCACCCCATAAAAATTGAGCTCACCTCTATCACAATGCTACATCAGCAAACAATGATCTTCCTATACTAATGTCCATACGAATAAGATTTATAATTAAAAACTGTAAAACTGGGCTGCAGATATCATTTCAACATCCATGTACAGCAGGGCTCTCCAGTTTTTTATTGGAGATTAAACCGAATCTCTCGTGATCTACTGTATACATGTTAGGAGATTACATTCAAACGCTAACTGGTATGGTCCAAATACAAAGAAAATCAAGTCCTTGGTGGTGTGATGACTTTGAAATCCACTTTGATATATCTACTGTTACGTGTGGTGCGGTGGTAAGCACTGCTGTCTCACAGAAAGAAGGTGGTTTCTATCCTGCAGACCGACTGAGGCCTTACCTCTGTGGAGTCTGCATGTTCTCCCTGTGCCTGTGTGGGTTTCCTTCAGGGCACTTTGATTTCCTCCTACAGTCCAAAGACATGGAGATTACGTCTAAATTGCCCATAGGTGTGAACGTGAGTGTGAATAGCTGGCTGTCTCTGTGATAGCCAATAGCCCTGCGATAGATTGGTGACCTGCCCACGTTGTACCCTGCCTCTCGTCCAAAGTCAGCTGGGATTGGCTCCAGCTTCCCCATGACCTTTATTATAGATAATGGATGGCTGCTCACTGTTGGCAATGATCAATGACTTGTAACTATAGAAACAATAATATCATAGAACGAGCACTCTGATATAAACCTATCATTTGAAACAACTACTGTTTAACAAAAATGAATAAACTTTCAGACCCATCAGAGCTGAGATTTCAATAGTGCTGTGGTATAACTGCTCTAGACCCAGGATTGTGCCTGACCTGCAATCACTGTGTTTTTATGGTGATGTAACCCCGCACATCAAACGAAAAAAAAAGACACAAAATCTGTCGCATGTCTATAAACCTGATTATCGAACTGAAGTAGAAATCACATATAACTGTGTCCTGAGTATGATTAGATGTGGGGTTTGGATTTTGTTGTTTTTGTTCAGGCTGCAGAAAATCTTTCTCTGCTCAAAAACGCAACCTCGGACTGAACAACCAGGTCAGTATTTGTACTTTGTCATTAATCAAACTTGACATTTGCCAGCAGTTGCCACTAACAAAGGTCATCAGTCATACTAAAATGTTGGCTAAGTCTTGGGCCAGGAAGGTTTCCACATCAGGTCCACCACTCCTGGCTCTGGTTTAGCATGCTAATGTTTCTCTTTCGTGAAGTAGCAACCACAGACCACCAGTATTAAAATGTTCACTCTATTTCTCTTCCTTAGCCTAATAACTTGTCTTATGAAAAAAAAAAATTGGTCTGAGACCAGCACTACCTTGGATGCAGGAGGATATTAATTGGTTTAAAAAGCTTAGTTTACAAACTGCATGTTCATATTCTGGCTAGAGGTAATCCATTGAGTGCTATTTGCTAGCTTACATTTACAGCATTTGGCATAGCTTGGCCATATAACAAACTTTGTGCTCATTCATAACTGCTTTAGTAGGTTAAAGTTAGTAGGTTGTTTATGTGATGTTAGAAAAAAGAAAGCTACATAGCCTCATAGTGTAAATAGCCCATAATTAGCTTGTTAGGTAACTAGTAGCTAGCAGGATAGCTAGTGTTAGCTAGAAACTTGACTGAGCTGTCTGCACTCCATGGGCATTTGGTTTGACTTCACCTTTCAAGTATCTGCCGTTTTATCCACTATAGCACAGATGTATGTTCATTGTAACAGTTTTGTATTCTTAGTAACATTGTTTTAAATAATACGCATAAATAATTAATAATATGTATTAGAGATCATTTGCCAAATTCTCTTATGCTTAGTTTACCTAGACTTGGCCTATTGTTTTATAAAGTGTGGAGAATCGATCAAAAGAGAGGTTTCATTGTCAAAAAATAGACCAAATAAAGCTTAATATGCCGTGCATGTTCTTGTATGGCCAGCTGCACCTGATTCTCTTTAATGTGTACATTTTTGATTGATCATCATTTTTCCTACTAGTACATTTTTTAGAAAATTATTAAAGCCTGGTAAACACCCGTGGACGCCTGACCATATGTGCTTGTTGAACATCTCATTCCAGATTTAGTCCCCCTTTCCTGTCATAATAACCGCCACTCTTCTGGTAAGGCTTTCAGCTACAAGAGCATTAGTGAGATCAGGCACTGATGTTGGGTGAGGAGGGCTGGGGTGCAGTTCATCCCAAAAGTGTTCAGAGGGGTTGAGGTCAGGGCTCAACACTCGAGTTCTTCCTCTTCAACCTTAACACACCATGTATTCATGGAGGCCCATCATTGTCATGCTGGAATCGTTTGGGCCTCTTAATTGGCAGCAGTAACATCAGAAACTGTCTTCCCTGTTGACAGTGGTGCGCTACTGTCTCACAACACTAATCTAATATCCATGAGGACATTTCCATTTGGGTTAGGGTTAGGATTAGAAATAACTGACACACAGGCTAGAAAAAGTAAGCTAAGCCTACTGCACAACTACCACGAGGCAACCCTGTAAGCCACTATGCAACACGTGTGTGATGGACAGGTGTCCACAAACTTCTGGCTCATCATAATGGCCAGATTTCCATCTAAGTGGTTTTAAAGGTACACAAGCTCGACTGTAACCACCTGAATGCCCGTCCCTTACCCCTCCCTTCCCAAGCGTGTAGTAGAACATACGATGGCTGGCAGGTAAACATAGCGTACATCCAAGTACTTCTTCTTCATCTTCCTTCCTGATTTACACTGCCACTTGAGAAAACATGAAACACGATAGGTGCTCTGTAGAGGTTCTAGAGGTTTACATTAGCAGTGCAACATGGCGGCTCAGTGAAAGAGGACCCAATCCCGTAGATATAAAGGGCTCATTCTAAGCTTATGAAAACACAGTTCCTTTACAAATTATTATACACTAATGAAAACATAATTACAAATAATGTACCCCATACTATATTCCATTAACTGCTAAATCCTACATAGTGGACCTGTAATAATATGTAATTCTGTTAAGCTTAATTTGATTAGAATTCATCTACCGTTTTATAAAGTGTTAAATAATTGATGTAAAAAGGGATTTCACTGTCAAAAATAGACGGAATAAATCTTAATGTGCCAGTTTTAGACTGAACTGCAACTTCTATCTTTTGTTTGTTTACTTGTCTTTTTCTTGCTTAGATTTTCCCCATGTATTACTAATTGCAAATGTTTTTCTTCACTGTAAAATGAATGTTTTAGAATCTGTGTTCTAGAAAACAATTTAAACCTGGGAAATATATTAACTTGGAGGAATGTTAGTCTACTTCGCTGTTACCCCGCTGTAGGTCCCGCCCCCTGTGACGAACGCGGAAGTGAGCGCTGAATCCGAGCTGAATCTTTTCGCTGTGATTCCTGAGTCGTGTTGCTACCGACAACCAGCCAGCAACAACAGCGCATGCGCGGACAGAACACGCATCAACTACGCAGCCAGGGACACATAACGCAACAAACAAACGCCTCTTTTGAGGATTGTGAGTAAAATAGATCTTGCTTAAGCGTTTATCATTATGTCGATAAATGTGAAACGCATGTGATTGCTCTAGTGCTCGCTAAAGTTGTGATCTCATAGTTAGCTGGAGTATTACAGGTGCTAACGCTAGGCATGGCTAGGTTACTAACGCTGTGGAGTTCGGATTAGTGCATCCATCAGCAGTCACAAGACTTATAGTATACAATGCTTTAAATACTCAAGTGTGCAAACCTCTTTGATTTATTCTTGGATATTATGAAACAAGGTTATATTAGAGGTGCAATAGTCGTTTTTTTTTTATTCCCCACTTGTACAAATAACTTGTAAGCTATGTAGAACACGATAGAAAATCAATGGCTGTTGCCTCAGTAAAGTATATCAAGTCGCTGAGAAAACCCGTTTGTAAAACTGACTTCCGGTCCGGAGTGCTTGTTTGTGTTTGGATGCAGCTCCTGTCAGTTGTCTTATAGCCCACGGGCCGCCGTTTATCCTGGGGGCGTGGCTTCTTGAACATGGGCGGGGTTATTCAAATATAGAACACACCCACATGTTAGAACCTGATGCTGGGTTGTGGTGGCTTGTAAATGGTAATCTGCAAGTTGTAATAAGGTTCTTTCCCACCTTGGCACATTCAACATGTGAAGTGAAGAAAAGAAACATGCATATTTTGTTTGCTCTGTTATAGCATGTAACTCTCTTCATAAGCTACCGCACTTTTAGGCTACTGGGTCTGTTTTATAGTGAACTATAAACGTTCATGCAACATTTTAGACTGAAATTCCAGCACAAAAACAACAGCTACAAGCTAGCCTTCTAACGTCAGGAATGTGAGGGATAGCGCTAACATTGATTATCTTCTCACGGTGACGTTTAAATTTGGTCAGAGTTATAGAGTACTGTAGTACTTTACCAAGTCTGTATAATCTGAAGCCAAAACTGCTATAAACTAAAGGGAACTTTACACTTTTCCCAGTGTGAGCAGCCATATTGATTTGACATCACTGCGTAGACAGGGAAGGATGGTAGTTTAGAAGTCTACTCTAACATTGACGAGTTGAAATTTCAAGTTGAGTAGGTGTTATCTGTGATTTTTACCGGTTGTAGTCAGGGAATTACAGGTTGCAACTTTGCGGAAAAAAAGACTTATCTTACGCACTGCACCTAGACACATAGATACGACTAGCTTCAAGTTAATTTGTTTTTTTGGAAATTAGTTCTTTGGAAGTGAAATCTCCGAGCCAGCATCTAGTGTCAAATTCCTCAGCAGGTTTCGTGTCCAAAATAATCGTACGTTCAGTGCTTTGATTAGGAGTTTTTATTCAACGTGCTCGAGGTGCTCTTTAAATGACTGACGCCACGACGTTTAGCCTACGATGCGTCTTCTGTTGCTAAACCCTGCCATGTCTTCTTTCCCCAGCAGGGGAATGGCGGTGAATGTGTACTCCACATCCATGACCATAGAGAACCTGAGCAGACATGACATGCTGGCTTGGGTCAACGATTCTCTGCAGCTCAACTACACGAAAATAGAGCAGCTCTGCTCAGGTAAGTGAAAGTCGCAGTCACTACATTTAGGGGAAAAAAGTGTTTTCTACCCCTACAAGCTTCCAACACTTTATTTCTTCAAGCCGCATGTTAAGCCGGAGACCTAGATTCTCTGAACATCAAGTCCAGCTATTTTGTTGCCTTTCATAATGCCTGTACTGGACTGTACTGTATACTATACTGGACTGTACTGGACCTTTTGGCTTGTGGCTTGTGTTTCTCAGGTGCTTCATATTGCCAGTTTATGGACATGCTGTTCCCGGGGTGTATTCTCCTGAAGAAGGTGAAGTTCCAGGCCAAACTGGAGCATGAGCACATCCACAACTTCAAAGTGCTACAAGCAGCCTTCAAGAGGATGAATGTAGACAAGGTGAGCATCCTTTAACAAAATAAATAAATAAATAAAAAAGAACGCAGCAAATGAACTCCACCTAACGTCATTGCAGGATGAAAATGTCGATTGGCAAAAAGGGCAGTGCATAAAAGGTAAAGTTCTCGTGAAGAGAATTTAAACTGCTCAGACATGAGGACGAAATGAAATCCGCTTTTACATGATGCCTCGGGTATCCATTGAAGTAAGATGAAGGTGCCGGTTTGCGTAGCATACTAACTATGTAACTAGCATGTGACGGTATATAAGAATTTTGTCTGTTTCATGACTGTTGTGTCATGCTGGCCCTGCCGTAACGTTTTTATTTACGTCCCGTTGAAGATCATCCCGGTTGAAAGGCTGGTGAAAGGAAAGTTCCAGGATAACTTCGAGTTCGTCCAGTGGTTTAAGAAATTCTTCGACGCGAACTACGACGGGAAAGAGTACGACCCTCAGGCAGCACGACAAGGCCAGGACGTCACGCCTACGCCCAACCCAGGTGACCTCAATATTACGCAAAACTAACTCGCTTACAACGAAAACATTTTAAAGCAGGTTCGAAAATGTTACCGAAATGTATAGTCATTTTTGGGTCACTTCGCACCTTATAAGCCCCTGAGTGTCACCTTGTACACATCAGACAGCGAGTACATAGTCGTTCATGTAGATCTGTCCATTTAGCAGCTTGTGCGTGGTCCAATCTACCGGTAGCTCCTATAGCCTTCCATCACCTCTTCTGCTGCAGTGAGTGGATTTTCTTTTTTATATGTATCTGCTTTTCTAGTGAAGATCCCGTAACTCTGTGGCACCCACTAGCTTTAAATTCCCTCGTCCTAGAATTATCATCCGTTTCCTGTAATGCTGGTCCATAGTTCTGTCTACAGACTCGCTCTGTATTAACGCATCATCTACAAACTGTTTGTCCTGTTAGTCCTAAGGTGTGTCGGTTCGTCATGACGTCGTGGCTTGAATTATCCTGGTGATTTACAGCGCCCTCGGTGGTTAGGACGGGTGAAACACATCACTAGTTATGCATATTATAGCCGTAGTTCTGTGAACTCTTGACACTGACGGAACGAGGAGATTCCAGAGAAAGACGGTGGTATTTCACCGGTATTTATTGAAGAAACTGCGTCATGACTTTGACTTTGTTGAAGGACTTGACACGTGTGTGCACCGGAACGAAAAGGTGTCTGGGTGATTCTCAGCACCAGTCCAGGGTTCATACAACCATAGTTTTATGCTTTTGATATTTTGACGCTTGACCAATAATGCTTGATCGGTGTAGGACCCCAGAGGACATCGCCAACAGTTCCCAAAAACATGCCAACCCCTCAGCGGCCGATCAGCTCGGCCCAGACCAACGTAAAACGCAGCACACCTGTGTTACGGAACGGAGGAAGTGATGCAGAGCTCATGGAACTCAACCAGCAGGTGCGCAGACGTCTCTCGTCCAGCCACACCTTCCCAGACAGGACACGCTGTTAACAAAACACTGCTTTAGGTTCAGTTGCCTAAGATTTGTACATTAGGGTGCTAAGCATATCCAGAGTTTTATCTTTTCTTTTTCTTGCTTAAAATTGCATGACACATACATTTTGATTGTGTCTAAATATTACATATTATTACTTTTTAACATTATTCTTAAAAAGGAGATTAATTGTCCATGAGTAAAAAAAGGCTAAATCAGTATGGCTGGCATAAGTTGAATTTTAGAAATTTTGAATATTCAAAGATTTAAGTCTAAAATAAGTACCGACCAAAAATATTAGGAAAAATTTTCACAGTTTAGGACTGGAGCATGAAAGGAGGTCTAAAAAAAAAAAACCAAGATAAATTTTAATTCTAGTTTTTAAAAATCTAAGTTGACCAGTGGTGCAAAAAAAACCCCAACATTTTTTGTATTTTGTTTTCCAATTTAAGTAGAAAGTCAATAAAGGTTGAGAACAAAAAATGGTTTTTTTTGAGAGCTACAGACGTTGATGTTAATTTACAGTAATGAACTCAAGTGATTTCCTCCACATGTAGCTGATGGACCTGAAGGTGACAGTCGATGGCCTGGAGAAGGAGAGAGACTTTTACTTTGGAAAACTGCGCGATATCGAGCTGATCTGCCAGGAGAATGAGAGCGAAAATAGCCCAGTTCTTGCAAAGATTGTCGACATCCTCTACGCTTCTGAGGTAACGGGTCTCACACGGTATAGCAGAAACGTCCTGTCCTGACAGGAATTGGTGATTTAGTTCAGTAGATTTCTATTCTGCATTTATTTGCGTATATAAGGAAATAACGAGAGCCAGAATACAAGCTGTTATGCCATACATGTAGGCATCCATCAGATGGTTCGAAACGAGTGTGAGACAGATGAAGGAGTAACGAAGTGAGCAGTTGGATTGCCGCAAACACGCACTCTCACACAAAAGGATGGGAAGCCGTGTCATAAATACTCAGGTGAGATGATTCTGAATTTCTGACTGCAGTGTTTCTTCTCTATTCAGGATGGTTTTGCTCCTCCAGAGGATGAGGAAATTGAAGGACATCCACAAGACCAGGATGAATACTAAACGCTACAAACATATGCATCCGTACATCCTTTAAATTTGTTCTCCCACTCCACTTCTTCACCCATCATTTCTTTCCTTTCACTTACTCACCCTGAGTATTCCTCTTTTCAGCCCGTTCCTTTCTAAACAACCAGCCGCTGATTTACATCACGGCCTTTAACACTCGGTGTGGTGAACTGATCGAGTGGCTAACATCGTTTCTGTTAATGTAATTGGTTTTGAATACCATTTGTACTCCATGGTAGAATGTTTTATCCTTGGACATGAATTTTCTTTTGGGTCTAAAATGGGATACGTTTTATAGAGTAGAGCTACTCAAACTGATTTATTTATTTTTTATCTCACTAATGCCATCACTTATTAACATATACAGCAAAACATTTACTATAACATGTCTGAAACCTTTAAGTTCAAACACTAGGAGAAGATAAGAATTTTATTTGCATATTATGTATTAATGCAAACCGTTTTAATAGGCAGCAAGGTAGAAACTCAATCTAGGAAATAGATGTATAAAGTGCAACCACATGCACACACAACAGAACCTTCCTCTGCACTACTACTGTACCTGGCTGTTTTAAAGCATTTCATAAATACCTGCTGATTTGATTTTTGTTTTATTACGAGGCTGCTGCATCTGACGCGAGATGTCTACATGGTTTGCATTTTCCATTTGCGGTTGAAATTCCTTTGGCTTTCGGCAGGGTGTTTCTACTATATAGGAACTCATTTAAGTGTTCGAGTAACCAGTGATCAGAGAGACCCTGGGAATTTTACAGTTGTGAGATTCCAGCTACATTTCTTCCCATGCGAGCACTGACACTAATAAAGCGAGATGAGTGCATATAGAATTCAAACAGGATGATAAGACGTCCAAATAAATGTATTTTGGCAGACAAAGCTGTGTTCTCTCTGATTATTGAGTTATAGTTTAGTGTGTGCACTTTGCAGCTTTGAGAATTTGAGATATATTTATTTATTAGAGATGACTATAAAATGAGATGCTAAAACAATTTATAACAACCTGAGTTTCATTAAAATAAAATATTAGAGTAAAAACATGACATGACTGGTAGTGATTTGTTACTGACTAAATTCTAAAACTGAGTTTTTAGCTACTATGTCAGTGTTGTTTTATTTTTCATGTTTCACATGCATTAATGCCATAAAGGTTGGATTTGATTGACAGGATCTGTCTGTAACTCATTAATTTTGTCCCTCGTTTATTTGGAGTTTTACTATGTAAAATAAAGTGTATTCTGGCAATGAAAAAGTGGCTTTTCTTTTCATTTAAGCATTAAATTTAAGTCTCTCCAACGTAAATGTCTGGCGTCCCTTATCCTATCCTATGTATCTTATGTTTTCTGCTTAATATAGTTGATTTTGAATCTTAACAACCCAAACAATCAGATAACTAGCGATCATTGGGTTCTTCTTTGTCCAGCCTTTTCCACGACCTTCATCAGAACACCACCTGAGGAAATATCTTTTGGAAGAATGGTCATTTCCGGACATTTCCAGAGACTTGTATAATGCACACTCAAGCCGTTCTGGTGTTTAATGGCGGCCCAAACCCTTACTAAGATATTTTGGTGTTTTTTCCTTTAGTTTGTCACCTGTCTATAAGTCTAACTTTACCTTTTTACCTTCAATTAGTAATGGTGTAGGTTCGAGGTACATCCCACTGAGTGACCGCAGTTCCACCTGCAAAGTAAATCACAGCTTTATATTAATGTGCTCATTTGTAATAGGTTTCCGTTTCTATGGTTACAGCAAATTCAAAGGGGGTTATAACAAACATATTGTTCGACAAAGTACAGTCCTTGATAATAAGGAGTCTCCGGTGCAAGCGCTTTCTAACAATCACAGGTAAGCTGTTCCTCCACAGGAAAGTCTTCAAAATGTCGCCCTTTGTGTTGTGGTTTTCCTGCAACATTTTTTTTTCTCTTATTAGCTTCAACAGAGAGTGAGTGCAATAAAATAATTTTTTAAAACAATATTTTCTGTCAAATAATTGATTTCTTTGGTAACGTAGAAAAATTAGAAATGAAATAACAAAGACATCATATAATAATGTACAGTGAGCTGGTCATTATTGCAAAACAAACCCTTTCAGGGTGATTCAAGACCCCTCCACTTCACACCAGGGTCCTGCACCACCCTGTGTGAACAGTAATCTGGAGAAGATAATGTGTAGTATGCCTAATATTTGGATAAATGTCCCTTGACGGGATGCTTTTGATAGCCATCAACAAGTTTCTGGCAGAATTCTGGTTGGATATTTGACCACTCTTCTTGTTAGAATTGGTAGAGTTGAATTAAATTAGTGTGTTTTCTGGCACAGACCTGACTTTTAAGCCCAGTCCACATATTTTTGATAGGGTTGAGATCAGGACTTGTTTTAAGCTTCATGTTAGCCTGCTTTATCCATTCTACAGCCACCAGTTCCTCTGGCAGCAAAACAGCCCCAGAGCATGACGCTACCACCACCATGCTGAACAGCTGGTGCAGTGTTCCTCTGTACCTCTGATCATAACTCAATCTTTGTCTCATCTGACCATAAAACATTTTTTCCCTTTATTTGTCCTCATGGTCGGCTGAAAACTTTAGTTGAGCTTGAAGGTGTGGATTTTGGAGCTGGAGCTTATTTCTTGGACTGCAGCCTCTCAGTCCATGGGGATGTAAAACTCACTTGACTGTAGACTGTGTTCCAGCAGCTTCCAGTTCATGGCAGGTCTGCGTCTTGATGGTTCCTTGGTTGTTCCTGACCATCCATACCAATTTCCTCTCAGTTGAGGGTGACAGTTTGGGTCTTCTTCCAGCAAAGTGCCTACACTTTCCAATAACTTGTACTTGCTTACAACTGATGATCTTGGAATCTGCAGATGTTTAGAAATGGCTTCAAGAGATATTCCTGGGTTGTGTAAATTTATGATCCTCTTTTTTTAGATATGTACTGAGCTACTTGGACTTTCCCATTGTCTTATGTTGAATGTTGAATGCTGTCAAAGAAACCCTTTTTATGTTGTGCACAGAGAAGCTAGCAGTTGTAGTCAATCATGATCACTAACAGGAAGTTAAGAGGCCTTGGCCTTGGCAACTTAAAAGACATTTTAGAACTTTCAGAACCACTGAATTAATAATCTTAGTGCATGTATGTATATTTTTTTTACCCTGTGTTCATTTCAGACAACCTAAAATAAATTAAAACTTCTGCCCCAAATTCTTGGGATTTTCTTTCTATTAAAGATGTCAAGTCAAGTGGCTTTTATTGTCATTTCAACCATATACAGATGATACAGTACATAAACGAGACAATGTTCCTCCAGGACCAAGTTACATATAAGACAACACAGAAGTCCAAATGTGCACATGTGCAAAAGAAGACAACATAAGACAACAAAGTGCATGTGTGCAAACATAGCAAAGACAACATAAAGTGCAAGTGTGCAAACGTGCAAACAGTGCAGACATCACAAGACAAGGCAGTGCAGCGCTAAACCAAACCGAATATGTTGTACAATTATTCTGCCCCGGAAAAAGGACAGTTTTCTGTATACATGAATGAGTAGGCCTCCATTTTAGAGCAGTCTGCATCGCTCGGTCTATCTCTATATGACTCAGAGACTAAACTCCTACTGTATGCAGATGACCCGGTCCTGCTGCCCACCACCACTCAGGGTGTACAGCAGATCCTGGACCTGTTGCAGCAGTACTGTCACACCTGAGCCCTGACAGCCAATCTCAAAAGACTTAATTTTTCATATTCCAAAAAAGTAAACAAAACAAATATTTAGACACATGAATCTGAGCATTCCAAGAAATTATACCTACCTAGCACTAAAAAATGAGTTCATCATCATCCTGGCAGTGAGTGAACTGAGAGAAAAAGCATGCAGAGCTTTCTACGCCATAAAACAACAAACATTTGTAGAAATTCCAATTGGAATTTGGCTCAACATTTTTCCGTCAGTGATCGAACCACTTGCCCTGTATGGCAGTGAAGTGTGGGGTTGACTTACACATCACCAATTCGACAAACGGGACAACCATCCAAGTGAGACCCTGCCTGCGAAGGTCTGCAAAATCGTTTTAAGGGAGCACAGAAACACCACAAACAACGCATACAGGGGAGAATTAGGCTGATATCCATTAAATATAGAAATACAAAAAGGGCAATCAGATTCTGGAACCACCTAAAAGAGAGAGACCCACATTCATATCATTATAAAGCTTTGCAATCAAACACTAAAAAAATAAACTATTGCACCTCTTCGGAAAGCCAAACTAAACTCTAAAGTAAAATGCAGTGTCATCTGACCCAAAACGGACAGTTCACTGTGGCAGATTGTGACTGATCCAAAACTGAGAAACACCTTGATGAAGTACAGAGTCAGCGAGCAGACAGACACTCCTGGCTGCCCCGAGAGAAGAGACTGTGCCAGCAGTACACACTAAATAAAATAGAGACATGGCTGTACTTCCTCACTGAATGCATTACCACATTCACACTGAATTCTTCACCAAAATGAACTGCCTCTCGGACCCCGACAAACTGCCCTGCTTACTAGGCGAGCACAAAGAAAGCTAGCAAAGGACTAACTTGTCTCTCGGATGTTCGACAATATTGAATATAACTGCAAAGTATTAAAATGTGCAATGTTTTGTATGTTAATAAACATTGTTAGCAAATTGCTGGGGTATGAGAGGATATACATACACACTACCAGTCAAAAGTTTGGACACGCCTTCTCTTTCATAGGTTTTTCTTTTTTTTGTTTGTTTTCTACATTGTAAAACAATACTGAATACCTCGAACTATGAAGCAACACATATACTGAATTATGTAGTGAACAAAAGAGTGAAAAAAAAAAAAAAACCAAACAAAATATGTTTCATATTTTAGATTCTTCTAAGTAGCCACCATTTTCGCGAAAGAATCCAGTCCACTTGATGGATATGAGAATACACACACCACTGAAATTCCACTCCTTTTCCCTGTTACCTACAACAAAACGCATGAGGGGAAGTGACTCGTCAGTACAGCAACAGACAGTAAAGCTGCTCGGTACTGGAGGAGGTAACGTCAGCCCCATTGCCTTCTCACAATGGCCAACTTTTGCTAAAACCTTATTCTTTTCTTATATGCTCTCAAAATGAACCCTAGGCCACGTTAAATTAATGTTCAACTAAACAGTGAAATATTAGGAGTAGCCTAAGCTTTGCC
>JAQQZR010000004.1:15537211-15553767 GCA_030068235.1 Notoglanidium macrostoma
AACAGTCCATCATTACTTTAAGACATGACGTGTCTTTTAAGTAATAAAAATAAAGAAAAAAACATTGAATTAGAAGGCGTGTCCAAACTTTTGACCGGTAGTGTATCTGGTATGGTATACAGTGTATGCACTTCAGTGTGTAGTGCCTTCTGTCTTGTGCTGCATCACACCTCCTCAGCATGCATTATCATCATGAGCTATTCCTTACATCATCAACTAATTGATGGTAGTCGTGTTAATTGTTTTCCTTACACATTAAAGGTGCATTAGCTAAGATGAGTCTTTTTTATTATTATCAAGATTAGGTTTCTAACCATACTTTCACACCAAAAGGGACGAAAGCATAAAAATTCACTCTGGCTGTCCTGCCAAAGACACTGTTGAAGTTCATGGACGCGCTGTGACGTACATGAAATAGGCAGCTACAAGTTGGTTCAGAATGCTTTGTCTTGCAAACGTTATTTAAAGAAGCTGCAACGCAAACAGACATGTCAAGTGGTATCTTTGTGCTGACTGACCACAAGTAGGGTATAAGTTAACCTCATGAAATCTTGTAAATGTGAAGGAAAGAAATCAGGACAATAAGGAACAATTTTGAGTCTATTTCTGGTAAGAAAATAAATTCATTAAATGTCACTTGTGTGGTGTGACTGTCAACCTAGGACACGTTTACTAGCCTTGGTCAATAATTAACATAAATTTCATGCTTCATTTTTTTTATTTATGTCATTTGGCAGACACCCTCTTATCCAGAGCAACTTACATACATTTATACAAGTGAGCAGTGAAGGGGCCTTGCTCAAGGGCCAAGCAGTGGCAGCTTAGCAGTGCTGGGATTTGAACTCACAAACCTTCTGATCACTAGTCCGATGTCTTAACCACTGAGCTACCACAGGCTTGGGACAATTCACACTCACATTCACACCCATGGGCAATTTTTTACAGCAGCCAATCAACCTAATCCACATGTCTTTGGACAGTGGGAGGAAACTGGAGTAACCAGAGGAATCCCACGCAGAAGAACATGCTAACTCCACACAGGAAGGAGCCCTGGTCAACCTGCAGATCGAAGCCAGGACCTTCACACTGTGAGTTGACAGTGCTAACCACTGTGCAGAGTTCTACTTTATTCTGATGCCTCCGCCGCTCAGGACGTTTATCTCACTGCTGAGAGACCGAAAACTTCTGGTCGATTTGACGCTCTCACCACTTTTGGTCTGAACGTACCATCTATGAACAGTTAGGTGGGTGACACTTATTCCCAACCGTGTCTACGAAGCTCCGCCCCCAGGATCTACAGTGGCCAGTAGAGTACAGCGTCAGTAAAATGACTGACACGAGGCGCATCCATACACAAAACAGCATTCTGGACGGACAGGCAATTTTCCAAACGTGTTTTATCAGCACCTTATTAGACTTTTGCTAAAGCCTCGATGTTAATCCATTGTTTGTTTGTTTTATTATGTTCTACATATATTCCAGGTTTATTTTTACACGTATGGAATTAAAAAATAGAATATTTCACCTTGAAACTGTCACACGGCCCTTTCCTGACTAACGGTCATTATTATAATTCTTTTATTTATTTATTTATTTATTTTTTTTTTTTAATCTGTCTATGACAGAACGTAAGAAGAAGCGGAGCGCGTGCGAATACGTGATGACGTCATGCCCCCAGAGCAGACGTGGCACAGAGACGGTTTAAAGAAGTCGCAGCTGCTGTAGCTGACCTGTGACCATTACTCTCTACACGAGCTCTAGGTGAATTAAAGAGGTTTGAACAAAAGCACTCCTTGCTTTTTAAACGCCCAATAAACAATGGCTTCGTCCGCGAATAATAACGGATCTGCAGGTAAATGGGAGGTGGTGAGAAGAGGCAAGAAACAGAACAGCGCTGCTAAGAGTCAAGCCGACAAGAAGTCCAGAAAAGCTCTGATCGAGTCCAACTCCCCAAAACTTGACCTGTATCGTAAGTCAAATGTCCTGTTCTCACTCACATTATATTCTGAATGTTGAGTTCATCTTGACTATAGTTAGCTACAAAACCGGGCTAGCTAGCTAGCTAATTGTGCGTTAGCATTAGCTAGCTGTTCTGTCATTCTGAATGTAGTGTACTTATTTAAGTTTAATAACAGTACGAATTATAACCATACAAATAAAAAAAAACTAGCTGCTTAGACTACAAAGTGCTACCCGAAATGTTTGGTTAGCTAACACCATTCCCTAACTGGCTAAGCCAGAGGTGAGCAGCTAGCTAGTTACAAATGGTCTAAAATCCGTTTCAGCAGCACCACATTCACGTTTAAAGGTGCAGTAGTCGCTTTTTTATATCTTATTTGTATAAATAACTTGAAAGATCTCTAGAACATGGTGCAAACCACAGCGGATTAAGCCGTGTCCGTAGCAGAAGTGTATTAAGTCGCTGAGAAAACGCGTTGGAAAACTGACTTCCGGTCCAGAATACTTGTTTGTGTTTGGCTGTGCCGCCTGTCAATCATTATATCACGCACTCAGTTCTGGGGGCGGAGCTTCGTGAACATGGTAGGAAATCAAACATATGTCAAACCCACCTAACTGTTACAGACTTAATCTAACGCACCGTTGTTCTTCAACACAGCCTGAGCTCTCTTAGGCAAGCTTTCTTGTATTTTCTCTAAGCAGTCTTCAGGAACAGCTCTCCAGGCTTCTTGAAGGACGTTCCAAAGCTCTTCTTTGCTGCCTTTTGTTCCGTTCTCTGTCCGAATGATCCCACACTGCTTCAGTAATGTTGAGATCCGAGCTTTAGGGAGGCCAATCCATGACTGATGGTGATCCATCGTGTTTTTCCTTCTGAGGTATGCAGGAAGCCTGGAGAACTGTTCCTCAAGACTACATTAAAAACGTTATAGCATGAGTGTCAAGCAAAGCAGAATGTACTGGAAACGGACAGAGAGAAAGAACGGCATTCGAGCTCGAATCAAATGGATGTCGTCCACTTTTCATGTCAGACGTGATAAAATGATCAGGCTAAGGCTTCTTTTCAAAAGTCAGTTCGCATTTCTAGAGCATTTTTCATCCTCAGCATTAAATGCTTCATGTGCCGGAGCTCATCATGTTAACTTTGTGGTTAAATCCACACGTCTGTGTATGACCATGGTTTAGGGCTGAGAATAAAGTTGTAATAAGTGAGTTTTTGAGAGTAAAGTCGTAATATTTTGAAAATAAAATTGTAATGTTTCAAGAATAGTCATAATACCATGACCAAATGGTTCAAATGACATTCCTGTGTTCAAATGAGGGATGTCGAGGGTTTGGTGAAGTTCTTGTCTCTCTTATTGAAGGAGAAATCTCAGGCAGTGTTCACCTTCACGGCTATCGATGGTCACGTCTGCGCTATGTTCACTGAGAGTGTGTAGATGAATGACAATCAAAATTATCGATCTCGAAGAACCTTGGCGAGTTCAGCTCCGAGCCCCTGCTGTGTTGGAGCAGCATTTTTCCTGTAATATCATAGGAGGGTTTTTTTTTTTTTTTTTTTTTTTTTTTTTTTTTAACTCAAAATGTATCAGCTTTATTTTTGAAATCTTGTATTTTTGTGTTTTAACAAGTGGCCCAAAAACATTGTTGTATCTATCAGCCACAAAATAATGGACATTTTAGATTTTTTTTAAATTGATAAAAATCACCTACTTTCTGTCTTATTTTTGTTTTTTGTAAGTTCAGCAGTCTGTAGTTGCTGTATGTGGTGCACAATTTGGGGATAGCGTAATAATTCTGAAAATATATGGCTATATAGAGCATTAGTCTCCCAGTTAGGGAATATATGTGTTAAAGTTAAGTTTCAAAATGTGTGCACTCTGCCATAATTCTGCTCTGGTCTGTCTGTCGTTGCAAAACGTTTGGATTGAGAGAGGCTCTGCGAGGCTGAGAGATTTTGTCATCTTATTGCAAACCACGTTGCTCTTTCGGACGTGACCGATTTGACTGCTTTTGACGTGCGTCGAATAAAATCTTCTCTTTCATTGATTACAGCGTCTGTGAAGATGTCCGAGACAATATTTGAGGGTTTCGAGAAGATGGGAAAGAAGCAGAACAAGGAGCAGGTTCCTCCCCCGGCTGAGACTCAGCAGAAGAAGCTCAACGCAGCAAAACAGTCCAAGAAATCCCAGTCCAGCAGCAGCACAAAACCGATCCACTACAAAACGTTGGAGGAAGCTGTCAAAGCCGTGAGTACAGCCTATATTACTATACATACCAATACCTGATCGTGTTTTTTTTTTTTTTTTTTTTTTGCAATCCTCTGTATGGACTGGTTTCCCAGTTTCCTCCAGTAGCACCACTGTGGGGGAAAAAACCCATCATGTTTAGTCTGTCTAGTCATTCCGTCTTCCTCTCTGTGTGGATGGCTGCATTTCTCTCCCTTTCATTTCCAGCTGGATGTGGTGGAGTTGAGGCAACAGCTGGAGAAAAGTCAAGCAGTTTTCCCTGCGAATCCGAGTGTGTGGGTGAAGGATCTGGCTGGTTATCTCAACAGCAAGCTGTTGGCACCTGACACAGACCCCACGCTCAGCAGCTACGCTCACGGTGCGTTTCCGAAACCTATTCACACTGTACTGAATATGGAGATTACTGAGGATGTATTTACAGTGCCCTCCACAATTATTCCCACCCCTTGTAAAGATGAGTTAAAATGGTTATAAAAAAAAAAATCCACATTTTGGTGAAGTAGCTTCATTTCACACGGAGACAAATCCAACCTTTAATTGAAATAAACTTATTCAGAGAAAAACAAGTCACCAAGAAATAATTATTTCCAACAAAAACCCCTGCATTTAATACTTTGTACCAACCTCTGCCTATAAACAGCACGGAGTCTTCTATAACATTTTATAAGGTTGAGAACACCGAGCAGGGCATCCGAGACCATTCCTCTTTACAGAAGCTCCTGAGATGCTCCAGGGTCCGAGGCCCTCTCATCTGCACTCTCCTCTTCGGCTCAGCCCTCAGGTTTCAATGGGGTTCAGGTCAGGGGACTGAGACGGCCGTGGCAGAAGCTTGATTCTGTGGTCAGTTAACCATTTTTGTGTTGATTTGGACATGTGCTCAGGATCATTGTAGTGCTGAAAGATACGATGGGAAACCAGTTTTAGTCTCCTGCCCGAGACTGGATTCAAAATGCCCTGGTATTTCATGGAGTGCGTAGTGCCATGTACCGTAACGAGGTTTCCAGGAGGAAGGTTTGGAAGGAAAAACAGCCCCACATCATCACAGAACCTCCACTATTTTACAGTTTGGATAAGGTTCTGTTCATTATAACCATCCTTCTTTTTATGCCAAACCCACCTCAAGTGTTTATTGCCAAAACGCATCATTTTTGTTTCATCAGACCAGAGAACACGGTTCCAGGAAGTTGTAGTAGCGTTTCGCAAACTCCAAGCGCTTACGTTTGTGGTTAACAGACAGAAAAGGCTTTTTTTCCCTGGTAAACATTCTAAATAATCTGTTGCTATGGAGGCGGTGTCTGATGGACTTGTTAACCCCAAGATTTTACTTTTTATTGTAATTCACCAATGGTGTGATCCTTGGGGATTTTTTTTCTTTCTTTCTTTTTCCTCACTCACTATCTTCACTGAAAGAGAGGGCAAAGTAAACATGGGTCCTCTTCCAGGCAAGTTTGTAAAAGTTCCGATTGATCACTTTTTATTATTACCCTAACCGTAGAAGTTGACTTTTTTTTTTTTTTTTTTTTAAGCAAATAGCTATTTTTCTATAACCATTCCTTGACTTGCCTCTGTGTCGCCTCATATTTGTTCCCCAGTTAATCAGGAAGTCATGGATTACAGCTTGAAAGTTCCTTTAAATGGGAAACATGCTTCAGTTACATTATGTTCACAAGTGCCAATAATTGTGGCACATGTGTTTTTGTTGAAAATAAATATTTCTTGATGAGGGATCCGTTTTCCTCATTGTAAATTTATGTCGATTTAAAGGTTGGATTTTTTTTTTTTCCCTCTCCTTTTTTCAGCTAATTAAGGTTGAGTTATCTTTACAAGGGGTGCCAATAATTGTGGAGGGCACTGTAAATAACCTCAGAATTATAGTGGTGTGGTATCGCATGTATTTGGTAATTCTTGTACCACACAAGAACAAGTATGAATTTAGTGTGTTTTAACAAATAATTCCTTCTGCAGATTACCCATACTGCCTCGCTGGGAAGGATCTGCGCGGCATAATTAAGAATCTGTTGGGGAAAAGTGGTGACGCGCTACAAGAATTCTTTGATCACTGTGTGTTCATGATGCTCCGGGAGTTGGATAGACCAACAGGTAAATACTATCGTTGTCCATAAATCCTTCCTGTGCAGTTTGCACCTATACCATCTGGCTGCACCGTGTGTAATCTCATTTTTAGCCATTGTGAAAACTAGATCGTATTGTTTCAGATTTTTGGGTTACTGTAGAATCCATCTTGTAGTTTTTAACCCTCAGTCGTAGCGAGGAATCACACTGTGTATCTTTATTTTTAATAGCTGAACCTCTGCATGGCTACAGAATGTGCATTCAGGCCATCATGATGAGCAAACCCAAAATAGCCACGCTCAACCTGCCCGAAGTAAGTGAAACCTCCGGCCTTTTAAATTTTTTTATTTTTTCTTAATATCTAGCGATTTGGTTGGAACTTGGAAAACCTTTGGTCGATTTGTGTCTTGATACAATTGATCTGATTTGTAGGCCCTTCAGAAATGCTGTAGTCTGTACTGTAACTTAAAGTGGACATTTGGAGGAGCTGCTAATGCAGACGTTCCCAACCTTTTAGGGTAAATATCCCCAAATGGACAGTAGGAATTTTCTTTGCCCCCAAGCCTTGGCCACCCTTTATCAAAAAAGAAAAAACCAAATAACAAAAAAATTTAATTTAGGATTACTGTAAAATTTAAATTGCCAACATGCATATGTGTAACACAAGTGACTACAAACCAAGTAAGGATATTTGGTGTGAAACCTTAAAGAATATTCCTTGCCCAGAATTACCAGTCTAGTGGAAAGTATTGTGGTGTTCTCGGAAAGTAATCCGCATCAGGGTGTTATGATGCGGCCCTGCATGAAGCAGAGGACCCTGGCTTATTCTTGATGCGTGACTTTGCGTCCGCGTTGTACAGCTGCAACTGTGACCCGAGAGTGTCTGTCTTCTGTACATGCGGAGAATTATGAGCGACGTTCTCTGGATGAACCGTCTGAGCCAAATCGTCCCTGTCCATCTGGTTTCCAACTCGTAAAGATTGTAAAACGTTCATGGACAGTCACATTAAATGCACCGACCAGCGCCGTCTCTCTTAAAACCTCCCACCAACACTGTGTCTCAAAATCAACAACCTTACAATCAAAAGTCTTTCGTAATCTAGGAAATCCAGCAGGCCAGAGCCCAGTAGAGCGTTCAGTAGGTTCAATGACATGGATGGGTTTTTAAAATTCAAGCACTAAGTGAATTAGGAGAACAGGTTAGTATTCTCAGTAATGATCTAGAATAGTACGCAAGTATGTGATTTGAACGATAACGCTAGTTTGTTTTTGCAGAGGTGGATGATAGACTAAAACGGTATGCATTGATTTAAATGTGACTTCCTGTAAGATTTCAAAATATTACTCAATTCTGGCCCCTAATTTAAGGAGGCCTTGTATTAATGCATGTCTGCCTTGTGTCTCTGACACAGTTCTTACTAAGGGTAGGTTAATGGAATAGCTGTTTTATATTTTAATCATTTGGTTTACACAATTAATGCATTAATCCTTTTTGTCAACCCCGTGACAATTCTTGTGTGTCCATCATAGCACCTGGAGCTGCTGCGCTCCCAGCAGAACCGCCCGGCCAAGTGTCTGAGCATTATGTGGGCTCTCGGGCAAGCCGGCTTCTACGACCTTGCGCAAGGCATAAGAGGTGAGCGTTCTTAAACTGTATGTGGCCTAAAGCCTTTGGGATAGATTACATGGTTTGGATTTGACTGGAATGTCCTGATTGTTTCATGACTTAATTAAATATCGTGTATGTGCCTTTTGTGTGGTTTTGTTGCCTTGTAGTTTGGCTGGGGATCATGCTCCCTGTTCTAGGAGTGAAAACTCTGTCTGCCTACGCTATTGCATACCTAGAGAGACTTCTCACGTGAGTTACTGCTGATTCAGTTCTAGCACAGCTTTTATCATGTGTGAGTGTGTGTGTGTGTGACTTGTTCCATCTTGCTTATAGGCTCCATGCCAATTTGTCTAAAGGGTTTGGTGTAATGGGCCCAAAAGAATTCTTCCCTCTGCTGGATTTTGCTTACATGCCCAAAAATGCCCTTTCCACAAGGTAATAATTGCAGATACCAGAGAGCTTAAATGTTTACATGTCAGCAAATAACCATTATCTAGTGATTCATTGTTAGTTTAGTGAACCACAGGGCTATTGATTTGATCTCCTGAAAGCTCTTGTGCCGTCAGCCTGCAGGAGCAGTTGAGGAGGCTCTACCCACGGCTGAAGGTTCTGGCATTTGGAGCGAAACCGGAATCTACTCTGCATACGTACTTCCCTTCCTTTCTCTCCAGAGCCACGCCCAGTTGTCCTGACTCCATGAAGAAAGAGGTCAGATGTTTTTACAGAGATGAAATGTTGGCACCAAGTGTGTAGGATTTCTTTAGGTTCCTTTTTATCTTTTTTTTATTTATTGTGAGATAAAATGCTCCAGAACATGACGAACCAAAACATGCTGTGAGTCACACAGGAAATCCTTATACAGTATTTTACAGTCAGACATGTTGGGCTTCAATTGGTAGGAGTTTTTAAATACGTATAATACAGCAACTTTGATAACACCTGAATAAAGAAAGGATAAAGACCTGCCTTTGAATTTTCTGAATGGCATAACCAGAGAGTTAAAATATATAAAGAGCACTTGCGCGGAGGTCTGTTATGGGTGCCAGTGGTAATTCGTGCTGTCATGGTGTTGCTTATATTTTCATTTCTGCCTCTGTGTGACTATAAACATTTATAACTGCTTCAAACTAGTATCACTACTAGTAATATCTGCTGCTGAGAACGGGTCCATGAGCATTCGTTTACATTAAGGGTGAGGTGAGATTCCAAGCCCAGGAGAGTGCACTGAGGATGGCCACAGCTGCCGGGCTTCCAAGGTCGGCTTCTCCAAGGTTGTGTTCAATTGAACAAAAGCTATGAATTTCGGAGTTTTAAAATAATGATCCATTAAAACACAATGAGCTCTGTGGCTGGGGCAGAATTGCCATTTTACATGGAAATAGAGCTCCAAAGCCGGCTAAAATGCCCGGCTTCCACTTTCTCAGCCACTACAGATCACAAAGGCTCACTGGTGTCATTTGAAACCTTCGAAAAGTGATTTTAATGGCTTTATAGTGGCATGTGGTGTGTTTTGCCATTCAGGGCTGTCTAGCTATTGGTCACTTAACAAGTGCAGACGATTCATGTATCGGTAATGGTGCAGGCCAACTCCATGCCCTAGTCATGAACCTTTTCAAGTTCAAGTTCAAGTTCAAGTGACTTTATTGTCATTTCAGCCATATGATACAGTACATAGTGAAACGAGACAATGTTTCTCCAGGACCAAGGTCCTACTTTTAAGACAACACAGAAGTACAAAAGTGCACGTGTGCAACAGAAGACAACATAAAGCGCAGGTGTGCAAACGTGCAACACCGCAAACAGTGCAAACGTCACAAGACAAGACCGTGCAGCGCTAATCCGAGTCCTTTTACAATCAACAAGCCTGTATATTTGAGCCACATAGGTAGTTCACCATAATCGGCCTCAAAAAAGAGATGCACACACACCTGCAGACAGCTTGTGAATTCGAGCAGCAGCAGTGATGGATGAGAAAATATTGTACTGTACTGTCCCCCCGTTCAGTCGCAGTAAAACCAGAAGTACAGCTCAGCAGCTTGTGTGCCTGCACAATAAACAGCGCCCCAGCTCATCAGTGAATGAATTCACTACTTTGTCTGCCTATACAATAGGAAGATACAAATGTAGCCAAGTGCAAAATGTACCTCATGCTTGCATTGTACCCAGTAGAGTGAGAAAATCTGTGGTCCTTGCCTGATTTGTGTTTTGCGTCTGTAGTTGCTGAGCAGCCTGACTGAGTGCCTTTGTGTAGACACGCAGAGTTTGGGTGTATGGAGGCAACTTTACACTAAACACCTCACCCAGTCCAGGTAAACTTACTAGTAATAACAGTTTAAAGTGTCTAATGTAATGTGAATACATTTATAATTTTAGTTGACTTGTTTACTGGGACTGCTCCTTTAATGCAACCTCTGCAAATTTATAACCAAGTATCATGTTGTAAATGATGTAAACCTGTGTTAAGTTCTGTGCGTCTGAAACCGTCTTCCCTAACAGCCTCTTGTTGAATCATCTGCACAGTATATGGCGCACGCTCCAACCAAAGGTACAGTGGCAGATAAATATTCTGTCTCTTCATTTTGGCTCTGTTTACACTACTGCTTAAATATAATCCCTTTTTTTTTTTTTTTTTTTTTTCTTTGTAGTTGCAAAGCAGCCTTCAGGAAACGATTCAATCTTTCAGAGTGACCAATGAAGAGATTAGGGCCACAGCGAACTTGGATGATGTACAGGAATGCAATGCAGTCTGCAGTGTAAGACGCACACATTTCTGACGCACATGGGATGCATTATTCTGGCTAGTTAAGGCACTTTACCAAAATTAATAAAAAATATATATATATATAATAAACACTACACCGTCTTATAAAAATGGATGATCTCTTGCTCTGTAATAAAAATAGGCATTATATTACCTTTTTTCCCCCAACAAAATCTCAAACAAATGTCACTGTGCTATTAAAGCTCACACGTTTTCCTCCCCTCTGCTCCTTTACGTAGTCTCTGCAGATGAAAATTCGCGCTCATGGGTTCCCGTGGTCGCGGGTGCTGATGGTGCTGCTGGTGTTTGTTGCTGGTTTTATTGCTCATGATGCGAGATCTCATGGGGCGTTTGCCGACTCCACCACAGCGCTGTACCTGCGGAAGAGCGGCGTCACTGCAGTATCCCAGCAGGCCTGGAGAAAAGTGTCCCATTACAGCCGCCAGGGCGTCAAGTAAAAATCCACAAAATATACTCAAGACCGACATAATGGAACCCGAATAAAAATAACTTTGAATTGACCATTTATCTTGTGTTTGTGAATGTGTGTAGCTACTTAGCTGAGACTACGCCGTATTATTACTCGCTGGCTGTGGAGGCGGTGGGTCCGTTTTTGCAAGCCATTTTGGAAAAGCTGAAGGTGGCTGCGGTCTTTATTGCACAGAAGAGTTCTGAACTGATCCTGTGGCTGCAGGAGAGCACACCACTACTCGTAGAATGGGTGAGAGATACAGTCCATCTCTTTCATAAAAGCTTTTCCAGTGTCTATTATTCATATAAGTAATAACTTTCACTAGAGATATTTATTAAATTGTCGTAGAATAACTGCAAATGACGTTTTAAAGACCACAGAGTGACCCGTCTGTTAGCTTTCGCTTAAGAAGGCTGTGTAAATGGAATAATATTTGATTCGATTAACCTTTTTTAAAGACTCCCTCACATTCCTCCAGTCCAGGAGTATGAATGTTGCCCTTCCCATCATTGGGTTTGCCCTTTCCATTGAAGATTGAGTCTGAAGTTAATTTTGTATGCTTGCCTGGCTTCAGATCGGCGCCAACACGCCTGAGAGTGTTTTACAGTTTTTGGAGTTTGTAAAGGAGCTGCTGCTGTTCGTGCATCAGAACTACATCCTGCCCGGCCTGCAGTACATCGTTACAGCTCTCCAGCACCTTTGGCATTCACTGCAGGACTCATGCAAGTCGGTACCAGTCGCTGCACATTTTTCTAGATGCTTTTTTCTTTTCTTTCTTTCTTTCCTAGATTCTTCCTTTTTTTATTTTTTTTTATTTCTGTATTCCTGAAGTCATTATGGAACTAGAGACAAAGAACAGAGGATTAATATTGTAAAGAAAATGTACTGCATGTTCACCATATCTTAAAACAAAATTTATAAATTCTGCCAGAAATGTGATTGAATAAGCAAAGACTCTGAGCTAGGGAAAATGATCGCTTGAAACATAATGAGCTCCTGAGGTGTCCTGGCAATGGAAACGGAGCTCTACAGATGGCGAAAATGGCCGCCTTCTATCAAATATCTGAAAAGTGTTCTATAATAAGTGTACATGTGGTGCGAGTGCATATTATGATAAGGTTGTTGATGACTGTCGTAAAATCATTAGCATTTGCCGTCCATGGATTTAAACGGTGGGTTCTAACCAAAACAAGAAGCTTTGATCCAAAACAATACTAATAAGGAGTCCTCATTGCACACATGCCTCCGGCTCTTAATTATAATTTCTTAATAAACAATGTGTAGCGTATCTATTATGTTTGTTAATCTAAGGAGATTTTCACTTCCCAGTTTGGATTTTAATCCGTGCCAGAGCTCACGATGCTGTAGATTACACACTGAAATATTGCACATATTTCATTAAATAAACTCTGCTCGCTGCCATTGTCTGGATTAAAGGCTGTTTTCATTGACATGACAATTCGGTAGGTTTTATTATTGCACACTGGACTAATTATATTATATGCTAATGAGTGTCTGCTTTTCATCCTGTAGTGGTGAAGTCTCGCTTCTCTGCATGCAGAACCATGTGGTGGCTTTCACCAACAGCACGTGGATTTACTTGCAAGATACAACAACGGCCATCAGGAGCTGGGCCCAAGAGCTGCTGACCAAGGCATGATGCACACCCACAATCCTGGAGAGAGACTGTCGTTATTTGTCTACTCTCTCGCACAGGGCTGTAAAGACTGTAGGACTGTACTTTTCCATTTCTCTAATTCGGGGGACTCGACAGGAAGTGGGACACTTGCCTGTTTTTGTTTTTTTTCCTGTCTTCTTTCCCCTATTTCGTAATTTGGGGCTCCACCCCCACTTCATCCCTCACTTTCAGGACTTTTTATATGATCAATACCCAAAATGTTTTGTGGGTGGTCCGTTTCATCGCTTGTGTTTTTACTTAGGTGATCGAAGAAACAATATTTATTTTATGTATGTACTAGCAAAACAAAGATTACAAGACGCTGCTGGGATAATTGGCCATGAAAAGCGCTGAAAGACGCAGGACACGTTTTAGATTAGGCGGCGCATGTGAGGTCTTGCTGGAGGAATTCCTGAACCGCTAGTGTATAATGAAGCAAAACCTACTACATAATTTGACATTACATTTGCTCACACTTGAACACACAAGCCTTAAGCATATAGTAACTGTGAATCTGGAAAATGTTAAAGATTTACACATTCTTGACAATGATCTCACCTTTTTTTTTTTTGTGCCAATTTAGGTATAAGCAAGCTGTGCTTCTGTTCCGTTCAGTCCTGTTTCATTCCAGCAGCACGTCACATTTCAAATACAGCAGCACAGCGAGGTTGTAGCGATGAGGCATTCAATGGCTACGTGACCAAACTCTCCTCCCAGATGGTAGCGCTGGATCCTGTGGCTTTTTGCTAACGGTCACCTGTTAGTGAATTTGTGTAATTATCTAGCTCAAGCAAGCAAACGCATTCCAATCACAGCAATAGTCAGGAAGTTTATCCTAAGCAATGTCTGCGAGACAATCTTTGTGAATATGGTACAACTTTCTGAGCTTACTATGATTTGATACAGAAAGTCATTCATGCGTACGATCTGATTTCCTCTGTAGAAACGCTTAGTGGTTGATTTGATTTGATGGTCATGACTTTTTATTTTTTCATTTTTTTTCTTTTCGCCCACTCTGTTTCTCAGTATCCGAGAGATCTTATGGTGACTACTGTAGGTATTGTGTACAGGTGTTCTACTTGATTACCTCTTAATGTGATCTGGGAAACTATTGAAGATAGACACCAAGATGTATACTCTCTACCCCTCCCTCTTTACAGTAAAGACTTGCCTAATATATAAATATATAAAACCACAGGATTTGGAGCGCCTTCTGCTAATACTTCCAGGAACTGAATTCTACATTTGATGTGCAGTACATAATCAAGTGTCGAAGGGTCTCATTAAAGATTTAAGCTGTGTCTGGTAAAAGACGGATTCAGGGTCAGACGATAGCTCCACCCCTTAACATAACAGGGCTGGAAGTATGGACTACACCGTGGAAGTGGAAAAGAGATATAATTTAAATGTGATTAACTAATTTTGTTGCTTTGTATAAATGGTTTATAAATAAATTTAATAAAATCTGTTCAGCCCTGCTCATGTGTTTTCTGTTGCATTTCGTTTGGAGTGATCTTTATTGCGCTTAGTACATTTAATCTGTCAACATGTTTGCTTAAGATTGTAAATGTTAATGGCACACTACATGGTCAGAAGTATGTAGACACCTGACCATCACACCCATATGTAAACTTCCACAAAGGCCCTGTTTACACTTGGTTTTAAAACATGTCTTGGGTAATCAGGTCAGAAGTGGACAACAGCGGCACATCGCCAAGCTGACACTTTAGTTCAGATTTCAGTTCTGCCTACATCACTTCTGCTAGGTCAAAGGTCCCCGTGCACAGTCATGTTAAAACGTTAAACCCGCAACATCCCTTCATTATTTTCTTGCACTCCAACCACATACATCGGTGTGCCTCTCTATTTTTTCTACCATGTCATGCTGTTACCAAAACAACCACCATATTTCCTGTTACATCCTTGTCTGGGATGCACGAGTTTACACTACAGAAGGTACGTGGTTAAAGGTTTCCCAGATCACCTTAGCAAGTGGTTTGAGCGAATTTGTCTTGAATGTGTCGTGGAGGTTGTTTACACGCTGTCCAGTTGTGATCAGATCACCCAAGATGCATTTTAATACCAAATGTTAACAAGACCAAAGATGCATTCAAACTTGTCTGGGACGCATTTGACCACATATCTTGTTAGTGTAAATGCTAACATGTCCTGATTCATCTTCCGCAAGAACATCGTAAATAAGCCAGGGCATGGTGGTGGTTTTTTTGTGACCGCCTGCCAACTGCAGATTTGCATCTAAAATACATACTTATTAGCCTAGAACAATCGAACAAACAAATTTACCCAGCAGTAAATCATGATGACTCAGCGTCAGACACGCCCCCTTGTCAGACACGCCCCCTTGTGTAAACGTTCCGAAAAATCTTTCTCTTCTGTCTTAGGACGCAGCTCAGTGACGTGCAGGACGACGAATCTCCGTTTGCGATTCGTTATTCGATCCAAATAATGTAATCCGAAAACTCAACCCAACTCAATCTGCTTCAAAAACGCTCACAAACGTCACACACACACACACACACACACACACGCACGCACGCACGCAGCGTTCGCAACATTCTTGGGGTCGTAGATTGGAGTGTGTAACGTGTCACGTGCTAAGCGGCGCGCGGCTCCTTTGCTGTAACGCGCTGATGACTTGCGTTTGTCTTTAACGGGCTCCAACGGGAGAAATGTTTTAAGTATATTCGTACTTGGTTCCCTGTCCACCCAGAGTATGCAAATACACATATTGTCATTTTGTGTGTTTATTTCTAGAGAAATTAAGAGGCATTTGTCCTTTATATCTGTGGACCCGCAGTTTTGTAACCCGGATGTAAAGAGCAGCTCTGTCCCATCACGCTGATGGAGTCCGTGCTGCTGCTGCAAATGTAAAACAAATCACTAACACCAGACCGAAACAGAGATATTAATGTCTGGATTTAAGTACTGTTGAATAAAATGAGTGATTTCTTTCTTTCCTTCACTTCTGCGTCAGATCTGAGGAAACAACCTTACTGGAAAAACATTTCTTTTCCTCAGGTGATAGATATCCATCCGAGCTCCTGTGTTCGGTTTCTCAAGAATTAAACATTCAAAGTGTTATTAAAGTAGCTTTATTAGTGTGGACTAAACATAATGTGTTTAAACATCTGCCTGCTGGTGGTTTCCAGCTCAAAATGTCCATTTATTCCATCGATGAATTATTTCCAGCTAAAAGGCATCGTGCTGTTTGTTTTCCGTCGTCACGTGATCTGCCGAGTTTCCCTTTAATGAGCTTTTAAAGGGCTGCTTAAAAATGTTTAAGGTGGACGAGTTTGTCATCTAATAAGAGGTGGACATTTTACATCACTTTTGTTGGGCAGAAATAAGTTACTTTAAACTCAACGGCTAGTAAATTTGGAAAAGGATGTTGGCCTGCAATAATAAATAATTCATTAAAACTAAATGAATTATACAGCCATGGGGAAAAGAAAGTGCACCCTCCTTCAAGTCCATGATTTTATCAGCATAATAACATTTGTTTGGTCCTCGCCAACTTCTATAGACAACCAAATAACCTCTGGTGACAACAACAACTAGAACAACAGATTTCAATATGTAGTCATTTTTCCCAAAAAGTAGACCAACATTCAGAAACCAGGGGGGTAAAAATAAGTACACCCTTCCTACATCCATAATCACCCATCCATCCATCCATTATCTAAACCGCTTTATCCGTCTGGGTCGCGGGGAAGCTGGAGCCAATCCCAGCATCTTCG
>JAQQZR010000004.1:15563032-15577174 GCA_030068235.1 Notoglanidium macrostoma
TGGGTATTCAGGAGTCTGATAGCTTGGGGGAAGAAACTGTTACAGAATCTTGCAGTGAGGGCCCGAATACTTCGGTATCTTTTGCCAGATGGCAGAAGGGTGAAGAGTGTGTGTGAGGGGTTTGTGCGGTCGTCCACAATACTGGTGGCTTTGCGGATGCTGCATGTGTGGTGAATGTCAGTGATGGAGGGAAGAGAGACTCCGATGATCTTTTCGCCTGTTCTCACTATACTCTGTAGTTTCTTTCGATCCGATAAGGTGCAGTTTCCATACCTCTGACCTCCTTTCCCTCTGGGGTATGATCAAACACCTGGCAGAACGGTGCAAAGCAGTCATAGGAGAATATGGGTTTCCACACCTCCATAGCCAAGTTGAGCACTTTGCCAGCAAGTAGGCTGTGGAGCTTTGTGAATTTTGCCTGGTTTTAAATGTCCTCCTGCGAGTCTAAATAAAGGGAGCACTGGAGCAGGAATCCATGGTATTGAGACAGCTTCCCTGTGAAATTGTCAGGCAGGGACACGAGGCAATACAAGGGCATGGTCGGGGATGGAGATGTGGCTAATGTGGGGTGCTTTGAAGAGATCTGGACGACAGCCTCGATGAGCTGATGGATCTTGACGTTCCGCTCTTGAAATCGCTATTTCTGTTCTCACATGAATTGCCCTTGAGCAGAGAGCTCACTCTGGTAGCTCTCAGAATCCGATGCATCCATTTGAATCGGCGAACTAAGTTAAAAATACAGGCCAACAAATCGAAAAGAGCAATCAGAGTTCAAGGTCAAAAAACAGGCAAAATGTTGAGTGAGCAGCAAACAAGTTCTCAGAGAGCAATGTTGAAAATCAGGAATCCAGGAAACCAGAACAATGTCAAAGTAAAACAGAAATAGCAAACAATTAACAGACAAGCTTGGCATGAACAAACTAACAGTAGTGAGGGTTACTTTTCTCTGTGTGTGTGTGTGTGTGTGTGTGTGTGTGTGTGCAGGACCCTTAGAAGTGATCTGTTGTGAGATTTTTTGTTTCTTGTTGTTTTTGAAATAAGATATGACTGGGACATTCCCAGTCTATAGTGGCCATAGAAAATATACAGAGAAAATATGCAGAGAGAACAGACCAAAGAGCCAACATAGTCTCCCACAGGAAGATGTGAAAAGAGTGAAAAAAAGTGGCTGAATTTTGTTTTGGGGAAGTCCCTGAAGATGTCAGCCCAATTTAGTGTTTGTCCGACATGACAGACACAGACAAAGAGTGTGTCATTATGTCTCTCTGCAGGTTGTGTGATTGTGGTGTCTCAGAAGAAGGCTGTGCTGCTCTGAGATCAAATCCGTCACACCTGAGAGAACTGGAGCTAACTGAGATTAAGCTAGGTGACTCAGGAGTAAAATGTGTCTCTGCTGTACTGGAGAATCCTCAATGTAAACCGGAGACACTGAGGTAAGATCATCTCTCTGAGAGTCACATGACCTGCTCCTCAATAAGACACGTTCTCTAAAAGCAGAAGGCTTTTTTAAATCCATCACCAATGTCCTGAGGAGGAACATTGTTTCTTTTCAATGCACAGTGTGTTGCGGAGTCTTTGAGTCAAGTGTATGTGAGAAACCACAAAGCAAAACGTGGCAAGTTTATTACAGCTTTAATGAATCAAGGAAATGGCACTACATGAACTGTGCATTTGGTTGTAAGGTTAAAAGTAACAGTGAAATGGAAAGAATATAAAACTAAAATAAGAAAGTAATGCCACAGGACAGAAAAGGTATCAAATATTTAATTCTTGTAATCCTTTGTATCTGAGAATGATATTTCATTGCAACATCAAACACTGTAATGTACTGGCTTTGACTGAGACATGGCTCAACATGACGGTTCCCTACTTGGCAGTTACACCACCAGAGGTTAAAGTCCATCACTAAGACCAAACATCAGATTTGGGGAAATACCAAACATCAGATTTTGTTCATTCTGCGGTAGTTGAGATGGTTTGGAACTGTCCCAGACATTCTCACAGAGTTTTATCGTTGCGCAAATGAGAGGATTCTCAGTGGCTGCATCATAGCGTGGTATCGCAGCTGTTTCGCTGGCAACTGCAGGAACCTACAGCAAGTGGTGAGATCAGCTGAGCTCTACAGGGAATTTACCTGAAACTGTGCCTGGGGAGAGCAAAATCTGGCAGGTGCTACCAGAGCATGAATAGACTAAAAAACAGTTACTTTCCCCAAGTCATCAGACTCTTACAATCAGTGACAGTATAAATTGCACAGCCATCTTTTTGTACACATTCATTCTCATTCAGATTGCATGGCCACAAATTTGACAATTGATTTGAAAAGATCTTATTTGTGTGTCCACACATCCCTGAAAAGATCAGATCTGTCACATTAAGACAAAAAAAATCGGATTTGAATCAGTTCAGCATGAAAGTGTGAACATAGCCCTTGTGACACCCTGCTATCTCTGTCTTCATCCTGCTTCTTTTCTCTGAACAAGATGATCTCTGCTTTTCCCTGTTTCTGATAAGCAGCACACTTTCTTCTCAACTCTCATAAAGCAAAATGATCATTAAAATGATCATCTTTTATGCCACAAACATTTTATTTAAGCAGCCACTTTACTCACACTGACACGTCTTCCAGCACCCTAACTCCACACCGTGTCTTCTGTCATTCCTGTAAAATTCACCTCAGCTTGTTCTTAAAGTCTGCACTTAAATATAAATGTAGAAGAAGTGCTAAATGACACAGTGGTGTCCATTGTTAATAGAAGCTCCAAAGCCTGTGATTGGATAAGAGCAGTGACGTGATGTAAATATCTGCTCACTTCCTGTTAGAACATATGGAAGTTCTTATTTGTTCTAGCTAAATGTTATAACACAAATGTTACTAATAATGAAGAGATGTTGAATGATTAATTATAAACAGGATATGATAATGTTTCTCTTGGAGCAATTACATGCTGCTGATCATGAAGCATCACAGTTCAGTTTGTGGTTATTAATTTACATGTTTTTCTTTTCTATTCAGTGTGTGATGAACATCTGTGTGTGTGATGAAGTTCATCTCTGAACCATAAAAGATAATTTAATTATTATCTTTTTCAAGACTATAATGAAATTTCCACTACCCCCTGGTACTATTACAACTGCAGGAAGCTTGTAGGTTTAGAAATATTCATTTATGGTTTGAAAGAGAAACTAGATGTCAATGCCTATCTTTATTTTATGATATTTCTTTTTACATCAGCTATAGTCTTTCATGTCAGGATTAAATAAGTGCCAGGAGAAACAAGAGAGAGAGGTACAATACAGTACACTGCAATGTAAACACAAGTACACACAATTTGAAGATTTGATAATGATAATGATCATTTGTTGTTTCAACTTGATCCTCTGACTTAAAACTTCAACTATATTTATATAAATGAACATTTACAACCCAGACAAAACTCACAAATTGTCAAGACAATGGATTATTCTGTTTAATTTTTGAAAACTTATAAACTTGAGTTCAATATCCAAAAAAATGTCATGACTATTAGAGATAAAGAGAAGAAATACAATGATCAGCCATAAAACTAAATCCACCTGCCAATGTTGTGTAGTTCCAAAACAGCTCTGACCCCTCAAGGCCTGGACTCCACAAGACCTCTAAAGGTGTGATGTGGGATCTGGCACCATGATGTTAGTAGCAGATCCTTTAAGTCCTGTAAATTGTGAGGTGGGGGCTCTGTGGATTGGACTTGCTCATCCAGCACATCCCACAGATTGAGATCTGGGGAATTTGGAGGCCAAGTCAACAGCTTGAACTCTTTGTCATGATCCTCAAACCACTCTAGAACATTGTTTGCAGTGTAGCAGGGCGCATTATCCTGCTGAAAGAGGACACTGCAATTAAGGAATACCGTTGCCATGAAGGGGTCTACTTGGTCTGGAACAATGTTTAGGTAGGTGGTATGTGTCAAAGTAACATCTACATGAATGCCAGGACCCAAGGTTTCCCAGCAGAACATTGCCTAGAGCATCACCTCCACCAGCTCATCTTCTTCTCATAGTGCATCCTGGTCCCACCTCTTCCCCAGCTAAGCAACACACATGAACCTGGCCATCCACAAGATGTAAAGAAAAACATGATTTATCAGACCATGGTTCATGGTCCAGTTCTGATGCTCACATTCCCATTGCAGGTGTTTTCAAGAGTGGACAGGGTTCAGCATGGGCATCTCTGACTGGTCTACATGTATGCAGTGTTCTGATACTTTTTTTTTTATCATAGCCACATTAACTTTTTTTTTAGCAACTTGTACTACAGTAACTATTCTGTGGGATGTCCTTCCTTGGACCACTTTTGTTAGGTACTAACCAATGCATATCGGGCACATCCTAAAAGACCTGCCGTTTTGGAGATGCTCTGACGCAGTCATCTAGCCATCATAATTTGGTCCTTGTCAAAGTCGCTCAGACCATTGTGCATTCTCCTGCTTCCAACACATCAGCTTCAAGAACTAACTGTTCATTTGCTGCCTAATATATCCATCCCCTTTGTAACAAGATAATCAGTGTTATTCACTTCACCTGTCAGTGGTTTTAAAATAACCTGAACCAGCCCACTGTGTTTTCCAAACATTAGATAATTTTCACAGAAGTGTGTATCTTGTAGTAAAATAATGTCTTCTTTGTAATTTTTAAAAGGATAAAGATAGCCTTTAGTTTGGTGCTGTCACTAATGCCCCATTTTCATTTCATTTCTCAAGGTACAACGAAGACATGCATCTAAACTCTTCCCTGTTTTGGCACCGAGGTGGTGGAATGAACTTCCCCTATGTCCGATGTCTGAACAGCTGAGTCACTGGGTGTCTTCAAACGATGACTAAAGACCTACCTCATTTGGAAGTACTTGGACTAGCACTTATTTATTCTTCACTTAAGAAGCCTTTCTGTATTACTTGCCAACAGTTTTTAGTGTGATGGTATTCTTAACCCAGGTCCTAGTGAGCCAGTATCACAATATATTTACTAATAGAGACTTCAAAGCTCTTATGTAAGTCGCTCTGGATAAGGGACGTCTGCCAAATGCCATAAATGTAAATTTTAAATGAGCTAAAGACAAAATCCATGTGCAGGAGAATGGGAAAAAAATAAACAGAATATAATCAAAATAAATAAGTAAAATTTACCTACCTAAAATTTATCTTCCTATGAAGAGAATACTTATTTAAGTAAACTATGTCTTTAATAGAGGGTGCCACACAACGTTATAAGATAACATGTTGCCATAAAAAAAATTCCAGAAATGAGTCCACATTTCAGATGAAGAGTTTATATATAGAGTTTCATATATTAGAATGATCTCTGAGGGTTTTTTTTCTTAATCTTATTAGAACAAACGCATAACAGTATATAACATGAACACAACATGTATTTATTTTCCAGCAGGCAAACAAGTCCAAAATGTGAATCCAAATGCAAAGTCAGAAAACTGGGCAACATACTAGGCAAACAGGTATATCAGAGGCTATGGCAAAAGCAAGGTCAAAGTCCAAAATATTAATCTAAAAAACAGGTAGACAATGAGCATTAAGATAAGGCTCCAACCATAGGGACCTGCTCCCATAGCTGCTCACTCCTTCGAAACCACTTGTCAACAGCAGGATCCTCTATGGGGTGGCATTCCAAAGAAAGAGAGGTGGCTGATACCCCAAGACACACTGAAAGGGGCTTAGCTGGTCTCGCCGAGTGTCGCAGCAAGTTCTGGGCATATTCAACTCAGAGAAGAAGCTTGGTCCACTCTTCCTGGTTCTCCGCATATTATGCCCTGAGGAATCGCCCCACCTCCTGGTGTGCCCGCTCCTACCTATCAGGGAGGTCAGGCTTATGGAGACTTCTCCATCTTCACCATAAAGCCAGCCCAGACTCGGGAAATGCACTGCGTGCCTGAGCCGCTTAAGTATGTTTTCAGCCAAGACTTTAACACTGAGACTGTGTCTGAGTCCCGAACACTAATTGGAAGGCTGTTCCATAACTGAGGGGCTTTATAAGAGAAAGCTCTTCCCCCTGCTGTAGCCTTCACTATTTGAGGTACCAACAAATAGCCTGCACCTTTTGATCTAAGTAGGCGTGGGGGGGTCAAGACAGACCAGAAGTTCTCTTAGGTACTGTGGCACGAGGCCATTCAGTGTTTTATAGGTCAATAGTAGTATTTTATGATCAATGTGAATTTGATTGGGAGCCAATGCAGTGTAGATAAGATAGGGCTGATGTGCTCATGTCTTGTTATTCTAGTAAGGACTCTCACTGCTGCATTCTGGACTAACTGGAGCTTGTATATGCACCTACTGGAATATCCAGACAGTAATGCATTACAATAATCTAACCTAGAGGTAACAAAAGTATGAACTAGTTTTTTCTGTCATACAGTGACCCCATATTTCTTTTCTTAGCAATATTTCTGAGTTAAAAGAAGGCTGTCCTAGTGATATTATCTACATGAGCTTCAAATGAGTAGGTCATTTACCACTTTAACTAGCTCTGTCTCACTGTCTTTATGTCCTTTACTGCACTGTCTTGTGATGTCTGCAATGTTTGCATACATGCACTTTATGCAGTTTTATGTTTGTTGTTGCACACATGCACTTTTTGTAATTCTATGTTGTTTTGTATGTAGCACCTTGGTCCTGGAGGAACATTGTCTATGTACTGTACTATACTATGTACTGTATCATCTGTATATGGTCGAAGTGACAAAGCCACTTGACAAGACTTGACTCTGTCTCTTTGCTATGGTGTGGTCTAAATCCTGACTGATACATTTCATGAATGCTATTCCTATGTAGGTACGAGATCAGTGTAAATTGCTCTGGATAAGAACATCGGTCAAATGCTATAAATGTAAATAGAATGGACAATACTTTATAACATTTATTCCTGTTGATTTAAACTCTTTAAATATAAAAATATGAATGATTTGACTGTTTTCTCTCATACCAACTTTGAAACTATTGTTTTAGTGTGAAGTTGATTTTCCTATTTGCTCTTTGAGAATGGTGTGTAAAAGAGAAACAAAAGCTCATTATTGAAACATTATGATGAAATGTTCTAAGCTGTACCCTAATTACTGTTATTGTTGAATCACTAAGATCTCATCTTTTTATTTGTTTGTTTGTTTGCTTATTAGTGGTAGAATAATTTTTATTTCCTCATGTAGTTTATTAACCATGTTATTTGCCCTGCTGTCTTAATGTGATATTTAATGTATTATTATTTTTTGTTTTATGATACTGTATTTTCTGTCAGAAATGTTTAATTCTTGAAAAAGAAAAGTAGCAGTGAAATATTTCTGAGAAACATTGTGATGAAATGTTCCAAGCTCTTCCCTGAATACTTTATTGTTGACTCAGTGAGTTCACAATTTATTTATTTATTTGTTTGTTTATTGTAATTTTTTTTTTTTAAAGCATACGTTTTGTGTTAATTTTTTATTACTTCTATATGAAGCTCATTACCCATGTTGCTTGTACTGGGTAAATAATTAGGTAAACAAACAAACAAATAAATCCACTTGAGCTTGTTGATACGTCTTATTTATTTATTTATTTATTTATTTAGTTTATTACTTGGTGTATGACTCACGTTATTTGCACTGATGTCCTAATGTGATGTTTGTTTGTTTGTTACATGATGATATATTTCATAATTCAGAAATAAAGTTAATAAAATGTAGTGATGGAACGGTTCCGTGAAAGCAGCCAATGAGCGCTCTCCATAATCCTGTGTGCGTTCTGTCACGGCAGCGGACCAATCAGAGGCCGTCTTATTGTAACACAGAGACGGCTAGGTGGGTTTGTTTAGGTGTTAAAGAGTCAACATAGCGGATGGCGAGAAATCAGTCGGATTTCGCAGGCAAACGCAGCGCTGTACGATGCCTTACTGAGTATTTTGACTTGATTATGTGCTCTACATGCATGAAATGATCAGTAGATGAAGATATCCGTGTTGTCACTGCATCGGCCTGCGAAAACTATCAGCGCTAAAATAGGTGTCTGAGCCAGGTGCCTGGCGGTATTTCAGTTATTTCTGCATCATTCTGCATTTAAACCAGCTGCGTGATTAATCAACGAGTCAGTAATGATAAATAATGTTGTTACTGTGTCTTATTTGTGCCTCGGAATATCAGTAAGGTAGAGAGCAGCTGGTTTCTGAGCTATAAGACTGATAATAAGCATTAACAGCTATAAGCAGCTGAGCTTTAAGGTAACCTGAACGTGCATCTGCAATCATGGCATATTTTCCTGAAGATCATTTAGGTTTATCTGTTATCACTCACATGGTTAAATTCTGCAGTCATCATGTACGAACACATCACGCTGCTGCCTTTCAGTCTGTATGCTTCTCATATTTTGACATATTTATATCATATTCATTTTTCTATCTCACTATTCTTCTCGTCATTCCTCAGCAACACTTTCATTTCAATATTAATGAAGATTAATAGCGGTTTATTTTCTCATGTCTTTCTGTGCAGGTTCTACTTTAGTGTTGAGCTGCTTGGTTTCCTTCCTCTTCATATCCTTTGGCAAAGAACAAGTGTGAAATTAAAAGGTAAATGGATAAGAGGGAACCTGGTGAGCGAGTGTCCGACACACTGAGGTTGTTCATCTTTATAGATTTGTAAATCGACTTCACTTTCCTAAAGACACTTCCTAACTTCCAGGCGCTGCAATCCGTGTAAGTATTTTAATAAAGCATCCTAGAGGCAAGATTCAATGCAGTGTGTCTTCAGTGTTTCTACGTGGAGCAGATGTGAGCAGTAGATGTGAGGTGTGTTTGTGAGAGACTGTCAAGGCGCAGCATGTTTCAGCGGTGATCTGAGCCCTGGACATGGAGGCTCGCTTTGGGAACGTGGTGTTCAGCTCACTCTTCGACTCCGGGAACCTGGGCCGAGTGGAGAAGGTGGAGGCGCCCGAACATGATGCCGACAGAAGCTCATTCTCGCACGTCGACTACGAGTTCAACGTCTGGACTAAACCTGACTGCGCAGACACCGAGTTTGAGAATGGGAACCGGTAAGTGCTGCATTGTCACCCTGGACAATTTGTATGTTTAGCTGTACACAGTAAAGCCAGCTGGAGTTGATCTCATCTAGAACTTATACAAGTGTTTCACAGCTCCTAAAACTGTACAAAAATGAAAACAATGTAAATACAATAGTGTATTTTTCCTAACGCGCTGTGTGTCTGTGTACGAGTGCAGGTCATGGTTCTACTTCAGCGTGCGTGGTGTGCTGCCGGGTAAACTGCTGAAGATTAATGTGATGAACATGAATAAGCAGAGCAAGCTGTACTCTCAAGGCATGGCTCCGTTTGTGCGCACTTTTCCTGTGAAAATGCGCTGGGAGAGAGTCCGAGACCGGCCGATGTTCGAGGTATCTCCCGTGTCTGTTCTTGTTCTCTCTCTTTAACGCTGATTCTGATTTTCTGAATTCTTGCATATTTGTATTAGACCACCAAACACAAACATGGGTCCATGTTTAACCGAGTGTTTTGTAACTGTGTGTGTTCTTTGTGTGATCATTGTGTCTTTGGACTCCTAGTAATAGTTTCAACCAGATATTTCCTGTCTCTCTGAGTGCTGTGGACAAAGCGTTATCGTCTGTGACGCTTTCAACTTTGTGAAATACAATTCTCTTATTTGCTTACTCATTAATGTGTATCTAGTAGATATCTAGAGCTCTAGTAACATGTACTGAGGGGCCAGGGGGTGAACAGTGCAGAAAATCAGGAAAATGATGTTTTGTTGCAAAAACCATGTGTTTATCCTGCTTTCATGCTTAAAAGTTTTAAAAATCTTGTCTTTTTTTTCTCCTTCCATTAAAAAAAAGTCATGAAACGTCAGCCGACATGTTTGTATGTGGGTTTTTTTCCTCTAGATGTCAGAGAATCAGTTCACTTTGTCGTTTGTGCATCGTGTGCTGGAAGGCAGAGGAGTCATTACATACTTCGCTTTCTGCTATCCGTTCTCATATACTGAGTGCCAGGACATGCTTCTGCAGCTAGACCAGAGACTGCTCAGCCTTTCTCACACACTGGGACCATGCAGGTACACACACACACACACACACACACACACACACACACACACACACACACACACACACACACACACACACACACAGAGGCATTTAACACCCCTTCTTATATTTCTCATCATTGGATTTTTTCCTAAATGTTATGGATTGAATTTGTTTGCAGTAATTCACTGATCGCAGCAGAAATGTGAGAATCGGTTTCTGGTTGTATTTTCCTGACATCACAAATTTGAATTGAAACTCATAAAATCGGACTCGTAACATAGCACCTCATTTACGTTCTCTCTGTTTCCAGTCCGGCAGACAGTCTGTATTACCACCGTGAGTTGCTGTGTTATTCTCTGGATGGACACAGAGTAGACCTGCTGACTGTGACCTCCTGCCATGGCATGCTGGAGGAGAGAGAGCCCAGACTGGAGAAACTCTTTCCTGACCACAGCACGCCACGACCACACCGCTTCGCTGGCAAACGGGTATTAATTCTACTACTGCTTACTACTATTACAGCTATAACTACACTCGCACGCGGACAGCTGACGAATAAATAGCTAAGCTTGACTGAAAAGCGTGTATCACTTTACGTTTCACAGTTTTTGGAAAATAATCCACTTTCGGGTGGTGACAGTAACTCCACTTCACATCTGGCCACATCCCACCATCCCACTGTTGACTATTTTCCTATAACGGTGTTCCAGGTTGACGTTCCGTGTCTGTGTGTCTGTGTGTAGGTGTTTTTCATCAGCAGCAGGGTGCACCCTGGTGAGACACCCTCCAGCTTTGTGTTCAACGGCTTCCTGAACTTCATTCTGAATCAGGAGGACCCGCGGGCGCAGATGCTGCGTCGGATGTTCGTCTTTAAGCTCATCCCCATGCTCAATCCCGATGGGGTCGTCCGAGGTCACTATAGGTTGGTAACACGGAGATCTATAAAAGTTTTTCGATGGCCATTATCACCAAGATGTGTGTTTTATCCTAATTTTTATTAAATGATATTTGCAATTAAATATGTACCATTTAGCAATGTATTAAATAGACCCTGTGCAGATGACAGAGGTGTTTCACTTTTCTTTCAGCGTCTAATGGTAGCTTCAGGGTTTTTGTTTCTGGATCATTTTAGTCAGACCTGATATTCATTTTAGCAAGTGCTAAATCTATTTTATGGAAGTTGCTTCATCCGTGACCTTAATTTGAAGTGTAGTAACACAATGCTGTGTATCTGCATTTGTGCACACGGTTGTGTTTTAAGGACGGACTCGCGTGGTGTGAACCTTAACCGTCAGTACATGAGCCCGAGTGCTGAGCTGCACCCCTCCATCTACGGCGCCAAATCGCTACTCCTGTACCATCACCGCTACAACCGGCTTAAACCCAGCTCTCCCTCAGCGCTCAAACTCTCCAACCAGTCCAACACCACCACCCCACTCCTAACCACGCCCCTGGAACTCGAACACTACCTCAACTGCCGCAACGAGGTGGAGCGATTGGAGGGCCCGACCCTCGACCTCTCGCAGATTCCCATGCAGATGGAGGAGAGCTGGGAGAGCAAAGGCAGAGTGAGGGGCAAGCTTGGGCAGGGCGATGAGAACGAATCCACGGCAAGTCGGAGCGAAGCGTGCGTCTCTAACCTCGCCCCCACAGAGCAGATCCCGCCCCAGGAAAGCGGCGTGGCCTATTACATAGACCTGCATGGCCACGCCTCCAAAAGAGGATGCTTTATGTATGGGAACAACCTACCTGATGAGAATCAGCAAGTAAGTGTGTGTATATGTACTCTAGGTGCTACTATTAGGTACCTGGTTCACAGGTACCTGTCCGCTGTTGCTCAAGGAGATCAAATCCTGATCCTTAATGAGCGCAAATGCATTTTTCTTCTGTCCATCATCTCCTTTCTTCCTAGGTGGGGAACCTGATGTATCCGAAGCTGATCTCGTTGAACTGCGCCCACTTCGACTTCCTCGGCTGTAATTTCTCGGAGAAGAACATGTACGCTCGGGACAAGCGTGACGGTCAGTCTAAAGAGGGCAGCGGCAGAGTGGCCATGCACAAAGCCATTGGATTAGTTCACAGGTAATCATCAATGTATGTACCGACTGGTGACAAATTAAAGGAAAACCCAGCATAAACGCTTTAAATACTCGTTAAACCGTTCAGTGGATGGAGACATTCCCCCTCAAAGTATGTTTGTATTAATATATTACTATAAATATAGAAAAGTCTACATTTTAAATAGTGTAGTTATTTGTTGTTTAGCCTTCATGTTTAATGTGGTTTAACAGTAACCATGGGATTACTGTGAGATCTGCTTTATTCTCTGTGCAGCTACACATTGGAGTGTAATTATAACACAGGCCGCTCTGTCAACACCATTCCACCTGCCTGCCATGACAACGGCCGAGCCACCCCGCCTCCCCCTCCCGCCTTCCCTCCCAAATACACCCCTGAAGTATACGAACAGGTAAAACAAATCATTCATAATCAGTGTGTATTATACTATGTCTCATCCTAGAGCCAGGTTCCTCAAGTGTTCATTCCCGTCTGTGTTCTTCAGGTTGGCCGTGCAGTCGCTGTAGCAGCGCTGGACATGGCCGAATGTAACCCATGGCCGCGGCTTGTCCTGTCCGAGCACAGCAGCCTGGTGAACCTACGAGCATCACTGCTCAAACACGTACGCAACAGCAAGGGCTTAGGCCCCAACAGCCGCAAGAACGCAAACAAGGCTTCCAGTCCTCCGAAATGCGCGTAAGGGTGATCTGAATCAAAGTTCTAGATGCGGCATGTTTTGTCCTACACATTTGTTAAAAGAAACTCTCTCCGTATGCATCAGAGGCATGAGCAGCTCCGTTTCGGAGAACTCCCTGAGCCGCAGTCGCAGCCACAGCACCCGGAACGGCAGCATCGCTGGGAACAAGCAGACGCCTCCACAGCTGAAGAGTTCACCTAGCTTTACGTTTGGCTGGAGCAACTCTGGAAATGCCCCCAGCTCACACAGGCCCGCCCACAAAGCCCTGGGGCCAATCAGAGGTGAAAGAAAACTCTGTCTCTAATATATACGTGAAAGAATATGCATGAATGGGAATATGCATGCGCAGCACTTGTGTGGTCTCACAGGTCATGATTTAGCACTGCACTGGAAGCCTTTCCTTATACTTTTTCTGTATGCTATCAGAAATCATAACCCACTATTGTCAAAGCTGCTCAACACCTGAGAGTTTTTATAGTTATTAGCCTGTTTGATTGGGTTGAATCCAAACCTCAATAACTCAAAAACAAGATGGTCTGCAAACTGGACTTGACCACACATGACCATCGTTTGTAATTATTATAGTGTGTGTCACCCAGGTGTGTCTCGTATATCTGTGTTCCCCGTAGAGGCGAAAGCTCAGGAGAAGAAGCGCCCGCATCACCTCGGTCACCGCCTCTCGCTCCACTGTCCCAGCAACAGCCAAGCCGTCCCAGCACGTCCCCCGCTCTCCCCTTCATCCTCCTCCTCCTCCTCATCTTCCTCCTCTCCCTCCTCCTCCTCCCTGGGGGCGGGGTCAGCCTCCTGCTCCATCAATACGGCAGGTCTGTACTCCCACACTGGCCTGCTCAGCAAACTAAGCCCTCTGCACCACACCTGCCTCAGAGACACTCAGAAAGCACAGCCAACGCAGCAAGACTAACTGGCTGCTGTACGTGCGCGTGCACGCGTGTGTCTGCATGTGTGCGTGTGCGTGCGACTGAGAGAGAAAATGAGTCTCTGATGTGGTGCTTATCTTGAAATAGAAGGCCCTAAAGATTTTAATGGTTTTAATTTGACTGAAACGGCAATGATTTACAAAATTGTGAATCTGCTTGCTGGCATTAAAAGCTGAATTTTACACCTTTTTTTTTTTAATCATGCAATTAATAGATCTTGGTTTTGTAGCATTGCACTTTGAACATATTAATATGAAACACGTACTCAATGCCAATGACTGAATGTAATGGGAACACACAATGGTGCATAGCAACTGTATTTGTGTGTGTGTGTGTGTGTGTGTGTGTGTGTGTGTGTGTGTGTGTGTGTGTGTGTGTGTGTGTGTGTGTGT
>JAQQZR010000004.1:15590842-15618342 GCA_030068235.1 Notoglanidium macrostoma
ATTCAGTATATGCCATACGTGTTGCTTCATAGTTCTGATGTATTCAGTAATGTTTTACAACGTAGAAAGCAAAAAAATTACCTATGAAAAAGAGTAGGTGTGTCCAAACTTTTGACTGGTAGTGTATGTATGTATGTATGTGTATATATATATATAATGTATATATGTATGTGTGTGTATATATATGTGCTAATAAATTCAATATAAACTCTAAAGCGATCGTAGGACAAACTGGAGGTCCTGACCTGTCTTATTTGGGTTAACATATTATTATCTTCTTACAGGCCACGTGTTGACATTGTGACATGAAGTAACAGCCGTGTACTAATAAGGACGTTAAAAAAAGAAAGCTGCTTAAATGTGTCACTTCCTTTCCCTTACCCAAATCCCTTAAACATGGCGCACTTTTATTACACACTCAGTGTTGGTGTTCCTCAGCCCATTTAGTGACATATTGCACACCTTTTCAGACATGAAAGCTTTGAGTGGTCTGTATGGAAAGAGTGCAGGGACAGCTGCAGCTCACACTAGCTGTGACAGGGACAGATTTGTGCTGGTGTTTTTTTTTTTTTTTAATTGTTATCAGATTTATTTTTAATTTTATACACTGGCATTCACTGCACAGTCCAAAGTAGATAGCTACTTGAAGCATTATTATTATTATTATTATTATTATTATTATTATTATTAGTAGTAGTAGTAGTAGTAATATAACCAGATCGTGATTGGTTACAGGTAAAAAAAGAAAAAAAGAAAGAACTTCAAGTTCTTTAACACGGATTATCATAAATGATTACATAGTTAACAGGGAAGGACATACATATATGGTGGAAGTTTAATATAACACTGGGAGTGTTACCTCATTTCAACTTCATTCCAACTTCAGGTCACAAACCTGTTCTATTCATCAAGACACTGAGTCTGCAAATTCACTTCTCATGGAGTCTTAAATCTCTTCTATTGTAGCAAACCTGTTAGGCCTTATCATCCTTCCTGTTCACACACACACAAACAGGCCTAAATGACAAGAAACAGATGCATTAGATGTCCGCTTACCAGCAAAAAACGTGTAAATACAGAATGTAATGAGGGATTAACTAATCATAATCCAGAAATAACTAATATACAAATGGTAAACTAACTAATGAAGGTATGAAATTAAATCAAATTCCACATTAGGAGTAATAATTAGTGGTAGTTGCATATTTTTGTTGATAAATATTAGTCATTTAAAGAAACGATAATAAAATAGAATATAATTCTATTATTATTATCTATATCATCATCATTATCATATTAATACTGGTAGTCGTATATTTCTGGCAATGAATTATAAATATTTAAAACAGCTTAAATCCTACTTATAATAATAATAATAATTATTATTATTATAATTTCTATAGCCAAATACACATATCTAGGTGTTATCGAATACTAACCAGCCTATTTTAGCAATTCCAGCTCTGCTACAGTAGCTGTGTTATTAAAAAATAATTACAACACAACAGCCAACTGTTTGTACATGATGTATATTATTTATTAATACAGCAATAAAATATGTAACGACATGTTTTGCAATTCTTCAAAAAACCCTAATGTGTTACAGTCTGATATCGTGAGAGATCCTGGAGCAAAACTGGAGCTGCAGTCTTTCCCACACCAGTGTGCGTTTCAACGTTTCCCATCGCGAATTAAGATGAATCTGAGTAGAAATTGCCCTTCAGACACAGAGAATACGTTTTGACCATTATTCCCACACCTTCCTCCTCCTCCTGGTGCGTAAACCCCCGGGTCTCGTTTGTCTATCGCATTTCCCCGAGACGAGGCATGAGGTTTAAAGTCACTTCTCACAAAAGGGAAATCTAATTATTTTCTTTTCTCAGCCGCATTAGCCGCTCATTCACACCTGGGCGACAACCAACGTGGTTCTTCTGCAGAAAGAAGAAGAAGAAGAAGAAGAAGAAGTCGCACATGGTGACACTTTAGCTTTCTTTGAACTTCGCCAAAAGCTGTGAGCTCGTAAACCAGCAGTGAGGGTGTGCTGGTATAAAACACACCCTCACCTCACCTGAGCTCATCCTCACACACACACACACACACACAGACACAGACACATGGACGGCGCAGAGCTAGATCACCTGACCGCGAAACTTCTGGCGCAGTGGGACTGGAGGACCGACAGCCGGCATTTCGGGGAGCAAAGCGGCTCCATCAGACGCAGATGTTCCTCACCTGAACCCTCTGCCTCTCCCTGCTCCACCTACTCCTCATCCTCGTCCTCCTCCTCTTCATCTTCCTCCCCAGAGGCTCCTGGGGAAATGTTCTCGGATTATTCCTACGACGGAAGGAAAGCGGCGCAGACGAAAACGTCTCGAGCCAAAATGTCGACCAAGAGGCGCGTGAAGGCGAGCGAGAGAGAGAAGATGCGCATGAGGAGTTTAGCTGAAGCTCTGCATCAGCTCCGGGATTACCTGCCTCCTGTCTACAGCCGCAGAGGACAACCACTGACCAAGATCCAGACTCTCAAATACACCATCGAGTACATTAAGGAGCTGTCGGATATCCTCAGCCAAGAGTGAACCGACACCGACTCCGACTCCGACATCGGGAAGTTCATGGACACTGCTCATTATCTTAAATCATCAACTACGTTAAAGGTTCTTTGTACAGAAATGTGCCACAATCCTGATGTAAATAGCTACTTGTTTTGGCACTTTTTTTTTTCCAGCTGTATTCCTATTCATGTTTTTAATAATCAAATATTTCAAGATGATGGAATAAACCTTGTTTACTTTTATTACACAGCTTATGTGTAGTTTATTTGTTTTCTTCATCAGCAATATGGAGCTTAGGCAGGGTGTTGAATAGTTCAGAAACTTTGTGTGGTTTGTAGGAAAAATTACAGCACTAGAAAATACAAAAGAAAAAAAGGATATGTGTAAGTTAACACCAGCATGAAGATATGTTGTCTAACGTGGGTTTACTGGAGCTCCATTCATTTAAGTGAATAATGCGTTCAAATGGCTTTTTTTTTTTTTTAAATACGCAGATTCTTCTTTAACATGATGCATATAAAATATTATAGTCTTACAGCTAGCTCTTCTCCAAGAGAGGTACATGATAATCAGGAGACATTTACTACCTGGGATAAAACCATCTTCCTTAATACTGTAACACTCCAAATGGTTCCAAAATGGTTTTAAAAATACTTGTGATGTGGATGTAGTACATGTAGTATGTGGATTTGAGTTTGAAGCAGTAAATAATGAGATTCTTTAATTAAATGTACTGTAAAAGTGCTTAAACAAACAACCAAATATTAAAACATACTGTTCATACACAAGAGAGCAAAAGATCCTCTCAGGGGGCAGAATGTTTTAATCCTTCACAGACCTGAGCATGTGAGTGAGACAAAAAGTACAGAATTTTCATTGAGGAAAAAGTTGTGAGTCAACAATCTGAAATAAAAAGTCAACAATAACAAAAATAGCTTGAAAATAGCTAAAAGACAGATGTCAAATCTACCACAACTCTTCTTATCGAAAATTGAAATGAAGCGTGGGAAAGCTTGGCAAATTGGTTTCAGTGACATTGACCTTCAAAAAGGTAATGCCACTTCCACATTATTAACCTCAGACTTATGAAATCATTTGCTAGACGTCATGTAGCCTTTTATTTACCAGATGACCAAGTTCATATTGCCTACCTATCCAGTGAATATGACTTTATTAAAATAGGATACCTTTGTACCATTGCCATGAAGTCCTACACTATTTGACCAGAATTTTGTGGACACCTGACCGTACATGCTTGTTGAACATCCCATTCCAGATTTAGTGCTTCTTTGCTGTTATAATGCACTCCACTCCTCTGGGAAGGCTTTCCACTAGATTTTGGAGCATGACTGTGGGGATTTGTGATCATTCAGCTACAAGAGCATTAGTGAGGTCAGATACTGATGTTGGTGGAGGAGGTGTGGGGTGTAGTCGGGGTTCCAGTTCATCCCAAAGGTGTTCAGTGGGGTTGAGGTCAGGGCTCTGTGCAGGACACTCGAGTTCTTCTGCATCGGCCTTGGCAAATCATGTCTTCATGGAGCTCACTTTGTGCACATGGGCATTTGTCATGCTGAAACAGGTTTGGACCTCTTAGTTCCAGTGAAGAGAAATTGCAATGCTACAGCAGACAAAGACATTCTATACAATTCCTTGCTTCCAACTTTGTGGCAATTGTTTAAGGAAAAACTACATATGGGTGGGATGATCTAATGTCCACATACTTTTGGCCATATAGTATATTTGGGAATAATAATAATAATAATAATAATAATAATAATAATAATAATAATAATAATAATAACAGACCAGTCTATAACCAAGTTTGTTGATCATACATTTGGAGGAAACAATGAACACTGCAATTCGGCGATACCTTGAACGCACCACTATGTAAAAGCCTGTGGACGTCAGCGCTATTGCTAGACGGTTTTTAACAATTCATGACAGAATTATTTTTGTTTTAGGCAAAGTATAGGCAAAACTATTCCTCCTGACTCATTTGGACGAGGTTTTTTTGTCCCTCACGAGGTAAATTATCGAGATAATTAAGAAACAGCATCTAGAGCACATAGGAGGATAGGGCTAATGCCTGTGTGTAGCTTTTAGCCAGCTAGTTAAAGTAAACAAACACACAAACAAGATATCTGGTTGGAAATGAAGGAGAAACACAGGCTGGATATTTTATTTTATAAAAAATATTGTTTAAAGTATTGCGTATTTCCCTCTCACTATCTGTAATGGCTGGATAAGACAGGAGAGTGTGGAACAGCTGTGTGTGTGTGTGTGTGTGTACAGCTCATCATAATCTCAGTTATTTTAAACTGTAACAATATTTAGTGATACGCTTTCAGTTTCAAAGTATATTACAGAGATATTAATTAAAAAATTTATGGTTTTATATCCATTTTCAGTCTATACCTGTATATCTCTATTAGCTTGAATATAATTTAATATAATTTGCTAACATTTGGAAATCCCTGAAGCAATTACATGAGACATAATAATAATAATAATAATAATAATAATAATAATAATAAATACATTAATAATAATTAGCTTTCCCCCTTGCAATTTAGGATTTTATACAAAGATTAAAAATATATAAGCAAAGGGAAATATGCAAATATATGAGCATTTATATTTTAAAAAATAAAGAAAATATTAAGAAATAGGGTTGGGTGATGATATAATATAATATAAATATCATGATCAAGTATGTCGCAGTATGCTTTTCCGAGATACCACTGACATCATGGTATCTTACATATATTTAAAACATTTTTCTCCTTTGCAGAATGAAATTTCTAGCTATTTTTTAAATAAATAAATAATTAAAATCTGTTTATTTTTGTAGACAGTATAAATCAGCAAACAGGTATTTTTGTAAATGTAACATTACTGTATCGCTGGCAGGTTTTTATATTTTGAGTAAAACTATATATTGTGATACACATCATGTAAATGTCACATCACCTCTGCCACCTTCTTCTCAGCCTCAGTCTCAGTCCCAGTCCCAGTCCCAGTCTCAGTCTCAGTCCCAGCCTCAGTCCCAGCCTCAGTCTCAGTCCCAGTCCCAGTCCCAGCCTCAGTCCCAGTCTCAGTCTCAGTCCCAGTCCCAGTCTCAGTCCCAGCCTCAGTCCCAGTCTCAGTCTCAGTCCCAGTCCCAGTCTCAGTCTCAGTCCCAGCCTCAGTCCCAGCCTCAGTCCCAGTCTCAGTCCCAGTCTCAGTCCCAGCCTCAGTCCCAGTCCCAGTCTCAGTCCCAGCCTCAGTCCCAGTCTCAGTCCCTGTCCCAGTCTCAGTCCCAGCCTCAAACCCAGCCTCAGTTCCAGCCCCAGTCGCAGTCCCAGTCTCAGTCCCAGTCCCAGTCCCAGTCTCAGTCCCAGTCTAAAATCCAGCCTCAGTCCCAGCCCCAGTCACAGTCCCAGCCTCAAACCCAGCCTCAGTCCGAGTCCCAGACTTAGTCCCAACCTCAGTCCCAGTCTCAGTCCCAGCCTCAGTCCCAGCCTCAGTCCCAGTCCGAGTCCCAGTGCTCCGCGGACTCAGTTTCCCAGCAGTCTCAGCGGGACTGCAACTCCCAGCACTCCTCTGCACTTCCCTGCTCACAGTCTCCTGATTATTAATTGTTTGCACCTGCTTTTAGTTTAGTTGTAGCTACAGCCACAATATTTAAGTCCCTTTGTTTTATTAGTCTTTGCGAAGTGTTAACCTGCTCACAGTTAATGCCATCTTTAGTTCTTTTTCTTGGCTTTCCGAGTTTCTGAGTTACTGTCTTGGATTTTGATCTTGCCATAGCCTTGCCTTTGGTGTTCCTGGTTGCCAAGTATTTTGACTACTGCCTTTATTTAACTCTGCCTTTTACCTCACATTTCAGACTTTTTCTGCCTGCTGTAAATAAACACTCCCTTTGCTGTTACCTCCATTGCCTTCCTGCTTACCTGACAAAATGTCTCAGAGTTTTGTGGTCATTAATTAGAAATTTGACTGAATTTTGAAATCATGTGGAATTATCAACTAATGACTTTACAGAACATGTGACTTATTCCTAGAGGGCCTTGCAAAAGTATTCACCCCCTTGATCTTTTGCACGTTACATCCTGTGATTGAAAAAAGACTTAATTGGGATTATTAATATTATATTGTATTAATAAGTATTTATTGTCATGAACAGGATATACCTAAGTATTTACCCCAGGCTTGGTGGCTGTAGTTATAGCTGCAGATGGTTTCTATCAGCTTTTATATTGCTTCTTTCTTCTCATGTGTGTTTTATAAAGCCCAGCTTTGTAAATTTCCGGGAGTGCTCCATCTGAGCTACACTAAATTAGAGGTTTTACAGAAATGGGGGGTGAATACTTATGGACTCACAACAAATAATTTTGCAAACTATATTGATCTTTCCCATTTCTATATTATGGGCTATTTGGTTGAATTAAGACAATTTCAGTTCCTGGTTGTAACACTGGAATATAGAATAGCGTCAGAGATGTGTCTTCTGTCGGATGCCATCTGTCCCTCCACCTGCCCACCCGAATGCTTCACTAGTGTGAAAGAGACCAGTCTGAGTAATAATACAGATGGGAGAAATGTTGGCATCAGCTATCAACTATCTCAAAACCACATCCGCTTATCAGTCAAGTCTGTCTTCAGCATTTCAGCTGAATTCAGGTCAGCAGAACATTTCCTCAGTAGCTGAGATTAGGTAGATTAACTGAAGTGTACATATAAATTCTATTCGTTCCATTCAGTCAGTGATGGTGTTTTGGGGTAATTTCATTTAATTACATGATTTTATGTATTCCATGATTATTTGTATTGTAGTTATGTGTGCTTTGTTTTGGCTGTTTATCAGATGGAGGACAAATCCCCAGAGCAGGTGGAAGAGTCCGCAGCGAAGACAGAGACCTCAGAGACAACAAAAGAGGTAAAGATGGGTCCTGACTATAAATCGAGGTAGGTCAAATGATCATTACGTCCATTGTCAGAGCTTGGTTTCCTTCACTGTGTGAGAAAGTGGATCTGCATGCGTCTGGTGACTGAGAAATACAACATGTCTCTCTACAGAGGCCGTGGAGTCAGGGGACGTGGTAGAGGCAGCCAGATGGGACGAGGAGGCCGCGGCGGACGTGGAATGATGATGAAAAGTTTTGGCCCACAAGGTCGAGGAAGGGCCAGGATTCGCGATGGGTTCATGAATGGATTCGGACCTATTAGGTCACACTCCAAGACATAGTAGTTATGTGATTTTGAATCTCATGCTTGTCATGTGAGTTGTAAAATCACCTGTTTACTGTGTTTTAGGAGGGGAATGGGTAGATCATTATCATATTTGGATATGCGAGGCAGAAAACGAGGCAGAGGTGATGCTATGGGCATGTGTGTGGGACCACCGCCACCTCCTCCTCCACCCCTTCCTCCTCCTCCTCCTCCCATGCATCTAATGGGACCTCACCCACCTATGCGCAGGTACATACCCCTCTTATTTTGCTCATTATGCAAATGTAAATAAAGTGTTATTATTATTAATTTTCATAATAGTAGTAGTTATTGATAATAGATATTTCACACCCAATGTGCTACACCAGCAAGAAAAGGAATGTACGTTAAGAAAAATTAAGTAAAATAGCACTTTACTTCACACTAATACTTTATACTATACTAATAGCAAAAGTAAATAATATACAAAATGTAATTAGTAGCTTGTTTAAAAGAATGTATAAAGTCCCATAGCAACCACTTAGAAACACCCATGCAACCATCTGGGATACTATAGCAACTGCTTAGCAACACCTTAGCAACCATCGTACCATAGTAACCACCCAGCAACACCATAGCTTCCAGCTGGGATAAGATAGCAGCCAGCTAGCAACATCCTAGCAACCAGTAGGAATAGCATAGCAACCCTCTAGCAACACTCTAGTAATCACCTAGAATATCACAGCAACCTCAAAGCAAAAGCATAGTAGTAACTAACTTGGTTAGCATAGCGAACACTTAGAAAGACCCATGCAACCATCCTGGATACTATCTACAACTACAACGACAACATCCTAGCAACTAAATGGGAGACCATAGCAACCAGCCAGAAACACCATACCACCCAGATGGCATAGCATAGCAGCCAACTACCAACACCCTAGCAACCACTTTGGATATCATACCACCTGGCTGGGGTAGCGTAGCAACCAACTAGTAACACCCTATCAATGATTCCGCAACCACCACCTAGCAAATCAAATCAATAGCAACCATGGGCAAAATCATAGCAACCATCTAGCAACATCCGAGCAAACAACAGGAATAAGATAGAGCCCACCTAGAAACACCCTGGTGACCAGTTGGAATAGCATAGCAAATGCCTGGTATAGCATAGCAATTAACTAGCAAACACCCTAACAACGATCTGGTATAGCACAGCAAGCCTTACCAACACCCTAGCAACCAACTGGAATGTCACAGCAACCGCAAAGCAAAACCTTAGTAGTAACCAACTTGGTTTGCATAGCAACCAGCTAGCAACCACCTAGGAACACCCTAGCAACCAGATGGGACAGCATAGCCATAGTTAATGCTGGTGCATGGCAGGCTTACAATAAGAGGGGGGAAAAAGCCTTAACAAGTGAGACTTAATCTGCAATGCTGTCATGTATAGTTCAATTCTTGAGAATGGAGAACTCTTGTCTTATAGGCATGGTCCACCTCCACCACCTCCACTTGTGCATCCTCCTTTCAGAAGGTTTCCTCTGCACCCAAGAGGACGGGGCATGATGCCCTCTGGCCCCCATCGCCACTTTCATCCCAGAGGGTAAGAACATCTTTACCTTTTCTTTACTATGTTCCATCCTTCGCCCTCTTTCCTTTCTTGCCCTTTCTCACATATTTGGCGATACACACCTTTCTCAACTTAATGTTGTCATGTGCTCCCAAAAATGGCATAGTAACAACATCCAAAGAGAACTGCTTTCACTACAATTAGTGCAACACATGAAACTCATCTAGCTGCCATGGATAATAATGCATGAATCCATATATGTATATATATATATATTGTGATGAAAAAATTGGTTCAGAAAGGAGAAACTGGAAATTGTTGCACGGGCCCTTTTCTGTAACCTAGCATAGAGAAACCAAATGCATAATTTTATCCTTTCATGCAGCTACCACAATGGACCCCCTCCTCTTCCTCCTCCTCCCCATCTGCCCCCTGGCAGAGGTCAGCGCTGGCTGGGGCCCCCTGCTGGCTGGCGGTTTTAAAGCAGCTCAGACTTATTGTGAAAACATATTTATGATTAGTACCGCCAGGGTGTAACCAGTGACTTACAGATAGTAATTCATACTCAAATAGATACTCCAGTCCCCGATCAACACACTCCATTTTCTTCAGTGTATTTTGAAGAAATCCCAAAAGCACAACCATTCCCTGTTCTCTGTTTAAGTTTTTCTCGTATGCAAAGAGAAGCTCATTCTGTCCCCATTAATCAGCATTTAGTTTGCATGGTGCTAACCCTGTAAGCCTTAATTCGTGATTCCTAAAAAATAAAAGTACATTTGAAGGAATGAGAGAGAAACTAATTAGCCCTAATGTAAAAGTAGCTTCTTTTTCAAGACTCCTTGGGCCTCACACACTTTTACTTTTGCTCAGTGTTGTATAGTTTCTTTTAGCTACTCAGTATTTACAAACTGATACAGCTAATATAGCTGTATAGACGTTTACAATTTACAAAATAAATAAAGAGCCTATTCTGTATGTGAAGTGTGTATGATTCAAAAGTTACACTTTATTTAATAAATGTGCAGCTGTTTTACGTAAAATGGAAACATTGCTGTGAAATCTCTTTATATTTCTGTTCAGCTGTCGACTCTGATGACTAATTTGACATTGATACAAAGACTTGGATTAATGTAAGGATAGCACTGTGTCTAATGTTAAAATGTTCTCTTTATGACCATCCTTTTACACACTGTAACTGACTTCTTTGGATTTGTGGAAATTGTGTAAACTGGTTAAACGTTAACAGCTTTGGACATAGTCAAAATAAAGTTAAAACAAACTCACTCCTTCCTTTTTTAGTGTTTATTTAAACACAGTACACAAATGTCCATTTAGTAAACCATGGAATAAACCGTATGAACCCAAATGGACACTGACATGTGCAAAAACAGGTATTTCCCCAAGTTTTTGTCAAATAATATTATTATTTCATTGCATGTGAGACTTCTATAATGTAATTTTTCCAGGTGTCTCATAACGTAGGACTAAAATGCTTTGGGGAGCTTTAAAATAGTTTGAAGTAATGCACAGTGAAGAAATCATTAAATGAATAAGACAAGCACTTCTGAAAACATTAAACTTGGCCCACTTCTGAAAACAGGAGTCCCTGATGTACAGTATTTTTTTTCTCTCTGCTTGGCAATATTGAGCTTTCAGTGATTTCTCTGAACTGTTTTTTCTGGAGTAGAATGATTGTGCAACATACATGTTTAATAGAAAAAACTCAAGAATGTGGTACACATGCTTTAATTTATTTTGGGTTTTATGAAATGAGCGTCAAAAAGATACATATACAGCACACCTAATGAAAATTTGGTTAAATGTCCCTTAGCAATTTTCACCTTGACCTGACACTTTTGGTAGCCACCAACAAGTTTCTAGCAGGATTCTGGTAGATTTGGTGGAGTTGAATTAAATTTATGTGTTTCCTGGCATGGACCTGACTTTTAAGCACAGTACACATACCCATCCATACCCACATACACATCCATAATGATTTATACAGTGACCAGATCTTTGTGTTTTTGCCTCTATTCACCGCCACAATGGATTTTAAACTAAGAATTTATGATGGAATTGAAGTGTAGACTTTCAGCTTCAATTCAAGGAATTGAACAAAAAGTTCACTTTAACCATTTAGCAATTACAGCCTTTTATTTTACATAGTCCCTCAGTTTTCACAGACTCAGAAGTAATGGAACAATTGACTGATAAGCACTTTCATGGCCAGGTATGGCCAGTTTCCTCATTATTACATGACATGTTAGGGAGACAAAGGCTCTGGAGTTGATTCCAAGTGTTGAATTTCCATTTGGAAGCTGTTCACTGGAACTTTCAATATGCAGTCCAAAGTGGTATCGATACAATGAGGCTATCATTAAGCTAAAAAAAAATAAAAATACAAGAGATAGTAGAAACTTTAGGAAAGGCCAAATCAACAATTTGATATATTCTTAAAAAGAAAGAATGCACTGGCAAGCTCAGCAACACCAAAAGGTCTTGAAGACCACGGAAGACAACTAAAGTGGATGATCATTGAATTCTTCCCTTGGTGAAGAAAAACCCCTTCACAACATCTAGCCGAATATCATTGACAAAGTATACAATCAAGAGATGCCTGCATGAATGTAAATAAAAAGGGTTTACCTCAAGTTTCAAACCACTAGTAAAGAAAGGCCAGATTACACTTTGCAAGAAAGCATGCGCAGTTCTGGAACAAGATTCTTTGGAGAAATGAAACCATGATTAACTGGTATGGAGAAGATACCAGCTGTAGTGATCATGATCACTAACAGGAAGTTAAGAGCCTTGGCAAGTTAAAAGATATTTTGTAACTTACAGCTCCACTGAATTAATAATCGAAGAGGCAGTATTTATAATTTTAACCCTATATGTATAATTTTGACCTTGTGTAGATTTCATAAAACTCAAAATAAATGAATAATAAATAAATAAACTTGTCCACTAAATTCTTGTTGTTTATTTTTCTATTGAAGATGTATGTTGTACAATCATTCTGCCCCAGAAAAATAACAGTTCAAAGAAAGCATCGAAAGCCCAATATTGCCATGACATTCATGTCCATGACGATTGTATGTAAACTTCTGACCACAACTGTAATTCATGTAAATTAAGCTTTGCTTTAATGTTTTCCTTGCGAATCGTGAGAATGTGCATCATATGTCAAATATATTTATAGAGATGACAAAATTGTGAAAATTTCTTTCTAAAAAATTTCTTTTTACTAGAGGTAAAGCATGTCATGTTTAAATTCAGTAGCACACATAATTAACAACATGTGAATGAAACACTCTTGGTAACTATTTTTGCAGATGATGGCTAGAATTATGTATAGAAGTACTTTTAAACAAAAAACACAGTGTCATCTCCATGATGGTAAGAAATATATTATCCACCGATGGCCAAGCGTCTGTCGACAGGTGTTGCACCTTTCTTCAGTTCTTTCACTTGCTTCCACTCTCGCTTCCTCTGAGAGTCGAGTGCTTTCTCTTCTGCTAGCTTTGCTGCTTCTGCTGGCCTGTGTGCTGTTGATGCTGGACTGACTGTTGTTGTCTCCTGAAGGGGGACTTAGTCACCCTTTTGGAAGGCACTGGGACATGGCGGTCGGACACTACACCCGCTCTCTCCCTCTGCCCCAGTGATGTGCAGTGAGTCGCTCCCTGTCCCCTTCCCCAATAACCAAGGTGAGTCATGTTTTGTGTCCAGCAATCACCAATACCTCTTACCCAGGTCTCTTTAGTACATAAGCACAGTAAGACAGACACATTAGTTACTTCATCGCCTTGCACACATGATATTTTATCTTCAATGTGTGAGACATTCATTTGAATAACACTGTGATTGGGTCATGGCTGAAATGAACAAACAGAGCAAGCGAGTGTGCAGCACATGATGCAGTTGTACACCTCACTATGATAATACAGCACAATCCACCGATCAGGGTGTGTCCCAATCTGAATACTGTCTTTCCAAGCAGAAGGCTGGATGACGTAACAGCTGATGGTCCACTGTTTTGGAATACTGTTTAGTTTACAGGCTAATATGAATACTTGCACTCTTTCTTAATTAAATTTCCACAAAAACATCCTTTTTTGCTGCTTTCTTAATTCTTTAGTGCTCATTACAAATCAAATTTGCCCCATTGTTGAACTTGCCCTAAAGGGCATGACCTCCATTTAATTTGAAAATGAGGTAAGTTTTGACTGTTAAGATTAACTTGTCTTTGCTAATGCCAGGTTAGGCTACATTTCAGTAGCTCATGTAATTAGAAAGCGAATTCTAGCAACTGGTAAATTTTGCGGACTTACAGAGATTAAATGACGTTTTCAGGGAGAACGACAGATAATTTTTCTTAGATCGTCTCACATGAAAACATGACCAACTTACTTTTATTAAGTTAAACCTGTACTTTACACTTTAAAGTAGCGACTTTTTACTTGCACACTACACTTGAGTGCATTTTATTGGTTGGATACGCCCACTTATAACCGAGTGCGAATTTGACACATTATTTATACTTGCACTTAAGTACTACGTCTCAGTCCTTTGTCCACCCCTGAGATTTGGGCTGATATGTACATCTGTACTGAAAAGCATCTCAGAATGCAACAAGATCTCAAGGGCGAATGAGCTACAACAGCAGAAGACCACATCAGGTTTCACTCCTTTCAGCCAAGAGCAGGAACCTGAGGCTACAGTGGGCACAGGATCAACCAAACTCGACAGCTGAAGATCGGAAAAACATCGCCAATCTGCCTCAAGGCTTGAAGTGCATTCTGAGATGCTTTTCTGCTCATGAAGGTTGTAAAAGGTGATTATTTGAATTACCTTCCTTTCAGCTCGAACCAGTCTGACCATCTCTTCTTATTTCGCCCATCAACAAGGTATTGACACCCACAAAACTTTAGGTTTGTTGGACCAGGAACCTTGCCATGGTCACTAACATCACATTTCCCCCATTCTGATACTTTTCTGCTCAGCGTTCATCATATTTAAAATTAGTTTTGTGACTATCCACATATGTGGAAGAGCAGTTGAAGCATAATTGTGGTGAGTTTTTTGTCTGTAGGACACTATTAGCAGTATCTTATTGTACGACGTCAGCAGGTTGTGCACCTGGACGAATGTAACAGATCATTGGTTTTTGAGTGTTTACGCTTGATGTCCAGGCAGAACACAGCACTGACACTCCCACGTTGCAGGATGACGAGTGTAGGGTGCAAATGTGTGTGTGACAAGTGTGATGCAACACTGAGTCACATCTACTGGCCTGCAAAATCACCAGATCTCAAGTCCCTAGAAAACCTGTGAGAAACAGCAGATGAAGCGAAACAAACTCCAGTGAGACAGATCTCTATGGATGGAAGTAGGTTTTGCTCTCCTCGGCCTCCACAGGAAGTGAAGACGCTGTGGCTTTCATGGTGTTGAGGGTCCAGTCGAGCTTCACCATGATGTTCAATCTTGGAGCATTTGACTCTCTTAAACGTTTGGAGTGAAGGTGGGAATTGGGAATGGTATGGGAACTTGGGATATATGACTGGCACATTTTGAGCTACTTTTCACTGATTTGGGGTTATCCCACTTGCATTGTGTGTGGATTGCAACCATGGCCCAATAACAATGAGTGTACGATTTTAAAAGGCTTAAGAAGCTTTGTCACCGCTGTGTGGGTTCAGAGGTTTAAAATGCAAGACAAGCCAATGATTTCTAATATAGGGCGTCTATCTGAAATACCATGTTGTCGGTTAATTCCTCTTTTGCGAGATGATCTGTGTGGTGTTCTACACTTTCTGTTCATGATTTGGATATTTTGGATATTGTGTGTGGTCACATGATTACTTGCTCCAAATGTTTGAATAAGTTAACCACACATTCGAGGAAACAGCGCTGCGGACTAAAACAAGAATTAAATCAAGCAATCCAGACATACAGGACAGAAACCGAATGAAATTCAAATACTTATTTCTGAAGAAAGTGTCATCGAAAACTACTAGAACAGTGACTTTTTTTTTTTGTTGTAACACGAAAGCAGATAAAATATAAATATATAGTACAGAATATAAAGTACAGAATGTCAGCTTTTATTTTTCTGGAGGCTCCAGAGCATGATTTCTCCTCACTTTTTCCACTCGAATGCACAGAGTGTGAAAATGTCGTAATTCCGAGCTCCAACTTCCCACTTGAGTCGAATACAGCCTACATGCACAGAATCGGAATGTTAAAAATTAAATTACATTAAAAATTATTACTGTTTCTACCATCAGAGAAGGACGTGTGTTGTCAGTTGTTCGTATCTGATGTATTTCTTCTGCACACTTTAGCCGAGCTGTCAACTTTATAACCCAGAACTTTTTCAGGAGTCTCCAGTGATGGTGAGTGACTCACACATGGCTTTCATGGTTATAGTGCTGAGCTTCATAAACTCCTGTTTCCCTACATTTTAAATTTCGTGACAATGCTAACTTCCTCTTTTGAGTGACTATGGATTTTAAGCCACTATGTGACAGCCATATGTTCCACTGATTTCGTCGCCTTTCTAGCTGTTCCGAATTCTAAATCACATTTAGGTGAGTAGCTGTTATTGCACGCAGGTCAAAAATGAGAACTGCACCAAGTGTGAATAAAATACTCGCTCTGCCGCTGTTTGAGAGGGGGAGGGGCAGCAGACAGGATCAAATGATATTAACTCTTCTCTATTCGTCTTGCTCAGGTTAACAGGAAGCACACCTGAGCTATCAAATACATATTAGTTACTATTTAAAAACTAATTTGAATGTTCATTATGAAAGTGAAAACACTGATCCAGATTATATTCAGTCCTTTCCCAGATTAGATGTGGGCGGAGTTAGCAAGTTTAATCTATACTGTGTAACTAGCAAGGTTGTTAATGTCATCAATTATGACATGAGAGCAATTATCAGCAACCAGAAACCATCGTCACTGCACCAACTCGTCTGAAGTCGTGATTGACAGTATGGAACTGATGAGCTACATTTCTCAGAGTTGTGTCGGAGATAACGGAATTGGATTATCTGACTCTCAGGCCCTGTTCACACTTGGTTTTAAAATGCGTCTTGAGCATTCAGGTCACAAATGGACTGCCGAGACAAGTCGCCGTTTACACCTGTGTTTATCATGCGTCTCCAAGGTGTCCAGCTGACCACTTCTGTTCAGATTCCGTTGCTAGAAGGTCAAAGGCAAAATAATATTAAAACGTTAAACCTGCAGCACACTTTCATTATTTTCTTGCACTCCAACCACGGACATCGGTGCTCCTCTCCATTTTTTCCTAGCGTGTCGCGCTGTGACCAAAACAACCTCCGTGTCCAGCATTAATGACATGTTTTCCTGTTACGTCCGGGACACGTCAGCGTTTACACTACAGAAGGCATGTGGTCAAATGCATCCCAGACCACCTCGGCAAGTGGTTTGAGCGAATGCGTCTTGGAAGTCGTTTACACTTGTAATTAGTTCCAGTTGCGATCTGATTGCCCAAGACGCATTTTAATACCGAGTGTAAACGGGGTCTCGGTGAGTCTGTTCGCCACTGGCTTTAAGTCCAGACTACATCTTGCCTTTCTGGAGCCCTAGACGAGATCGCCAATCCTGTTAAAAGGTAAACAAAAAAAGGAGACATTGTGTGCAGATATAAAATAAATGCATAAAAAAAAAAAAAAAAAGGTTGGCTACTCTCCAACACCCCTGGCCTATAGCATAACTCTAGTGAGATTGTTTTTGGAGGCTGTACATTATTATCGTCATTAACCCCATCAGGCTGCACAGTCACGAGCCACGGTTTCATTTTTCCTCTTCTAAACCTCTAGAAGCGGCTGCACCTGTACGATGTGGATTGTGCAGTAACGTTAACTCCGTTCTAATGCGATTGATTTGAATCGTGACATTAAAGATTTTTTTTTGAAGAATCACTGTTGCCCGACTCGTCAGTCTTCTGCACAGACGCTGAACTTCACCCAAAAGCTTGTAATAACGTGTAGTAATGGCTCACGCTGGAGACCGTGATGTACATCCAAACCATTCATCTGATTTCTGACTCCTGTTTCTCAAGCTCACGGTGCTGCAAAACCGGTAATGGCAAAAAATTGGATTATTGAGTCATTCAAAAGAACAAACTTTCTACATGTCCACCAACCATCCAATGGCGTCATGGAACGCTTTTAAAATCGGAATAAAACCTCGTGTACATTTAGTTTCTGTCTCTGGAAAATCAGTCACACTGTAAAGTCACCTGGAAACCAGTTTTTTTTTTTCCCCACCCACACACTCACAGCCATGTTAAACCTTCTTGATAATTTAGACACTTACCAAATTCTAGTAATTTTTAAAATATATTATTTATAACATACACTGAAAAAACACTTGACTGATAACAGGACAATCCGACCATGTGCAGTAGTAAATATTTTCACTTTTCTGCTCACTGCAGGTGTAAAGAGTGATTATTTGAGTTATTATCGACTCTTTTTGCAGCGTAGACTTCTGGCGAACAGTCGCACATGCTTATCTGCTTCATCTTCTGGGAATGACAACAATGCAGTAAGATCAGTACCAACAGAACCTCCTGTAATACCTTTATTTTTTAATATTACGTGAAGTCACAAGATTACACCTATAAACAGCACTAGATACATCTAGAAGTTTCTTTTCCGTCATTATGACGAAGTGATTCGGCATGATTTGAGATCATGTGAGACGAGAGTCCTTCTTTCTTCCTGCTTTTGTTCAAATCCCTGATAAGCTGCGATGACGGAATACAAAAGGCTTGGAATGAAAAGTCCTCATTAGCTGGCTTCCTCTCGGCTCTCCGGATCCCACAGGGGCGTCTGGATGTGTGCTGGAACTTTCTCTATAGCCGTCTGGAAGCAGAAACGTAGTGTTCAGCTGCGTCACGGAGGCTTTACAGAGCGAGTACACGCTCATCACACCTGGGTCCTTCAGTTCTGTACCTTTAGTATACTTTAGTACAGTATATGTACAGTTGCATCTTTACTATATGAATCATGATAGCAAAGTAGTTTATCATTTAAAAACACCGAAAAGTTCAACGATTTTATTTTATTTATTTAATGAATATTTTTTAAACGTATACTTTTATTTAAAGGAATAATTCAACATTGAAAATGAGGAAAAATAAAACTCTAAAAACTGATTGGTTTTGAATTATAGATGTTTTTTTAAAAATCAAATAATGTGCCTCCTATCAGACTTAGTAATTGTTTTTGTGTAATTGTGCTGTGAGAAGGGACTTTTATTTTGAATTAAAATTCTCACTTCGGTGAGAGAGAAAGCTTAGAGAGGAGGAATCGGCCTCGATGTGAAATTATCGCCCACATTTCTAAATGATAAAGGAACAGGGCCTCTACTAATAATTATATATTAATAAATCGGATTTCCAGTCTAGTTTTAATCACCGTGCTGCTCAGCCCTACTTAAACAAAGATGTTTCTCAGTTGGGACGGTGCAGAAATGTTCACCGAGTCTCTGTTCTGCCCTCTAGTGGAATAACAGTGTGTACACAGACGTGCTGAATTCCTTATACTGCTGTTTACTGTTACCTTAGTGACCTCCATGGCCAGTCCCTCAGGCAGGTTGCGCTGGATGTACTCCAGATACACACGTGCAGTGGATCCTGTTATCCTAGAAATCTGACACACACACACACAAACACGTGCCTTGTTCACGCACCGAACTGTTTTATGCTTTACAACACCTCCACAGTTTCAATCAAGCGACAAAAGCAAGATACAGTGTGCAAGCTCACCTCGATGGCTCTGTAGTGTGTCCTCATTTCATACTGCACCCTGTGTTTCTTAAAGATGTGCACCGACTTCAAGAGCGTGAGCCTCTCGATACTCCTCGGTGGTTCAAACCTGCGACAAAGCACGAGCAGAACAAATCTGTGGTCATTGCACACACCAACTTTCGCAAGACACGTGGACAAACTCGTAGCGACTCACACTTTACTCAGGGCCAGACCGAGCTCCTTGGCAGCTAAAGTCGCAAAATACTCGTAACTGTCAAGGACGGCCTTATCGTGACCTTTAACCAAGACGGTCAGCTCCTGGAACAGCGTGTCCGGCTCGTCCGTGACCGTGATCTGCAGTAAACAGGACGGAAACGAGAACCGGGATCCAGTCAGGTTATTAGGAAAGGCAAAAACACGACCTGTAAATCTTATAAACGACAACGTATTTGGGACTTACAGGAGAAGAGCGGGATGTAGAAACGTTTGCGGTGCTCGCAAAGGCCACAGGAGTCACGTTAATACGCCTGCTGCAATAATAAAGCCAGAAAAACAAACATAGACGAAATAAATATTCAGGTTATTATATTAATGAGGACAACTTCAGCTTACAGCTTTCTGTAACATGTTCCTGAAGCCCAGCAGTTGGAAAGGAGAAGCAAGTAATAGATTTAAGCTACTCTCCAAAGCTGGGTTAACACTTAGAACTAAGATTATAGTGCACAAATTAGTAAATTAGTGTCGATCCATAAGGCACGCACAAGTGAAGCAGAGCACTATAGACCTGTGAATCTCAAAATGGGGTCTGGGAGTTCAGTTATACAGCTGTGGAAGGCAAAACTCACCATCACTTACATTTAGTGTTCCTAATAAAGTGGATGGTGAGTGCATAAAGACTTCAATTCAAACCTCAATATGAACAAGCAGACTAGAAATAACGTCAGTTCATCCGTGGAAATCTTTAGAAATAAACCATTTTTTAAATAAACCTCTTGAAATGGAATGAAAAGAGACCAACCGTAGAGCTGCGCGAGGAGCAGGAGTTGTCGTGTACACACCGCGCGCGACAGCAGCCTGAGACACAGCACAAGTTAGGCTCCCTACCGCACTGCACAACACACTAGCTAGGCTATGAAAAGCCGTCAGGACTTACAGAAACAGTGACATGACCTTACAATAGCTGTCTGATACATAAAGTAAGCATTCCTGTACCTTCAGCGAGAGTTCCTGTACTGCCTTTGACAGGAGTCTTCCAGAGAAAAGTATCCTCATGGAGGCCGCCATTTTCAGCAGCAGCGGAAGTGAAGCGAGCGGAGAAGAAGAGCTCCAGCCTCATCAGCGCCACCCAGCGGCCCGGAGACAAACCCACCGTTCAGGTTCATATGACTTGTCTATGTTATCCAGTCCCACTGTTGTCTAGCAGTGTAAACTTCAGGCCTCCACACAGCACGATTTTGATCCTTCCGATTCATAAAGCATTCAATATTAGACGATGCCACTGAATCCGATATAATAAGATACAGTGCAATTTTGATTCGTAAGGCAATGATTTTCAATGACACTACTATCCATCCATCCATTACCTATAATGCTTTATCCGTCTGGGTCGCAGGGAAGTTGGAGCCAATCCCAGCATCTTCGGGTGAGAGGCGGGGTACACCCTGGGCAGGTCGCCAGTCCACCACAGGGCCAACACAGACAAACAACCACACACACTCGCATTCACACCTATGGCCAATTTAGAGTAGCCAGTTAACCTAATCTGCATGTCTTTGGACTGTGGTAGGAAACCGGAGTACCCGGAGGAAACCCATGCATGCAGGGGGAGAACATGCAAACTCCACACAGGATCGAGCCCAGGACTTTCTTGCTGTGAGGCGACAGTGCTAACCACCGCACCACCACTAAACCACTAAACGCCCACGACACCACTAAATGTGCTATTTTGATTTCAACTCATAAGGCAACGATTCTATATTAGACGATACCACCGTACCTTATATGATACAATTTGATAACCCAAGGCAATGACATGATAATGTTTTCGATTTTGATTTACAAGACAACGATCCAATAGCAAACGATACCAATGTATCTGATAAGATATGATACTCTACAATATGATGCGATATCGATTCCTAATTCGATTTCAATTCATATGGCAGTGATTCGACATCAAGTGATGCCACAGAATATTCTATATGACACGATACGATTTTGATTATAAGGCGACAATTCAATATTTGACAGCACCAGTGAATCCGATATGATACGATTGGATTTCGATTCATAAGGAAATGACATGATACCATATTATTTCGAATCATAAGGCTACGATTCAATATTAGACAATATCAAGGAATCGGATATGATACGATAAGACGCCACATATTCCCAATTCATGAATTAATGATTCAATATTTGACAATAGCACTGAATCTACAATGATACACATTGCTATTTCACAATATGATTTCAATTCATAAGTCAATGCATTTAACATTACACTCATTGGGTCTCATTTATCAAGCTGGATATGAATTTATTTATGTATAAATTGTTCACAGGAGCATGTACACAAAACGTCTGGTGTCCTACTTGACTGATTGAAGAGCAATAAGCTGTAAACAAATGCCTGGAGTGATTTTTTTCAGATGAAAGCTGGCGTATAAATCAGTTCCATGTGCCGTGGCTTTTTCTTCCAATGCTGCGCAACACATAAGATCCAGGACTTGAAGCTGAGACACTTAAAACAATTGAAAAAATATCAACTAATAGGCATTTCACCAAAAATCATTTAGTAGACAGTGTCTCTGGGCACTTTGCCTTTTATGGAGTTTTGTGGGCGTGACTAAATGCATATCAGCTGCTTGCACTTAATTACAATATATTTTGCATCATTATGGGAAAACACTTGACCCTTGAGTTTGCACATATAAAGGCTTCACTGCAAGTATGCTTTTATATCGATCATGACGCAAACATCAAACAAGCAACAAAAATGTGCTATAAACACAGAACTTTATCATTTGATATTCATGACATTTTAAGCTAAACTGAAATGGCTGCAGTGTTTGCTTTAAAAAGAAGAGCAGACCTCTGGAATCTGAGACACTTCTCAAGATTCTTTCAATCAGCCAGGAATTCTGGGATGCATTTTTGTTAACAATGAGAACCAGATGTCCAGGTTTGAGGTTCATCCTCATCCTGAGTCATTTTAATGCTTCTATAGAAAAGAGTAGAAATATTACCTAGAACACGAATCATTGACCCTTAGCAAATAATCCAGAAGGAAATTACTTTGTAGCTAAATATAAAAATATGAAGTTTTCATGTGATCGTGAGAGTGGAGGGAGTGAAGCATGTGCGAGAGAAATTTAATGTAGAGCAGTACAAACAATCAAAAACAACAAAAAACCCATCCAGGGAGCAGCAGTTCTGCACCTTGCTGATCAGAGGTTGACAGGAAGGTTACGGGAACGCAAACAACCACTCTTTACAACCGTGGTGCGCAGAAAAGCATCTCAGAATGCACTGAGGTTTCTTTTCCTACGTTCCATGATCCCTTTGTAAATAATAAAAAAATAACTTTAAAAGAATAGACTCAGCATCAAAACTGATGAGAGGTCATTAAAACATTTAAAAAGTCTACCATGGAAAATGACTCATTTTATGAATAAAAGCACAAACAGTGACTACGCGTCCTAACACGACTTCATATCCTGTGATCAGCAACTGACAACAAAAGATCTCAAGATCAACTTGATTAATGAACCAACACAGTCCGCATGGATTTTTTAAAATTTATATATATATATATATATGTATATGTCAGCAACGTCATATCATATATTCTACATAGATACCTAGATGAATTGTACAACATTATTCTCTTTGGTGCAGATCATTTACAGCCAATCAGAATTCATTAGCAGACAAAAAGCACAAAGTTGAACTCATTCTTTATAAAAAAGTATTCAAATATATGTGTTTACAGTTTAATATCAATAACATTTCCCTCCTGAAAAGTCAGTCATTAAAATAGCACAGCGACAGCAGTTGTTATATATTTCTCTTATTAGTAGCTAATGAATCTCCTAAACAGTGTCAGGACGTCAAGAGAACAAAGTAGCATTTATTTAATACACTCTTTATAAGATATACACACTGTAGCAGTAATCGTAAAAGCTGTTTCTACTTTACAGTCTGTCCTGTCTAAACCAAATGTTTACACATAATAAGATCACAATTTATTTTCCTGTCCAGCTGATCCCACAGATCACAATCCCTCCATCGACACCGCTGCCATATTTGGTTAAAGTATCCAAACTGGTCCCATAATTCAGATCAGTTCACAGAGGACCTTGGTACTGGTTAATGAGCCCATTTCCCATGATTTATTAATAATCTATTTCGAAAGCGTCCTCAGAATTTCTCCAAAACATTTCATGTGAATGACGTAGAGTCTTGCTGACGGGTAAACCAGAATAAACCAATAAATAATGTACTATATGCGTCTTCCTCATGATATAATTTAATTATTAATAACGACAGAAAATAGAGACGCTTGAAAGAATATTTTAGAGAATATCAGTAGAATATTTAGCAAAACCTTGAAGCCTTTAAATATATGGACCATGCTACATTTACCAACAAAGGATAGGATTTGTGTTATCGTTTTGCTGATATAATAATTTAACCTTTTTTTTTTTTTTGCCAGAAAAACAAGGTTTTCTCCTGTTGTCTAAATTTGTTTAAATAAGCTACATGTTCTATGTATTTTATAAAAGTCAATGTTCTACAATGAATGAATGAATGAAATGATATGACGGCTGTTATAATAAGTCCGACTGTTAATTGTCCGAGGATGGAGAACTCTGTGACCAGTAAAGAGAAAAGAAATCCACCCTGGATTATTTCAGTTCCTTAGATTTACAGCGGTGCTTGAAAGTTTGTAAATTGTCTTCTGTGTAAATATGACCGTAAAACATCATCGGGTTTTCATACACGTCCTGAAAGTAGATAAAGTGAACTCAATTAAACAAATGAGACGCCGATATTATACTCGATCATTTATTTATTGAGAAACATGAGCCGATATTACATATCAGTGAGCGGCAAAAGTATGTGAACGTCTGCTTTCAGACCCTTTATAATATATTATAATATAAAAATAACTGCAGCTAAACGTTTCTGGTAGCAAAGATGCAGCAAAAACAGGCTCAAACCACGATGCCGCCACCTCCATGAAAAGGCTCTAATGCTGGAATGCAGTGTTTTCCTTTCTCCAAACGTAACGCTTCTCATTGAAACCAAAACGTTCTATGTTGGTCTCATCCGTCCAGAATACGTGTAGGAATGGACTAAAATTGCTCCAGGCCGATGTGCAGGACTGATCAACAGGCTTCGTTGCAGTCATTGCTGGATCAGATTCTTCTATAAATAAATGACAACGTATATAATATTTTGTCTCATTTGTTTAATTGGATTCTCCTGATCTACTTTTAATAAATTCTAAAGGGTTCACAAACTTTCAAGCACCACTGTGATTCCTGATCGCTGATATTTATTTCATTATGTTACACTCACTCGGCTTGATCAAAACATCTATAATGCAAATGCCAATCTATTTTTAGTTTGGTTAACGGTTCTCTACATTACCCCGTTACAATGCCGTTTGATAGTGAGGCCAGTGCAGCAGCGCTTTAGTCCTTCAGTCTGTCCAGCTCGCTCATCTCTTCTGTATAATTTGCCTCAAATGGTTTAAGTCACAATGCTTCGGTTTAATACTGCCGTCGTCCATCAAAGCCGTCGTGCTTGACATTTCTTTGCTACGTAGCTCTTTAACTTTGCTAAATAAATATATATATGGCTGTTATATTACCAGTACAAAGTTCTGCAACTGCATCTGCAACTAATTATGGAAATAAAACTAAACATTAATCATTATTTCCCAGCACCATTCAAGACAAACACATCCTTATCTTTAACTTTGTTTTCTGTATCATGTGGTAAAAATCAACGTTTCTAATTAACTGCCTGCTATTTGGAGGATTTCCAGCATGTGAAAATCTAAACGTATTTGGTCAAAAAAATAAATACACACTACAACTGTACGGAAATAAAACCAATAGATATGAGGCATCCTTTGCTAGGTAGTGAATAGAACATGAATTAACCTGCAGATAAGTGATACGTTACTGGAAACACATATAGAAAGACGTCATCTTGAGGTTATACAGCTTTGTGCTGATGAGGATGACAGTCGTGTCAGGCCATTTTGTGTGGCTGGAGTTCATACTTCGTTCTGTCGTCGTGGTGCGAGATGCCCGCGATGGCCGACCGCATGTTGATTTTATGCCACAGGAGCAAGGCGACAATCACAGCAGCCAGCTGATAAGAAAGATTAAATGACTTAAATTCAGTTTCTTATTGTTTTTGTTTTTCTCCTATACTAATAAAATTGTCTCACCATGATAGTTGCTAAGGTAAAGACGATTCCGAACAGGACCCTCAAGGCGTTTTTCACATGTTTTATTAAGACCGGACCGCATTTCTGAGGAAGACGAGACAAAGTGAAGTTCTTGAAGTTCTTTGGAGCGAGAAGCTGCAAACGCATCTTTAGTGTCTTACCTTCTTATGAACATAGCGCACCGGACTCTGAACTGTCACCGGGTCAGTGCTGGCGATTTTGTTCAACTGCATAAAGAAAGCAGCGACATAGTCCTCTCGTCAACTGCCGTCCTGCAAACTCATGACCCTAAACAGTCGGACGCTTTCTCGACTGCTGATCAATCTGATCCGACTAATCATCAAGCGCTTCATGCGTTATCAAAGAGCAATAGTCATTAATAGAAGCGTCCTGATATATTTTTAGCTACCTGTAATTGTAACGCTAATGCATGCCTTGCACGTCCTGGCAGCGTTAGAGTCATATATGTCTTTCCAGCCAAAATGCTGGACATATTTACAACCTAAAAATATACAAGATGTGACGTTTTCTAGTCTCATTAGATGGCATCTTGCCCCTACAACCTGACATTGCTAAATTTTAATGTGCCGTGAGAAATCATACCTCACCACTTCTGTAATTTTGCACATTGACATTGACTTTTGCACATCTGGTTTCTTCGTCCGAGTTGTTTTGATAACAGTCGCATGAAGAAGGAATCTGATCTCTCCAGTCGGTGTAAGAGATCAGACCACAGCACTCAGCCTGTGGACAAAAAGGGAGACACACATGTGCTATCATAAGATGAAAATCTGAGAAACTTCAAATGTTTTAATGTAGCAGTTTTATCAGCCAGTCATGTGGAAGCAGAACAATATCTAAAATCATGTAAATACAGGTTAAGAGCTTCAGTTAATGTTCACAGCAAACATCAGAATGGGGAAAAAATGTCATCTCAGTGACGTTAATCGTGCCACGGTTGTTGCCGGTTTGAGTATTTCAGAAACTGCTGATCTTCTAGGATTTTCTCCCCCAACAGTCTCTACAGTTTACACAGAGTGGTGCGAAAAATAAAATCACCCACCAGTCCTGTAGGCGGAAATGCGCTTTTGGTGAAAGAGGTTGGACCGGAATGACCAAATAATCACTCTTTACAACCACGCTGAGCTGAAAAGCATCTCAGAACGCACAACATGTCAAATCCCGAGGTGGATTCAATCCAGTTCAATTCAATTTTATTCGTTTAGCGCTTTTAACAACAGACATTGTCACAAAGCAGCTTCACAGAAGTATAGAAATTCTGAATATAAACTTATGAATCTATATGCAGCCTGTGGTGACGGTGGTGAGGAAAAGACAACAAGAGGAAGAAACCTAGCGAGGAACCAGACTGAAAAGGGAACCCATCCTCATTTGGGTCACACTCTATAGTGCGATTACAACTAACACACTTCTGTAACTGTGTGTTATATGGTCAAAAAAAGTAGTTATATTATTCAATATAGTTTTGACATGAGGTCTGCTCTGTCTCAGATGATTCACTGAGGTGGATGAGCTACAACATCAGGTTCCACTGCAGTCAGCCGAGAAGAGGCTACAGCGCGGAGAGGATCACCAAACTGGAGAAATCAAGATGAAGTTGTATCCTGAATTCTGCTGCAACATGCAAGCATTATAGCCATTTTACCTCTGAGTTTTCAGTTGTTGGATGCTTTTCTGCTCATCATGGGTGTAAAGAGTGGCAGCTTACTGTAGCTTTCCTGTCAGCTCATGTTTTTTTGTTCTTCACACCGTCCTGTGTAAACTCTGAGTCTGCTGAGTGTGTGAGATCAGAAATACTCGAACCAGCCATTCTGGCCCCAATCTAATGTCCCAGTCACATAGGCTCTACTTAAACTTACAGCTTGAGCAGATTTCGCATCTTAAATCATTAAGAGAAGTATT
>JAQQZR010000004.1:15629744-15651617 GCA_030068235.1 Notoglanidium macrostoma
TTTTCCGGCCCAACTAACAGATCTTCAAACCGCTCGTCACTCATAACATGTCTGATCTGGGGGCCAACAAAAATGCCGTCTTTGATCTTGGTGTCAGTTATTCTTGGGAACATCTGTCTTAAATAACGAAAACCTTCGCATTCCTTGTTCAGTGCTTTCACGAAATTCTTCATGAGTCCCAGGTTTATGTGAAGAGGAGGCAAAAATATCTTCGCCGGATCGACAAGCAATTGATGTGCCACATTTTTCTGTCCTGGAACTAACTTTTTACAGAGTGGCCAGTTCTGTGGAGAATAGTGTGACTCTTTGGCACGGCTGTACCATTCACAGATGAAACAACAGTACTTTGTATAGCCGAGCTGCAGTGCTAGTAACAGAACAACGATTTTAAGCTCTCCACAGATATTCCAGTGTTGATAAGTCACTTACGTGAGCGAAAATGTTTGGATACAAATATAAGATAAAATCATGACAAAACTGAAGATTTCTCTGAAACTAACCATAACCCTAAGTAACACCCTCTTCACACCCAAGAGTGGAAGAACTCGAGTGTCCTGCACAGAGCCCTGACCTCAACCCCACTGAACACAATGTACTGGAACACCGACTGCACCCCAAACCTCATCACATGACCTCACTAGTGATCTTGTAGCTGAATGATCACAAATCCCCAGAGTTACACTCCAAAATCCAGTGGAAAGCCTTCCCAGAAGACTGGAGCGAATTATAACAGCAAGATGGGGGAAAAGTCCATGTTCATGCCCATATTTTGGAATGGACACATGTGGGTATGTCTATCAGGTGGCAACATAATTTTGGCCATTTTGTCCTGTTGAGGTGCACACTGAAGAGCTAACATCATTAACCAGAGGGGTCATGTTTCTTAAAAATTTCCAGTCCAAATACATCACAAAAACCTCACAGAAGACCTTTTATAACAGCAAACACAGGGGGAATAAATCTGTGTTAATTCCCATGGTTTTCGATTAGGCGCATATGGGTGTGATGTTCAGGTGTCCACATACTTATGGCCATATAATGTATGTATATATTGACAAGGAGTGGCATGGTGGTGTCTCACAGCAAGAAAGTTCTAGGTGTGAACCTGCTGGCCGAGTGGGGTCTTTCTGTGTGCAGTTTCATGTTCTTCTCATGGCTTTGTGGGTTCCATCCGGGTTCTCTGGTTTCCTCTCACAGTCCACAGACATGTAGATTAGGTCAACTTGCTACTCTAAATTGCTCATAGGTGTGAACGTGAGCATGAATGGCTGTTCCTCTCTGCTTTAGCCCTGTGATGGATTGGTGACCTGCCCAGGGTGTACCCCGCCTCTCACCCGTATTCAGCTGGGATTGGCTCCAGCTTCCCCGTGACCCTGATAGATATGTGGTATAGATAATGGATAGATGGTTAGATATATCAACAAGATTTTACCGTATTCCCATATTTCAATATTCTGTTATTTCTGCTAGCAGTACATCATTGACATGAATTCCTCTGGTAGACCCTTTTATCCAAAACAACTTATAACTGAGAGAGGATACAGTCAAAGCTATTAAAAGCTAACGACTTGCTCGAGAGCTTTAATATATGAGCTACTACTGCCCATTCAAATCATCTTAAAATAACTGAATACTTAAAGTAACACTCTCACTGTAATGTTATGAGAGCTCAATAGCTAAAAGCTCAGTACCCAACTTCTGGAGGAAATTTACTGCTTCTTTTCCTAACGTGAGGCTGTTTGACCAGTCCTGCCTCTTTTCACTGAAACGGAGGTTTAATTAAAGGATGGTGCCAGATGTTCATTGTGGCAGCACACTGAACCACAGCAGGTGCAGGCTGCTCTGCTGTAAGACGCTCAGCGAAACCTGATTCACCCCTCTTTCTTTGATTATTCTTTACCGAGCCTGATTTTCAAGTTGTGTAATCAAATACTGGCCAGGTTATTTTGCCATTGATCAAACATTGTTTTGTGGCCCTCAGCATGCATGCTGTTCGTGCAACACACTTCAGATGTAGTTTTGAAGGACGAAAGTTTCTCATTTTCATGAAGCCCGAAGGAGGGCACACGGCCTGGCCTCATTTCTCCACCAGGGCAAGGAGCTCCTTTGGCTATGCATTTAATTGGAGCGGCCAAGGTAAACAAACAAAGCCACTATCTGTTCTTCTCCCGCTTTGTGTACCTTGCAGACACCGTGACTCCACAAGCCAGTAGGCTATTCATGATGGGTCCAAAGGAATGAGGCTGATAGAATTACGAGACTGCATGGTACCTAACAATTTTATCCATCTGATAAGATTGATAGGTATCCTACAACTTCACCTAGGCACAGTGAGCCACCTGGCAAAAAGGCCTCCTTTTGTACTCTGCGTTCAGGGACGAGACAGTGCTCCGCAATAGAGCTAAGAGTGAGAGACAAGGGAAGAGAGTGACCATCAGCTTCTTTGAAAAGGTATCTGTGCCCTATGCGAGTCAGCTGCCCTGTAATTTATTTCACCCTCCCTGCCCCCTGCTGCCTGGATACTTTAGACCCTTGGGAAAGACATTGAGGAGCTATGAAATTGCCTCTTTTTGCTTTGCCTAACTTTCTCCAAGCTCCCTCAGCCCTGCATTAAACCTAATTATGCAGCTGCTGCATTGTTGATTAGAGTCAATCCAGTTTCCTAGAAGGCGTCTCAGTGCGCTGCTTTTATTGGAGATCTCCTTACACACCCCTTTGGGTTTATTCGTCCACTGCTGTGATGATTCCCTTTTGCTAAAACAGCAACTAATCTGTATTGCCTTTATTAACGTACGACAAATGTTGATACTTTGTTTTGTATTTTTCTGCTTGTCAGAATCAAAATTTCGCTTGTCAAGCGTCAGGTATTGTAAACTTCATGGATTTAATAAACGGGACATGTTTTCCTCGATCCAAAAAACGTGCCACATGAATGCAGTGAATTGATTTGAATTCGGAAAAAGAAAGCATTTCATTGACCGGACTGAAATGTCCTCTTTTTTAATTATACAGCCACAGAGTCAGTACATGGTACTTGGTGGGGGAAGCGTTTCCCCAGTCCCTGCAGAAGTGAAACCTCCCCACAACATTATGTTTTCATTATGTGCAAACTATTTACAGCACTCCAGGCTCTCGACATTGGTTGCTGCCAGCCTCTCTGACCAAATCTCTTCTAGTTTTGATAGACACCCAGAATCTTTTCAAAACCTTAGAAATCTTTTTATAGCCATCACCTACGTTAACTGAACTTTTTCAGTTCAGTTGTCTTTATTCATGCTCTCAAGTCAGTTGCTGTGATTCCAAACAACTGTTGAAGTAAGTGACTATATGAATTTAAAGGTAATTGTTTATTCCTGAGATTGCTTAAGGGATGTTATAGTAAAGGGGGCAAATACTTACCAAACTGTAGTTTTTAAATAATGTTAGAAATGTTTCATTGTGAGCTTTTCACTTTTGTTATCGCATTGCAAGGTGTTAGATTAACTAGAAACTTGATTTATCTTATTTTAATTCCGTCTCATAGGCCAGCTCAATTAAAGGTTGTGTATTTATTTTCTGTACTTTCATCTACTGTAAATAAAAGCTCGAAATCCATCCATTCACCCATTTATCACACTGCCCTTTGTTTGATGAGAGGTTGGATGTTGAATACGACAACATAATTCTGATTAGTATATTAAATATATATACATAGTTTATTATTATAAAATTTTGATTATATCAGAGATGTGGCTAAAATGTACACTTTCACTCACCAGCAAATGGATATTCAATGAATATGAACTGATTTAATATTCCTTTTTCTCTCTCTAGTGATCTGAGCATGAACAACATTAGTCAGCTGCCCAGCAATGCTTTCAGCACACTTCACTTCCTGGAGGAGCTGTGAGTATAACCCCAAAACCCCACACACTAACCTTTTGCATTCACAGTTTGGGAAAAAAAAACTGCAATCAGTGCAATAGAAGGGAACGGGGAAGAGGTATTGGATAAAAAGACATATACAGTGATTTTAGGAACTACCTAACAGCTCAAATTAAACTCATACGAATGTTTTTCAGGAGCATGCCTTCACAAAGTTATAATCCGATTAGAATAATCCTGTTAACCTGGAGACTAAATACCTGCATGTTAAAGCCATACTAATGATTTATAAACATCTGCCTAAGATTTGATGTTAACAGATTGAGACCACGAACCAAATATCAATGTCGGTAAATCAAACAGAGGTCAAAACACTCGCGATCAGGGTACTCAAGGCCAAAGAGACAAATCCAAGAAACAGAGCAGAGGTCATACACATCAAAGCTCATACTAAATAACAAGGCTTAGAACTCACACAATACAAAAGGATTGGCAAGGCTTCGCATTGCGTGAATATTCATGAGCTGTTTATATAGCAGTGAATCCGGAAGTGACATGGAGGTAAGTGTGTAACTGTGTGTGTCTGTATCCTGAGTCCTTGTTATAACTGCACACTCAGGAGGTGTAACATCGAGGGACTTGATAGGAAAAAGCACCTTAAGGTCACTGTATAATGTGGTGGTGCTTTTGTGGCCAGTGGTTGCCTCTGCCATGAGGATAAAGACTTCAGATTTTCTATCTGAATTTTTTTCTGTCATAAATGAGTTACTGTTATGTATGTTCATTACATGTCAATATCATTTGAGAAGTTTTATGCAGTATAAAGGAATATACAGTGGTTTCCAAAAGTCTGAGAACAATCGCGAAAATGCTTTTATTTTGCATTATTTTCTAATTTAATATAACAATTTTAAAATTAAACTCAACCAATTGTCAACTTCCTGTTTAAAGGTGTAACAGAGAAAGTATGTGTCTGTAACAAGTAAAATATCACAGCTGACCTACAGGGGAAGGAAAGTGGCTGTAGGGTAATAAGAAAGAAATTGAAGTAGTAAATAGTAATAGTAAAAGTAAAATCAGGCTTCCTGGAGCGTAAAGCTTTGATCAACCAGTGAAGCATTTAATCAAATCTTATCAGACATATCAAACTAAATCTGGCTGGAGGGATGAACACTGTTTTTGCAAAAGATATTTCCTTCATTAAAGATTCGACGAAGATGGCGGTGGTAGAGAAAGCTGTCCGACACGTCGGTCTAAAATCTTCCTCTGCTGTTCAGTTGGGTTGAGATCTGGTGGCTGTGAAGGCCATAGCATATGATTTACATCATTTCCAAACTCATCAGACCAGTCAGCGAGCCCTCGTGTCCTGTGGACATTGTCATCCTGAAAGAGACCACTCCCATCAGGATAGAAATGTTTCATCATAGACTAAAGGTGATCCGTTAGAAGAGCTTTGTATTGATTTGCACTGACCCTTCCCTCTAAGGGGACAAGTGGACTCAAACCATGCCAGCACAAGGCCTCACACAGCATAACTGTTTTCCCCTTTAATTTGTCACCCATCTGTCTTTAGTGTATATAATACAGCATAGAAACCACTCATAAACAGTGAAGCCTATTAGAATGTTCTGCCAATGCTGAGTAGCAGACTATGAGAAAAATCTTGACGACAATAACAATAATGCCTGTTTTCATGAAAAGGACAAGAAACAAATTATGCTATATATCAAAATACATATTGAACATGTAACAGTGTGGCCAAATCTGTTTGCTGAAGGCAAGCATGCGGCTGTTGAGGCCAGATTGCACAAACGTTTTGGCCTGGTTTACTGAGTTAACCACTCGGCTGCCATAAGTTCCTCTGTCCTCGCCGTGCCCTCTTTCAACCTCCTTAAACCGACAGCTAGAATGAACAGCTAGCCATGATTTATTAAGACCAAATTCTCCCATGAGTGTTTGCTCAGGTGTAATGTCTCTGCTCTCGTGTTTGTCCCGGGCAAACTGCCCACTGCTGCGTACAAGTTGACCAATTTCTCGGAAGCCCCAAAACATACGGAGAAGCAGTGTTCCAATCTGTTAGTAGCTCCTGGATGGATGCCCTTATTCATTATCATGTTTCCCCCTGCTGATGCCCCTGCAAAGAACGAGATACAACATCTCTCTGCAACAAATGGCACCACCCTGTTAGAATGCGGGGCTTTTGGTGTACAGGGTACACGCAGACCCTTGGCCTCCTTCTTGTCGTGTTTCTTGAGACGTTGCGGAATTTAACATCGAAGCAAACTGGCAAGAGCGAAGCTGATTTGAAGAGGTGAAACAGGATACCAGCATGTAGAAATCTGTCTCTAACCAGTGTCAAACGAGGGATCGTCAGTCTTTCCACTGTGTGTTAATATTTTATTCACCTTATTAAAAATAGACCATAACACCATGTCTTCTGTAATGCCATGAGTTAAAACTTCATAAACTTTAACTAATATGACATTAATTACAGTCCTATTTTCATTCCTTTTGGTTCATAACAATACAAAGATTTGTGTTTATTAAGAGTTTGTCTATTATTTAGAATAACTCTAATTGGTAAATGTAATTTTCTTTGCTTCAATGTTGATTTTCTATTTGCTTCCATTAAGCCGACACATAATCTCTTTCAATCAGCAAAAGCCATATATTTAATGGCAGCAGAAGAATAAAACAATACATCTAATATATTGTTTCCCTGCTGTAAATATTCTTAGCTGAAGTTGCTTCAAACTTCGAAGAGAACAAAGGTGCCAAAATTTACAGTGCAGAGTCACAGACTTTCCTGTCTTAAGTCAATCAGCATTCATTCAAAAATAAAAGCAAGGAGACAGATTTATTCCAGCTTTTATTTACTCTAGCAGAGATTCACTGAGTCGTTTACATACACATACATTGCATGATTTCCACTCCAATACATTCACTTTGGTGTCTTTAAGCATTTTATTACAACTTTGGAGGTAACTTTAGGATCACTGTCTTGCTGGAAAAAGTTTTGTCTTGAGGTGTCTTCAGGTGTTGCTTCAGTATTTCTAGATAATCCTCCTTCCTCATGATGCCATCTATTTTCTGAAGACTCTTTCTCAGGAAAACACCTCGCCAACATGACGCTGCATTCACTGCTCTTTGAATTAAGAGTGCTGATCATTTTGGCCAAATAATGAAATTTTTTGTTTCATTTGACCTGAGAACAATCCTCCAAATGGCTGGTGATTACCTGCAACGGCTTCTTCCTTGCATGGCAGTCTTTCAGGCCAGGGCCATGTAGGACTCTCTCAGTGGAGGATGTGCATAGTAATTGGTACCTGATGCCTTGAACGTCTTCACCAGTTCCCTTGTTGTTTTGAGATTCAAGCTTTTACAGCAAAGTTCTTCAACCCTGGTAATTAATTAGTGCCCCCACCTTCCTGAACAATGGAGTGTCTGTGTGGGCCCAAGATTTTTACAGTTGTTTGTACAGATGCTCATGGTACCTTCAGTGGTTCGAGGGTGTACTGACACCAGGTTCGATTGCCTCTTACCAATTGGGGGTCACATGCTCCCGGGAGAGGTTCGGATCGCCTAGTGTGAGTACGTCCAAGTTGAAATCAAGTTTAAATAAATGATTAATTTCTGAACTCTAAATGAGAGATGAGAGTTCTGGTAACATATGTGCTGTTAAAGCTACCAATGTCAATTCGTACACATCAAATCTCCTTCCATCGTTTTGCTTTTGCTCTTTTCACAGACGACTAGCAGGAAACAATCTGACGGACATTCCTAAAGGAGCATTCGATGGCCTTGTCAATCTCAAAACTCTGTGAGTGATCCTTACTGCGCTATTACAGTTTACATGCTTGCCTTCGAGTTTGTGGTAGCATGTTGGCTAGCCAGGTCATTTAGAGAGTTGTTAAGTTAGAGTACTTAACATTTTTTGGACGGTGAACCGATATTAAGTGCCGTAAATTCCCCATGACCCCAGTAGGTCTGGAATTTTAGACTTAATACTTTCGGATTCATGACGCATCACTCATAAGAAGGGCACAGTCCATAAAATGTTAGGTAACAAATCAGTTTAATTTCTAGTGCTTGCACATAAAACACTCTTCTACACATATTATATTATATTCATGCAGGGCAAAACATCACATTCCCTTGCTCAAACATCAATTACGAAAGAGATATTTTTTTTGAAAGTGCAGACGTGTGTGTCACACTGCAGCTTATTGTCAAGTGAAATTGTTTGAAAATGTTTCATTTTGTCTGTTCCATATAAATTAGATAACAGCTTGATTTTTGGGCAAAAAGCCACATAAATGATAGCAAATGGTACCAAGAGCTGTTTGGTCAGTGGATTTCATATAGTAATTTTAATGAATGTAAAGCCCAATTCACAAATAAACACATTTTCCCCACTATGTTCTGTGACAATTAGAATTTTCACTGTTTTTTTTTATTTTTTAATTTGGATTATATGGATATTAACCAAAGCCTATAGTCAATGTGCTGTATATCTTATAGGCATTGCAAAAATATTGCACGGATATTGAAATAATAATGTGGTTGCGAAAAGACCTAGCAACCTGATGCTACTTATTTACAATCTAACTGAAGAATCTTTCGAGAAGTTTATTTAGGAATTGGATTAACATTAGCTAAAATGTTATCTACTTATTATTATGGATTAAAAGACAGGGAGTGTTATTCAGCTAAACTAACACTTTCAAATGGTTAACTCTGGAAGATTTATAGCTTGGTGTCCTGCTGGTGGCTAAATGATGCTAATCTGTGGTAAAAACTCACCACCATGACTGGACATAAATGCAAGCCTCTTGATGCTTATAACTTTGTTATTCAGGATGTACTGTTTCATGATTACAATATCAAGGACATTGTAGTGCTGTTCAACAAGTTTGCATAAACTTGCTAAACAAAGCTAGCTTACTAAACATATCCATTATAGGCCACTCCTCAATAAAAATGTGACTTAGATATCTAGCATTAGCTAGCTAGCTTCTTGATGTATATTTTATGTGAGCTATGTAGGTTTGTTAAAGTAATAGCACACCAATTAGCATACCAACTTCACACATGATATTTAGCAACTTCACTTGGCTTGGAAAGGCGTCCAATTTGATTGTATGAGTCACTTCCTGTAATGTCTAACATGGTTGGAGTCACTTATAGAGGGATCTTGGTCCACTCCTCTATGCAGAAGCTCCTTTATATTTTTCGGCTACTGCATGTGGACGTCCTACCGATAGATTTCACCAGAGTTCAAATCCAGAGACTGAGCTGGTCATCACAAGACATTGGATTTGTGTTACATTAACCATTTATGTTAATTAAGATGTATGACTGGCTCATCATTTTGTCTAGTCTTGAACCACCAGCCCCAAAGCATCATGGATCCACCAACATATTTTTGTATCGTGGCTTTTCTTTGTCAAACATGCTGCTGTCCAAAAAGCTGGATTCTGTTCTCCAGTGACCACAGCACACACACAGCTGTAGATCTAATGACATTTGGATGCTACATTTTGTGAGATGCTTTTGGAAAGTTGAAACCTGATAACTACAAGTGGTTTATTTCAAGTAAATTTCCAACCCAGAGGATTCAGCGTGTAAGTTACCTCAGTATCTGACCTAGTCTTACTCCAGTTTCTGCAACTATGGATTTTCCAAAGTCTGTGTTAACAGATTAGCATTAGTAGCTAAACCCACTTTCTGTAGTCCTTCCTGTTGTGTCACTGTTATGACTGTTTTCTGAAAGCAACTACTGGTTCAAAAGACTGGTTTTATTTTACATTGGACTTTAGAAAATATAGAAAGAAACTCCCAAACACTGTGATGCATCCATCATAGAGCAGTGTGCATTGGTACAGGGTGCTGTGCGAGTGAGGTGCGTTTTCAACAATGACAATTATCTAACTCTGTTTGCTTTTAGTATTATCTTAATTGGTGTCTTCCTTTAGCTGGTTTCCTGTTACTAATCTTTTCTTTAACCTTCTCTGGACCATGATGCTCCCTTCTTGCCTTTTCTCACACGTTCCCACACAGAATGCTCCAAAACAACCAGCTTCAGGAGGTCCCCAGAGAGACCTTTAAGAGCCTGCAGAACCTACATTCCCTGTGAGTACATACGAGCACACATATGGCTTAATGTCTTTCAGACACACTCTCTCTTTTCTCTTCTTGTTTTGGTTACAGATTGACCCCCTCAGTGCCAAGGCTCTGTTAATTATCATATGAAACAGAAGGTGGGGGGACGGGAACTAAGGAGAAAGTGACACAAAAGAGCCGACCCTTAGACTTCTCCAAATGAATTCAGTCCTCGTGAGGCCTCAACTTTGATCAGTCTAAAAAAGAGTAGTACGGGAGGCTGAATGAAGATTGTCTTTCAATGCGTTTGTGCTAGAACCCATCTGCTCACTTTATCTCTTTCTCATCTGCTTCTTCCCTCTCAAATCCATGCAAACTGTCAGCCCAAGATCACATTAATCCATAAGCACTGTTCTGTACAGCACTCGGCCTGGCAAAGGGAACAGGGTGGTCATTGTTTGAGGATGTTGCTTCTTTGGGTATCTTTGGTAATAGTTGTCAGGGAAGAGAAAAAATGCTTCCCTTCTTTGGCCTTTGTTTGCTTAGTGGTCAAAATGAGGTGAGTGGGGTGAGCTGCCGTCTTGGAGTGTAGATCGGCTATCTAACTTCAGCTAATATAACAGCAGAGATTATGCCATCAATTAAAATTATTGAAACTTTAAATAGGGGAGTGAAACTCAATGTCCGTCTTTTGTGGTTATTTTATAACTTGAACAAAAACAGCTTAACAAGAAAAGGGTACTGACATTGTAATGAAAGTATTTCACCAAATCACCATATAGCAACGGTACACTGGTTGTGTTTATTAAAACTTATATTCATGGTTCAAATAATGATGTCGTATCCATCGCAGTATCCATCTCCTCAATCAAACTGAAGATCTTTCTCTCTGCAAGGCTTCGTCTAGCTCTCAGGTTGACTGTAGCAAGCTAGCAATGTATAAAATCATGAAAAATCAGGTCAAGAGCTTCAGTTAACATTCACATCAACCATCAGAATGAAGAAAAAGTATGTGTCTGTGTGACTTCAACTGTGGCATGGTTGTTGGTGCCAGAAGGACTCGAAAATCTGGACTTTTCTGTTCTAGAAACCAAGCTGAACAAGTGAGTTCGGAAGTTTACTCTGTTTAGCTGACCTACTCATTGGCAGGTTTACGTGAACTAAACGAGTTTTTAAATCTCGAACTTCAACATCTACTTAATCTTGTGTTATTGGAAGGTGGCATCCAAGAGAAGGAAAGTAGCAATGTTTAGCCATCAAGAGCTGATGAACTTAGGTACAGTAATATTACTTACCCACTGAGCAAACATATGTCCAAAATACATCTTTTGAACATCATGTCACATGTTGACACTGAGGAGCCAGAATTAAAGTATTTATGTCTGTTTAGGACGTCTTCTGAACGCCCAGCGTTGATGTCCAAGTCAAAGTACAATTTGTCAATTATTTGGACAGTACACAATAACAGCACCAGTTCTCTTCAACATTGACAACTTTCTAATTGGATGTCCATAGAAATATCATAGTCCAAAAATCTATGACCTGCATCTCTACGTCCAAGTGGTGTCGTAGTCAAAAGACCAGATTCTGAACCTGATTTGCACATTGCAGATATGGTCCTGAACTGACCAACACAATATAGACATGATCTACATGTATGACAGACGTATGACACCCAACCAGTCAAATTTACCGTCATCGTTTTCTCCAGACGATTAGATGCAAACCACATCTCAAGAGTACCACAAGATTGTTTTGTTGGCCTGTCCTCTTTGCGCCACTTGTGGCTGGATGACAACGCACTGACAGAGGTACCTGTCGATGCCCTGCGCACCCTCTCCTCACTGCAGGCGATGACCTTCGCCCTCAACAAGATCAGCCACATCCCGGACCGAGCATTTGCCAATCTTTCAAACCTGGTGGTTCTGTAAGTGCTTTCTAAATTCTTGTTTCTTCACTGTATCTAGAAACATAGAGAAGAAAAACACACCCTTCACCCACTGCATGCAAGCTCACAAGTTAAAGTCCACCTGTTAAAATCACACCGTTTGGTTACTTCATCTCTCTTTGTCTGACTGTAATTCAAATCACTGATTCATGTTATGGTTCCTATAGTAATATTGGGTCATTTTCAGGGATTGAATCTTGGATACTTATATAAATGGATTAAACGTGTTCTGTTATTTAATAAACTTCTCATTGATTATGGGTCATTTTCTGTAAGGATGTTTTCTGTTTGTTTAACATTTATAGAAGGAATCTCCAATATAAGTGCTTTGTAATGGTCAGTACGTTTCTCAATAACATGATAAGATGCCAATTTCTTTTGTCTTATTAACTTCAAGAAGAGTAATAGAGGCTTGTGAGGGAATCACAGTTTGTAGCAGCTATAGGATAAGTGATTACAGGAATTAATTTGTTTCCACAACACATACTTTATCCCATTTTGACTTTTATTTCCATAAATACTGTGCTTCTGATTAGAGTTATGGAACTGGTTTATAATATGAAGCACACCTTTCCTTTGATCAATGTGGTTTTTTTTGTTGAATTTAGAGGTTAAATTTACAGTCTATTTTTTTATCTAGAGTGACATCAGGCACAATGACAGGACGAGTAAAAAAGACTTGGGGTCTTTGTTGCTTTTTTTGTCTTTTATTTCGTCTTCTTTTTATTTTGTTCCAGTCAGCTTTCAGCTCGCAAGGCGGAGAGGGGTGGGTTTATCTGACTGTTCTCTTTGCTCTCTCACTGCAGGCATCTCAATAACAACAGAGTGCTGTCCCTGGGAAAACAGAGCTTTGATGGGCTACAGAGCCTGGAGACTTTGTGAGTTGACCTCTCATTAAGATTCAGCAAAAGTGCCATTCGTTTCCCTCCCTTTTCTCCGTCCATCCCGCTTTTACCATCCTAGATTCTTCTTCTCAGATAAAGAAGATAAGGAGTTTTAGCTCAATAGAGAATGTCTTTAGTTGCCCTCTCAGGGAATATTTTACTTGCAAACCCGGAATTGTGTGTGCATTAGGAAGAGGGGTAGCGTTGAAGCAGAAAATGTTTTGCACATTCCAGGCCAATTATACTTAATACACTAAATTTTGCAGTATGACTAACAACGGCAAGTATGTTAATATAATCTCTCAATCAGTATTCAGTAAAATGCTCCATTTCAGACAGATCTGTTGTTTTGTATCATTATTTTCAGCACATATAGGTTGATGACGCAACCTATGAATCACTCATAAGTTGGATTAGAGCCAGGACAAATAACAAAACATAATCACATGATTGTTTAAAATGTCACAAATTCCCACCAACAGTGGGGAGAAGATCACCCAAACTGGAGAATTAAACATTGGAAAAATATCACTTGGTCTTTTTCCAATCTCCAATCTTCCAGCTTTAGTTGAAGATCCTGTGAGAAGTTCATTACAATAGTCAAGATAAGAAAAAAGTAATAATAAGTACTTTATACTTTTTTACTGTTTTTACTCATATGTATTAACATGAACAGCAGGACAAATGAGCTTTCCTCGTAATACTGTGATCAAAGGCTACGTCTTGTATTTACAGGGATTTGAACTACAACAGTCTGGAGGAGTTCCCCGTCGCTATCAGAACCCTGAGGACATTAAAGGAGTTGTAAGTATACACAGTGTCTCTTTCCCCATATTATCCGTTCCTTTTATTTTCACCAGTTCATCTGCCATATGTCTACTTTTTCCTTTGCAGGGGCTTTCACAACAACAACATCAAGTCCATCCCTGAGCATGCCTTCATTGGAAACCCCTCTCTCTTAACAATGTAGGACTCTACACGTGTTTATTTATGATCAATACCAATGTGATTAAACTATTAGTAAGTGCATTCAGCATTGACAGTACTGAGAAAGTGATTTTGTTCTATATAATATAAGTATACTCAATATAATCAAAATTAAGAGGAGTTTAGAACCATTAAAAAAATCACTTTGTTAATGTTCAGTACTTTAAATGGTTCAGTGGTAAACCCAGATTAGTAGACGATGTGTAACTGTAAACTTTTGTTAGCAGAATCTCTGTGCTAATCTGTTACATGAAATGACACTAGTAATGAATATAATCTTAAATGCTATGTTTTTATAGATGAGTGAGAATATAATGATGTAAATCAAGATTTGTGCACTTGTGAGAAATATATTACTAGCAGTAACTGGCTGGTTAGTTAGTTAGCTAATATGAACCCAAGTTTGCAAATATTCATAACCCCTGGCATTTTTAATATAGAGATATTTGTAGGCTATTTAAAATACACACATTAGAATACATACATTGGGTACATAAGCCTAGCATGCACAGATGTTTCATAAATCAAAGGGCTACTTTTACAATTGTGTAACATTTCTGAGAACTCTATAACTGCTGTTATATTGTGTGATGATAAATAGAACTTTCATAATTCTGGGATTCACTCAAGGAGTATGAACTTGCCATACCAACTTTTCTATCATTCATTAAACTGTATAAACCAAGTGCTTGTTTCTGGTTTCTACACGATTTAGATTAAGAGTTTATTTATTTGTTCTCATTTTTTATTGCTTTTGAAAGAAAAATCAAGGCACAGTTTTTTTATGTTGTTTTTTTTTTCTTCCTGTCAGATTCTTCTATGACAACCCCATCCAATTTGTTGGTCAGTCGGCTTTCCAGCACTTGCCAGAACTCAGAACGCTGTGAGCCAAGCTACAATTTGGACCAATGAACCATCAAATTTTATTGTTTTCATGATTAAATTACAGTACCGACTTTGACCACAATGAGAGTATTGCACAGATTTTTTTTCCCTGTTGTGTTCAGGTCTTTAAACGGAGCAGCAGATATCACGCAGTTCCCAGATCTCACAGGCACACATAGTCTGGAGAGGCTGTGAGTTCCCGCTGTCTTCTGAGACCATGTCCTCAAATACACAGTTTACTGTAGTACCTTTCCTTCGTTACCACAAAATACTGGGATTACTGACAGAGTAAATAGACTGGAAATATATAATAATATTCAGTTATTATGTACATTGGGTCCAGTTTAGTCGTTTATCAATACTGACACAAATGTACTGCATATTTTTAATCTTGCATTCATATGTATTGCTTCATACAATGCAAATTGTGCATCATTAGCCTGAAGCATTACTCTGGTTGTGTAAACTATATATATTTTGCATGATCGTCCAGTGTCTTTGTGGGTTTCCTCCCAGCTCCCAAAAATGTTCCTGTAGCTGGATTGGAGAAGAAAGAACTCATAGATTGGGTTTGAAAAGTGTTCAGGCCACTTCAGTTTTTGGTCTTATAGATTTAATTTGTAATAGATTCAAATTGTGTTTCTGAGTTGTGCAACAGAACAGTGTTTGCCCTCTCATACAGGGATCACGAGTCTGAATCCAACTAGCCAATCATAAGCATCTCTGAGCTCATAAATGAAAATTAGGGCAGATTCTGCTTTCCTCAGAGATAAACTATAAGCATGATTCATCACGCCATGTAACATGTTTCCACTGCTTCACAGTCCAGTGGTGGTGTGCTTTACACCACTCCATCTGACACTCGACATTGGACTTGGTGATGTGAGGCTTGCATACAGCAGCTCGGCCATGGAAACCCGTTCCATGAAGCTCTCGCTGCACAGTTTTTGTGCTTGCATTAATGCCAATGGAACTATTCAGCTATGGAATCAGCAGAACGTTGGCGACCTTTACGCACCATGGACCTTGATGAAATCAGCAATATATTGAGAGGTCCTTGAAGCAAACCTACTCCAGATGAACATCCAACATGAATGTTCAGCATGACAATCATACAAGCCACGACAGCCCAATCATACAGCCACGAAAATGCAGGAGTTGCTTTAGGACAAGTCTCTGAATGTCCTTGGGCAGCCCAGACAAAGTGTAGACTTGAACCGCTGCAGCGGCCGGGGAGCAGTTGGGGGTTGGATGCCTTGCTCAAAGGGCACTTCAGCCACGAATGCAGAGAGAAGGGAAAGTGCTGTTCATGCACTCCCCCCACCCACACATTATTCCCACCAGTCCAGGGAATCGAACCAGCGACCTTTCTGTCCCAGACCTGCTTCAACCTTAAGGCCCTTGAAGCTTGAAGGCTTGAAGCTGTAACTGTTGCCAGAGGTGCTTCTGCAAATCAATGAATTTAGGGTTATGCTGAATGATTTCAGATGGCCAAAAATGTAAACTTAATAGATTTTTATTAAATCTATAACAATGAAGAGTGAAAAACTGAAGGGGGATGAATACTTTCTGGACCAACTGTACACATATTAATACCCTGTCTGATTCTCCTGCAAAACTGTAAGAGCACATCCTCCATCTGGCTTCCACTTTGCTTCACAACATAACTTTCATGTAAAAACTCCAGTAGTCTGGAAATAGTTTACTTGGAATTAATTGCAGTGGTTGTCTCTGTGTTCAGTGCTATCACAGGTGCAAGAATCGCATCTCTACCGAGCACAGTGTGTGAGCAGCTTCCCAACCTACAGATGCTGTGAGTACTCTTAATTCTTATCCACTCTTCATAGGCCACACTACTGTACAGAATATGTCTTGTTATGTGTTAGATTTGAAGACAAAATCATTAATGAGGCAAGTTAATAATAAGTGTTATTATTCTGTATCCGTGACCCAACCTTAACCCACAGAGGTCCTTTCTTTCTAGAGATCTTTCCTACAATCTAATCCAAACCCTGCCCAGTCTCCAAGGCTGCAAAAAGCTTCAAAAGTTGTGAGTCACGAACGAATGTGGACATCTTATGCTCAGCTGATATGACAAGCAGTACTATCACAATGTGACAATAACTCGTGCTTGTCTTTACTGACTAGTGATCTCCATCATAACCAGATCCATGAGCTGCAAGCAGACACGTTTCGAGGTTTGCCTTTACTCAAGTCGCTGTGAGTATGAGTGGCTTTAGTGCTAATGTCATGCATGTTGTCGTGCTAGCTGCACACACATTCTTTGCACAAACAGTCTAAACAGCCAGCTGCAATCTAACAAAAGATGACAGTCAGCAGAATGATGCAATGAGTGATGGTTATAACTGAAATGGTGTATGTTCTATTATGGAATTTAATAAATTTTAATGTTCAGGCCTTAAGCTTGACCCTTGAACAGGGCTTCAGTAAGTTCAATTATTTTGGTTATATGCCGGTGTGAGAAGGTTAGAAGAATGTTTTTGCTATGAGATGAGTTTCAATATAGAATACACACATTATCCTGTATAAGTATATGACTCTATGACCTTTTGTATGGGTTGTATATGAAGTGAAATGTGAGGAGATTTGGGTAGTTTGAGCTGAAGTGGTATGCAAGAAGCATCAATAAACCCTTTGTTTTCCTTGTGTCTAATTTCTGAAGAAGAACTACAGTGTAACAATTCAGAATGCCATGAACCCAACAGCCCATATCATCAGCAAGTGAAAGAGTCCTAAACGAGCATCCATTGCTGGCACTTTTTTTTAATTGTCACTTTCTTCTTGTAGTGGCCTGGCCTGGAATAAGCTGTGCTCTGTTGACCCACTCTCCTTCTCTGAACTGCCAGCTCTCACCAAACTGTGAGTTCCAGTATTTAACACACACTCACACACACAAACCTTTATTTAATGAACCATGGCCAACAGCTTACAGCATACTGAGTCATGAACATAATTTAAGCACTCAGTATACAGCTCGCTCCAAAATGATTGGCACCCTCGTTGGTTGGGTGATTTGGATAATATTATAATATCACCCTGAAAATAAGAGAGAAATTTAACCTTTAATTGAAGTAAATGTATTCTAAAAAAATAAAAATAAAACATGAAAAAAAAAGTGTTTTTTTCCCTAAGAAACCACATTTGTGCTACTACATTGTAGAACCTTCCTTTGCCACCATAACAGCATGGACTCTTCTATAATGCTTGATGAGTTTGGAGAGCACAGAGTATGGAATATCTTCAGATCTCCAAGGGTCCTAGGTCCTCTCTTGGGGACTCACCTGTTCAGGTTATTCCGAAGGTTTCAATGGGGGTTTCAAATGTCAAAAGTTTGATTCGGTAGTTACTGAACCATTGTTATATGGATTTGGATCATTGTCCTGCAGGAAGATCCAATCTTGACTATGTTGTAGATGCAGCCAAATTTTCTTTGAAAATTTCATGGAGTCCATAATGCCATGTATCCTGACAAGGTTCCTGGGGCTTTTGAAGGAAAAACAGGAATGTCACAGATCCTCCACCATACTTAACAGTGAGGATGAAGTTATTTTCTGTAGAACCATCCTTGCTTGTTTTTTTCAAAGCCCACCTTTGATCATTTGAGGAATTATCACTGCATATGAAATGATTAGATTTTGGAATTGATCCAAACAGGGTCGAGGTCACAGCAAGGTCAAATGTCTGAGATAGTTTTTCAGTAGCTTCCTTCATGTTTGAAGTATATTTTAAGGCAGTGGTCACCATCCCTCTTCCTGGTGATCTACCTTCCTGCAGGTTTCATCTCCAACCAAAATCTAACACCTCTTTTAATTGATCAGGAACTTCTTACGGCAATGATTAGATGGTCAGGTGGGCATGATTATGTTTGAAGTCTTCAGGAAGGAAGATATCCAGGAACAGGATTGTTGACCACTGTTTTAAGGGTATTTCAGGCATACTAATTAGTAGCAATAAGGACTAGACTATGTAGATGCATCACCATCCACACTGTTGGCATCGAGTTTTACTTGTTTTGCCTCATCTAACCATAGAACCCAGTTCCAGCCAAAGTTCCAGTTGTGTCTAGTAAACTCACATGGTGAGAACATGCATGGTGAACATCTTCCTCAAATCTCCAATGTGATCCTTCACGATGTTTACTGACTGTATACATACATGTACCTATTGTCAGATTTTAACAATGGATGAATACAATGCTGTTGACCAATATAAAATGGTGTATTTGGATAACTTCACTTCTTTACAGTGACCTGACATCCAATCACCTCTCATCTTTCCCTGTGGTTGAGCTGCATGTGTTGACTCACCTGAAACTGGCTGGGAATGTAGAACTCCAAGAGCTGATTCCAGCAGAGAGATTCCCCAGACTAAGGTAAGAACATGTCAAATGAATATTGTATCTTCAGATTCCTTATTGTCTTTTTCAGATGTATATATACAATGTCTAGTATTAGTATTCACACTACACACCTTTGTACGTTTCCACATTTTGAAGTATTCCGACTTGAAACTGAAATGGACACAACTGGGATTTTATAAATTATATGGACAAAAATATTGGGACGCCTGACCATTACACCAACGGGGACTTTAATGACATTGCATTCAAATACATAGACTTTAATATGGAGTTGGTCCACCCTTTGTAGCTATAACAGCTTCCATCCTTATTGGAAGACTTTCCACAAGATGCTGGATTGTTTCTGAGGGAATTTGGCCCATTTATTCAGTAGAGCATTTATGAGGTCAGGCACTGATGTTGGACGAGAAGACCTGGCTCGCAATCTCCGTTCCAGTTCATCCCAAAGGTGATGGATGGGGTTGAGGTCAGGGCTCTGTGTGGGCCAGTCAAGTTCTTCCACACCAAATTCATCCAACCTTGTCTTTATGGACCTTGCTTTGTGCACTGGGGCACAGTCATGCTGGAATAGAAAATGGCCTTCCCCAAACTGTGTCCACAACGTTGGAAGCATAGCATTATCCAAAATGGCTTGATATGCTGAAGCATTAAGATTGCCCTTCACTGGAAGTGAGGGGCCTAGCCCTCCTAGTCCATGTAGTGTAAGTATACATACATAAGTATTCACTCCCTTGCTTTAGGTGAAACACATTGGAAGGCCCCAGATTTCACCTTACCTAAACAAAGTACATCATGAATATTCTTATACACCAACGGCCTACATCTGGTCTGGTAGAGCTTGAGCAACTGTGCCAAGAAAAAAGAATTTGCAAAACAGCAGGATTCAGATATACAAAGCAGATAGAGACACATTCCACATGGCTTCCAGCTGTAATTGCAGCCAAAGATGGTTATTGATCCTGAAAAGCCTGGATTATGTTTATGCTTTTTTGTTTAATAATGCTAAAGTTTAAGAATTTCCCACCTCAGCACATTCAATGTGCGAATTAAAAAAAACATGGCCGCTTCCATGAAAGCGTGTCTTAAGTTTGAACATGCAAAGCTCATAAAAAGCTGCTTTAAGCACACTTGTATAGGTACAGGCCTGAGTGTCTACTGGTCCTGTTCTACTGTAGTGACCTTCAGACATTCATACGTTTGGACATTTTGGACTAAACTTTCAGCAACAACACCGCACAAGAGTGAGTAGCTTAGCAAAAGGCTAACCTGCTAATGTTGATGATTGCCTTTTCAAAACAGTGCTTAGTATGGTCAGTGTTAAAGATTTAACCAAGTACCTACAAAGTCTGTATATTAACTGATCTAAAGCCATTACTGCTATAAACTAACGTAGAAGTAGAGAACGGGGGATTTACTCTGTTCACAGTGTGAGCGGCCATCTTGATTTGGCATCACTTCATAAACAGGAAAGGAGCAGGTTGTTGTGAGTTGAAATTTAAAGTCGAAGGGATTTTTGGTAGCTTTTTTGGTTGTTTTTATCAGTTGTAGCTGGGGAATTATAGCTTCGCCTTGAACGCAGCTCCAACCTTAGGGTCGCAATGCAATATTTTTTTCCTCTTCAAGTGTTAGTTGAATACCAGTTGGCAGGAAGTCTATTTCAGTCACAGGTTAGAATACTACAAAAAATGAACATGTTTTTTCCCTCATAGTGATTTGCGTTTGTACTTTGGCATCCTGTGTAGAAATTTCTTCTGCTTGAAACTCTAGTCCTGCTGTTATTCTGACAGATATCTGATAAATCTAATAAATAGCTTTTAACCCACACCGAACTAATCTTGGTTTTAATGAATAAACCAATTGTAAATATGACAGAGTATGAAATATTTAACAGGATTGCCTTCACATTTATAGGGTCATGGAGATGCCGTATGCATTTCAGTGCTGTGCCTTTCTGACCTGTGAGAAACGTGCGATCGGCTGGGAAAAAGAGAAGAACAGCAGCAATGACGGGGGAAGGAAAGACGGTGTTGCCTCCAACCCAGGTGTCTACACTTTGGATCTGTTGTCTATCTCACAGCCGACTGTTGTCATGTGACTGGTGTGTGTAGAGATAACCGCATATAGGAGTGAGATGAAACTCTGAAACAACCTACGAATCTTGTATATCATTGTAAATAAAATTATAGGCAGGACCTTTTTTCGTAATATGTTTCTTTAAGTTAAGGAATTATGGAAGTCATTCTTTTGGTTTGTAACCAAGTTCGGTAGCTCCCTACAGTTTAGTTAGACAGCTTTTTTTTAATTCTCTTTCTTACTCTCTAATATGTTACGTTATTCTCTTTATGTTATCTAAATAAACCCATTTATGGTGGTAAATGCTGATGGTAGGTTATGGCCTGACCCTGAATGCTGAAGGCGATTTTGTTATGCACCGTTCATCATCATGACACGCAAATATACTTCATGCTACTTCTCATTCAGTTGCATGTTATGATTGTTATGCAATTAATAGCTTGGTGGAATTATACTTTTAGAGAACTTGGAGCACACAGAGCAGGATCAGCGAGCCTGATCATTATAAATTAGTGTGATGTGCCTTGAATTGCATGCTCACAGAAGTATTGGCAAGCATGGAGAAGCGAAGCGAGCACTTACCCCACATTAATCACCGTCTGCTAGTAAAATTCTCCAAAACGGCTGAGACGACGGTTTAATGGGTTTGTCACTCAAACACGGAAGCTTGTTTACAGTTATTTAAAGGTAAATAAACTAATCTTTACCATTAAAGAATATCTGTTAGTGGATGCAGTGAAATGTCTAAT
>JAQQZR010000004.1:15666560-15678973 GCA_030068235.1 Notoglanidium macrostoma
GTTCTCTTTATCTACTTTTAGGACTTGTGTGAAAATCTGATGATGTTTTAGGTCATATTTATGCTGAAATATAGAAAATTCTAAAGGGTTCACAAACTTTCAAGCACAACTGTATATTGGTTCTAGCTCGGATCCTGTTACTATTTTTATGGATCATAACCCCTTAATATTTTTACACTGCATGTCAAACAGCAACCAACGCCTCATGCGATGGTCCTTGATTGTGCAAGGTTTTAATCTAAACCTTCAACATAAGAAAGGCTCCGAGAATGTAGTGGCTGATGCACTATGCCGGTGTTATTACGGTGAGAGTGGTGACCTTGAGGTTCACTCTTAAGGGGATGTTATGACCGCCAGTATATTGTTTTTTACTGTTTGGGTGTTTGTGCTGGTGGTGGGTGGGTGTTGTGACTTCCCCATGCAGGCCCCGCCTACTGCCATGTGTCCTGCCTCCCAGTGGATGGTCACTGTATTGCTCCCTCCTCCTGCGTTGGGATTGTTTGGCTGTACATAGGACCACTTCGCGAACCTCCTTAGACGACACTTCGCGAGACCTGTTCCGTCGTTGTTTGTACCTCTGTGTGTGAATTACTGACTTTTTGTGAATGACTTTCTGCCTGGCTTTGACTGTGTGTGTGTTTTCCCACTATATTTAAATCTGTACTCTTGTATATAGTTGTAAATATCACCTCTTTGTAAATAACACTTGAACCAGTGGTTAGTAGGAAGTCGGTGCCATTTATGTTTATCTCTTTTTCTCCTGGTTTTGGGTTAGTGAGGGTAGATGCTGTATATTTCTTTTCTTTTCTTTGGATTAGGTAAGTTAGTCAATTTGTTAACAGGTAGAGGGAGTTTTGTTTATTATTTTGGCCTGGCCGGCTTCTGGAGATTTAACCACTTGGGACACAAAGATAAGAGCACTAATTAAATATACAGTAAACTTATCTCTGGTTGTAACACACACACAATCCACAATGTGTTTGTCTCAGCAACCTGCCAACCCACATCCCAATTCAGGGTGTGTGTGTGTGTGTGTGCGCACGCGCAGCTGCTCAGGGCGCAGGCTGGCGGGTCAGTTGAATGCTGAAAGAATTAGCTACCTAACCTAGCAGCTGTCATACTATAAATGTTAATATGTGAATGTGTTTTGTACCACAGTGTTAAACTGCATTGATTCTGTGATAAATTAATGTTGATTCTTTGACATGACATAAATATAAATAAACATAGAAAGAAATCGTATTTATTTATTTATCGATTGATTGATTCATTCATTTCCAGATATTCCCTGTGCCCTTTTGGGTTTCCTCTGGTGTCCTCCCACAGCCCTAAGACCTGGATTAGGTTAACTGGCTGCTCTAAATTGCCTATAGGTGTTAATGTGAGTGTGAATGACTGTCTGACTCTGTATTTGCTCTGCATACCCTGGATCTTACCAAACGGCAGTAGGATTGGCTCCAGCTCCCCCCATGAACCCTACATAGAAATGGGGAAAAATTTTTAAAAATTTGGAAGAAGGAGCTAGCTGTATATTAATTTCCAGAGAGGAAACAAGACTATTTATAGCTGCTATATCTTCAATGAGAACAGCAAGATATATATATATATATGCTAAGAATATACAATCATTTATTAGTGCTACTGCGTCAGAAATAGGGTAGTTTAACGTTTTACGTTTTTAAGCTAAACAGAATATAAACAAAGCTGTCCTGGACAATTCAAGCAGGAACATCACGCTTCTTCTCACATTCCCACAAACAAATGATAATATTACTCACATTAAAACGCAAGTTATGCCATGAGGCCAGCAGGGTAGTGTACAGTAAAGAGTTTCATACCGCAGAGTAAGTCCTACTGATGTTTCTGCTCCTCCATTTCACTCAAATGTGTAGTGACGTTTTACTTTTTCATGAAGTAACGTAGTGTGTGCGCAGTGTTTCATAACGCAGTTCAATTATTTTTATTATCGTATATATATATATATATATATATATATATATATATATACAAATATGACTCTGTATGTAATAATAATATATATATATATATATGTACAGAGTCGGCCAAAAAGAAAATTATACACACTTCAGGAAAAGAAAAATATGTATGAATCTATTAATACCAAATTTATTTTAATTATTATTATTTTACTAAATATATACTACAATTTGAAATGTACAGAAGCACATTGCATTCATAAAATTATGAGTTGCTCAGGATCTCGTTATTATGGGAAAAGTTAAGGCAGACTAGTAACGGTGTGATTACAAGATTTTTTATTCCATAATTACCATATTCCATAATCTTTTTCATAATTACTCATAATCACGAGACAAGCTGTCAATTTTTTTTCTTTCGCGAATGCACAAAAAACGTGTGTAAAAGTACGCGTGTTTATGTAGACAACTCGAACTTTATAGGGACAGATAAATGAAATGTAATAAATGGCAATACAGCGCGGGGTAAACGCTGACGTCACAGGGACTCAGCAGCAGCTCCTCGCCTCTTGGTCACATGATTCCCGGAGTGTGACGTAGCAGAGGACGCCATTAGACTGGCTCAGCAGCACAGAGCTCCAAGAGGCGGAAATATTATTTTCTGTACCTTATTTTTTTTTTTTTAAAGCTCAGTAGGGGATTTTAACCCTGTCGTTTCCCCTCAATTTCATATGACACGAATGTATCTAATGTAAGGCAGCAGGAGACAAGCGCGCGGTCATTTACTTTTCTTTGCTGAAGTTGAGAAAGGAGACCTGTCTGTCTCTCTGTCTCTGTCCCTGTCTCTCTCTCTCTCTCTCTGTCTCTGTCTCTCCACCATGGCGGCTGGCGGCGGCACTAGTGTTCACAGAACATACTCCTTCAAGGTGGTGTTGTTGGGAGAAGGCTGTGTGGGAAAGACGTCTCTGGTCCTCCGCTATTGTGAAAACAAGTTCAACGACAAACACATCACGACCCTGCAGGTAACGCTAGCTCTCTCGGCTAACACCAAACTGCGTGTTTTTCCGCTTCGGGTGAAGCAGCACACTAGCCTACTGCGCAGTGTGTGAGTGTGTATTCCGCCACCTGTGTGTTCATACTTACTGCTCAGTGTGCTAGTGTGCTAGTGTGCACGGTCAGGCGTAGCTGTTGTTTATAGCTGGCTAACTGGCTTGGGTTGTCAGATAACATAACATAACATGACACCACCTCACTACTGCTCATTTAACTACTCAAATCTGCTCATTTACAGGAAGAAAAGAAGCAGAAATTAGTATGGTGAGGGAAAAGAAATCAGCATTTTAGCTTTGTAGCCTAGGCCATTTGCTGTGTATTTTAGAGGAACTTGGCTCGCACACACACACACACACACACACACACACACACACACTGTTTCCTGTAAATCTGTTTCAATTTTGATTTGCTCAAAATGTTTCTACAGTAAACAGAACTAATCAGACTCAGTCATCCTTGCATAACAATAACACTTCCACAGTGCTAACGCAGAATCCGAAATGCACAGGATATTAACAACAAAGCACAATCAGGACCGTCTGACACACAAGAACGGTCGTAATGTGTTTATTATGTGTAATATGGTTATGTACATTATTATTAATGACCTACTGAGCAGCAATCCTGAACACTACCCCTAACCTCGGCTCTGGAAGAAACCTGCGCCGTGTCTCAATCCGGATCCTTCCACTCCGTACACTTCCCTGGCACACTGTGTGCATCCGTGCGTAGGGTAGTGTTGCCTCAGATCGAACATGGCAAGCTGTGCAGAAATCACCCTCGCAACATTTCATCGCAGTCATCCTTACAAATTGTTACAGACTGCTAAATTAGGACCTGTGTCCACCAAATACGATTTTTTTTTTTCTCCTGTTGAGCAGCGTCTGTTCTGTACAAGTCCTATGTTCAGGATTGACCACGCTCGAAGTCCGCGGCGCAAAACCGTCCTCGGCGTACAGCTTTCTGTAGAAAAATAGTTCGACTTTTGGAATTCTGTGCCACTTCTCTCTCACCGACAAATCAAAATTAAGAAGGGACGTGTCCTGTCTGTGATGTTCTCCCAGCTGTTTATCTCACGCACCCAGACTCTTCGAATGTAGTTCAATTCCCACATCTAGAGCTCCTGTCAGCGTCAGGACGTGATTTCTTTCCATCGTCTTCTCTAACCTTTCTACAGGAAATACAGACTTGACGTTTGCATCGAACGAATGTGAAAACGCTAGATGTTCTATGTAACCTAGCAACAATAAGCGCTCTGAAAATGAGGTTTGCGTCTAGTTAACACAGGCCCCGAGGCGATAAACGTATCCAACGACAGTGTATAGATGTTTAAAACTTATGACTACGCTTGTATGGTCCAGTGTTCAACAGTTCCACGCATTTCCGCTTCCTTGGCTGCCATTTTCACAAGTTTGAAAATAGGTTGGTGGTCTCTCCACTTCACTGCGTAGCCAAGATGGCGACCATTGTGAATGAGAAGTGTCCAGCATTTCACAATCTACTTTTTGACCGTTATGAGTACACCATCCTGCATGTTGTCATACTTGTCAGTGTGAACGCACTCAAAATAGCACGTGTAAGCACAGAAGAACGTGAATTGGGACATAGCGCTGGTCTCAGGTCAGTCTCAGGTCGCTTCGATTCGATTTCAGTGTGTCGCTTTGGATAAAAGCAGAGTTTTTAGTGGGGACAAAATAACATTGTTTACTCAGGTTGTGAGATAAATAAACATTAGAATGAAACAATGCTTTTCACTGGTAACATTTTGAAGTTATGGATTTGAGCTGTTGCCTTGAAGTACGATTATTAATCTGTTCATTATTAGGTGAAGAATATATAGAAAAACAAATCCCAGATCAGAAACATTATGTGAGTCTTTCTGGGTTCCAGTGTTGTGGACGTGACATTTGGACTAATATTGTTCAAAGTAACAAAGAGGCACAGTTTGTTCATCACGCTTTGCATTGGTATTCAGAAGATTTGCATAGAAACTTTGTGTAGCATAAACATATCCTATAAAACATTATGGACGTGACTAGGCCGGGGAAGCGCCCAGCACAGATTTTGATCCTGGGTAGTACGGACATTGGCATTCGTTGAGAACATGGGCAGCTTCGCTTCTTTTCATTTACATTATGTAAAAAAAACACATGTGAGTCAGAATGAAGATGTATTTATACTAAAGTATGTCTTTAATAAGATTTATGGAAAAAATGACCACAGAAGATTTAGAAGTGAGTGTTTTTTCAAGGTTTACGATTATATTTGTGAATCAGTTCCATGAAGCAGCCCTCGAATGTAGTCTCTCATCATGTTCTCATTATATTGTCCTTGGTAGCAGCATACGAAGTCCAGTATATTCTGGAGGAAGTGCTGCTTTGTGGAAGTGATTTTTATGGAATTCCATGCATTCCAGGATCTTCTTTATCTGTGATCCAGTGAAGACACTGGTGTGACCTGTGCCTCCGCCAGCTTAGGAAAGAAGTCTTGAAGGTACATGAAGGCTGCCAGATCCTTATCTAGAGCTGTGACATGGCGTCATAAGGCCCAGTAAGATGTGCAGTCGTGGCATCAGAACCGTCCGGAGGTCCAGCACTTGCTCCTACTTGACGTTGGTCTGCTGTGGCGAGTCCCGCCTTTGGTAGTCTCTGCTGTATCAAATACAAAGATAATGAAGAAACCTGGAAAACATTCTTGGAGACAGAAATGCCACCATTTTTGAAATCTCTGATGACCTCCTAGCCGTGATGACCTCCTAGCCGTACTCCTCAGATTTCAAGGCGTCTAGCAATGTCTTGATCTGTTCTAAGGCTCTACGAGCTCATAAAATTTTTTTTATTTTTTAAATGTACCCATTTTTTTTTTCTTTATCTGAATGAAAACTGCAAAATTGGCCCATTTTCTGAAAGAAAGTCGGTAAATTTCAGAAATACCAGTGGGCCAGTCCATATGATCTCACCGAAGGCTTCCTGTCTGAGCATCTCAGATTTTGTGATTGTAATAAAGAAGCACGTGTCTGTACATTACATTTCCAAGCTATAAAATGGTAAATATGCAGTTGTGGAATTGTGGCTGCAACAATTAAAGACAACTTGTACCTTTGAACAATTCCTGAAAATGTCATGCATCTAGCTTAAATAGTTTGAAAGTTACGGCTTATGGAGTTCCATAGTTTTTCTATAACACTTGTTTCTACAGTAAAATCCAAGCCACGCCCACCTACTCAAGCCCCTATATCTCAAAAATGACTTTTTCCCCCTCTCTCTTGAAGTTATTAAGGCCAGAAAAAGCACAGCTTGTCATGTGACCGAGAAACCAGAAAGCACAAAGTCCTCAGTCCTGAAGATTCCCACGACACAAACCTCCCCGTCACAAAGCGCTGACACCCGGGAGCCGAGACTCCTTCCACAAACGCCTCCGAACAGAAACCTTCAGCGCAGTTTTCTTCATCTGTTTATCACTAGGCTTGGATTATATAGTGTTTAGTGTGCAGGTCACTGAACGAGCTGTTACTATGGAAACGATAATGTAAAGCTGATGTTCCAGACAGGGCCACTGTCGGAGCCATGCAGAGTCATAAAAGTTAATCTTTTGCTTTGCGAATTCGACAGCGCTATGGTATAAAGTTCAATAGTGAGGTGTAGCTTAAAGCGCCGTCTTCTGCTTAATAAACTTTGGAATTGAAATAAACAATTCTGGAAAGTGTAAAAATGTCGAGCGTTAGTGTTAGAAGGGTCACGTCATTATTATCGTTTATTATTGTTTACAAGTCCACATGGGCCAAAAGAACCGAGGCTGTGGTCTTGTGTTTGACACGCGCTATAACGTTTGATGAGCTGAAATTGATTGGACTGACGTCCACCTGAAACCCACGAGCACGTCACACTTACCTGTTTAGCTGTACAGATGAGAAAGACTAACACGATCTCTCCTCATCCGTCTGAAATAAGTCGCTGGTTTCGCGAATGCCAGCACAACACGACATGCTTCCGAATCGGTTTCCAGAGGCGAGTGTGACTTGCATCAAGCACAGCACAGCCAGCTGCGATAGAAACCAGCGTGCACGTATACGTGACGGTTCACGCTAACTTCCCGTCAGATGCCTGCGTTACGGATCTGCTGGCTCTCCTGTTATTAATGTGAGATGTAATATCTTTCTTGTTTTGTTTTTAGGCATCGTTCCTCACGAAGAAGCTCAACATCACAGGCAAAAGAGTCAATCTGGCTATTTGGGTAAGTCTCTTTAAACAGCGTCTGTCACGTGCGAGGGAACACTTTGGAATTCCTGTCATTTTACAGGTTTTCCGTTGGTCAGGTTTTGTTTGGAAACCTTTCTTATGAAATGCCACCCGATAACACGGATATATTTCATAAGTTTCTTTAAGTAGAAATGAAAGCACTTTCTTATTTTCACTTCATGTGCAATGGTAAGTCCGGATTTCCCTTTACATGTACATCTAATTTATACAAAACCGTTAAAAAAGATCCTGTAAAGTTAAACTTCTCAGACCATCCATTCTTTTGTCCTGCAGTTCCTGTTTCCGCTTCAATAATCAGTACATTGCAGGTGTATATCGGGTAGAAAGCAGAACCGTATTCTGCTGAACGAGTTCGTATTAAAGCTTCTCCATTTGGAACAAATAAACAAATCCGTATTTCATATGAACAAAACGCCTAAAGAGGTTTTAGTCAGTTGACGTGATAAAGATCCGCGTTAAAATGTGCCACTATGCTCTGAATTGTTTTGCCTTCATTTGAATTTTTTGAGTCACATTAAAATTGTATTTTGTGGCTTTACGGTTCAAATTCAGTTTTATATTCAGATTCAGATTACCAAAACATTCCGTTGTTAAAATCCGTGCTCCGTTGCATTTAAATCTCCGGATGTACCACAATTAGAGCGTTCTACAGCTGGTTATTAGAACATCGAATATAAAAATTCAAGCCATGAAATACAGTTCCAGTTTAATGTGATTGAACCGTAATATTTCACTTACAGACTCGACTAAATGCAGAAATATTCAGGTTTGTAGCAGCACCTTTCTCATTTTGGAATGAGGGCTGCACTATAATTTGGGCCACTGAAAAGTTTTATCTCAAAAATGATCAAAAACTGCTCTCGGCTCATTCTGCCTCTCTCTCATGACCAAGGTTTATTACAGTGTTACCCTCCTGTAGTCACGTGACACGTCGACCTCTCAGTGAGCTTTTGTGTGACATTTGCAGGACACAGCCGGACAGGAACGGTTCCACGCTCTCGGCCCAATCTACTACAGAGACTCCAACGGAGCCATTTTAGTCTACGACATCACTGATGAAGACTCCTTCCAGAAGGTGAGGCTCTGACTGTAAGCGCTGAGACGCACCCAGACTAACTGCACGCACTTTGAACAGGATCAGACTTCGTATGCCGTTTCCGCTGGAGGAAAGGTGTCGCTCACGTTTATTACACGCCACTTGGGTCCGGTTCACTGATCTGATCGTGAGCTTTCAACACAATTTCCAAACAATGATTATGTATTTTCTGACTTGAGTGATGATTAGGCAGTCCATCACTGTCCAGGATGCATCGAGATGCTTTTTACGTTCACACTATTAATGATATCAGGCCATGTGCGTCCAAAACCACGTCCAAAGTTAGAGTGGACTGAGCGATCATATCTCTGAGACGCATCGGACCCTGTTCACCCCTGTACTCGGCACTGTACACTTACTGTAGAATCACCCAGGATTCATTTTCGACCTTCAGAATCGTTTTCAAAGTGTGTAACGGACTCCAAAGCTTTTTTCCTCTTAGTGGTTAGAATCAGTGAATTTGCGATTAAATTCAGTGTGACCCGAAAGCAAGATGATGACTCGATGACTTCACAGACGACATTTAGTTAGGCACATTAGAAAATCAGGTAACGTAGCATCTATTGCGTCATAACTGTTTAGCTTCGTACAAGTAAATTGATTCAAACAGCTTTGCTACATCACTATCTGACGTGAGCAAATGTTTGTTTCTTAGACTGATCATTCATTCGTCAAAGTTTCATCCATAGAAGATATCCTTTTTGTCCGAAGTAGCATGAGGTAATGATGTGTATATAGCCTGAAAAAGTAAGAGAGACCACGCTTAAGAATCATGACTCCGCCTGGGACATCACACCTCAGCTGTTTCTCACTAATACAAAATAATGTATATATTTCCCCCAGTACGTCATCTCATCATTACTAATATGAGTGTTTTATTTCCCTTCTCATATTCGTCAGGTGAAAAACTGGGTGAAGGAATTAAGGAAAATGTTGGGAAACGAAATATGTTTATGTATAGTAGGTAAGTAATGCATTCTTTACATTCTAAATTCTTTACTGTTTTTATTCTAATAAGAACCTGAAGGACAGAGTAGCAAGTCAGCTGAGCAGGGAATGTGACCACATGACGTCACGCTTCTCCCTCTCATGTGATTGAGAAACGCCTCCTAGGCTTTTTTCACAGTCCATCTCACTCCATCTTCACCAGCACAAACCTTCACACAGAACCCCAGCGCTCGGAGTCCCCCAGGGGTCGGTGTTGAGGATTTAAGTTGCTGCTCTGTGATGCTCAGGATGGCGCTCATGGATCTGATGATTTATTCTCATTGTGTTGTGTGTGACGGCTTCACATGGTCCAATTCTGACATTTTCTATATTTCTGAAAAGTTCTTCTGAACTGAAATACTGCGTTGTTTTTTTGCATGTTTCTCGACCAGTAAAGGTACGAAGTTTAAAAATCTGTTGAGCTCTAAAAGTAAAACGAGAAAATGGCATTTAAAGATCTCCTCCCAATTCAGACCCGCCTACATCTGCATTTATACACCGATCTACTTAATACCCTAATCGAGTTAGGGTGGTGCAGAAGTTTGTGTCCTTTTTAAACAGACTTTACTCGCGATTTTCTAAAATATTATGTAGAGGTAGTCTCCGAAGTAATCGCCGCAAGATTCTATGACTTTCTGCCATTGATCGAGCAAAGAATGAATACCAACTATTACCAATTCAGGCTGATTAACACTTACAGTGGTTTTCCTTACAGTTAGGGTTTGAATTTTAAAAAGCTCTTCAGCTTACTGAAAGGCCTGTTTAGAGGAGCAGTCATCTGGATTTTCAAGATGCATTTTGGAATGTATGGTAAGGGGTTCTGATCTGAGACACGGCTCATGACAACAGTCTTGATGACGGCAGATCCTCCAGATGTACATAAGATGTTTAAGCGAGTATGTGAACACTGACGCTCGTGTAGCAGCCGTATAGACAAACCTACAGAGAGCTGCACAACTAACTAACAACAGGACAAGACGCTTGTGAGTCAGGCAGGCAACAGCTTAGCCATGTTTCGTACAGTTACAGTACAGCTAACGCTTCCTTATACATTACCGAGAGTCAGGACGGATCACGGAGAAACACCGTCATTACGTTTCCGTTATTGTGCTTTTGATGATGATGAAAGTTTTGATCAATTGAAAGTAGACACTTAAGGAACATCTTCAGGCAAGGCTTATTTTCTTTATTGGAAATGCAGCATATCGACACACCACTGTATCAGATTTTAACGTCTTTTAATTGAAGTTACTCTCATAGTAAAAAAATTAATAAATAAAAATGTCCATAATGGTAAAATCTTTTATATAAAAGAGAAAAAAAAGAAGACGAGATAGTATAGTATTACTGGTGGGGAAGAATGTCCTTGTTTTTTAGACGTCCGGTAGGTTTTTCAGGACCACGGTCACAAATGTGAACTGCATTTTGGGAAATATTATTAGAAGCACTGAATAAATATGAACCTTTACCGCATTCGTTGCTGTAAATCATTTCACCTTGATGTATGCAGTATGTTTTTGTGCCGTAGGTTTGGGAAGCGTGCGTCTCTGAGGCGGTCACAGCCAGCTGTATAATATAATATAATATACAACATCGTCATCACGCTCGCTTTAACAGCTTCACATTCCTGTGAATGATGTTCGTGTAGTGATGAGTCTCCTGATGAGCTTCCTGTTTCTCCTCCTAGGTAATAAAATCGATCTGGAAAAGGAGAGACACGTTTCAGTGGAAGAGGCCGAGGCGTAAGTATATTACTCCTGTCTTGTGTGTTAGACTTGTGAAATATAAGCCGAACGTGAAAGACAAAGCTGCTAGCACAATAAATCAAAGGATATTTATGTCACTGATCTTTTAAAAACGCTCTGTTTCACAGGTATGCAGAGTCAGTCGGGGCAAAACACTATCACACATCCGCTAAATTGAACAAAGGAATTGAAGAACTGTTCCTCGACCTGTGTAAAAGTAAGTGTACAGGCTGAACACCGTGTTCAAGGCTTCGAGGCCGCGCTCTGTCCTCATGCGCTATATTACTGGGAATACTGTTATACTAGCGTCTACATTCAGTAGCGAGAAGGAATGTTCCCAAGTCTTTTACGGGTTGGTGTTTGGGAGCATGTCGTCTTCCTGCTCAATGGTTGTGAGTAAGTTGCTGAAAGGAGAGGGTCATAATGCAAAATGGCAAACGCGGGATTCAGAAACGCACATCGCACTTCTGGGAGCTGCGTAACCTCGCCTCTCGAGATGGATACGAGCGCATTCATTTGTAAATCCTTCGTATGAGCAATTACACAAAAGATTTCCCAAGAGCACTCATGAAAATCCTGTAGGTTCAGAAAAACCTTCTTCTCCTACTCATGATTCTGATTATGTGTAAATTTGCGCATAAGAAGCCAACTTTATATAAATCTCACAGATGTCTCTCTGTGTCTCTGTCTCTGTCTCTCTGTGTCTCTGTCTCTGTCTCTCTGTGTGTCTGTCTCTGTTTGTATATTTGTGTCTGTCTGGGTGTGTGTGTGTGTATATTTGTGTGTGTGTGTGTATATTTGTGTGTGTGTGTGTGTGTGTATATTTGTGTGTGTGTGTGTGTGTATATTTGTCTGTGTGTGTGTGTATATATTTGTGTGTGTGTGTGTGTGTGTGTGTGTGTGTCTGTGGGTATGTATTTGGGTGGGTGTCTGGGTGGGTGATGATTTCAGGCTGCATTCCCATCTTGCTCCCAGCATTCCCGGGATAGCCTCCAGATCCGCTGGGAAGCGGCAATTTGAATCAAACTTTACACAGTGATTCAATGTCACAGTGTCATGAGATTTCGCTCTAATACTCTGTGGCACGATGTGTCTCTGTGTGACGTGCAGGAATGATGGAGACGGCCCAGGGGGAGGAGAAATCGAAGGGGAACGGGACGAACCACGCCAGCACAGGACGGAGAGGCGTTCAGATCATCGACGACGAACCACAAGCCGCTACTCCAGCCGGAGGGTGCTGTTCATCAGGCTAGGACTGACTCTCTCTCTCTCTCTCTCTCTCTCTCTCTCTCTCTCTCTCTCTCTCTCTCTCTCTCTCTCTCTATATATATATATA
>JAQQZR010000004.1:15685771-15707645 GCA_030068235.1 Notoglanidium macrostoma
TCTTTAAGGACTCCTTCCACTCTGCAACAGACTGTTCACATCCTGGCCATCAGGCTGCTGGTACTGCAGCATTCAGACAAAATCGAGCAGATTTATGAACAGGTTTTTCCCACGAGGCACCATATGAATTCTAAACAAATCAGGAAAAATAATCTCTATTTATTGTTGTACGTTGTTTTATATCGTCTTTTTACGGACTCTGTGTCACTTTTATTTCTTGAACTGAACTTTCAGGCACTGAAACAAAATTCTACGGTTGGTGAAAACCCAGGATTGCTCCTTACCCTGTGAACACCATCACCACAGTGAAGCATGGTGGTGGACGCATCTTGTTGTGGGAATGCATTTCATCAGCAGGGACTGGGAAATGGTTCACGACTGAGGGCAAAAATGGGCGGAGCCACATGCGAGGCAATCCTGTAGGATCCTGAGAAATCCTGTTGCAGTCAGTGAAGTTACACAGGAGTGACTCAAATCCAAGACCAAGAGCTTAAAATTAACCTGTGGCAAGACTTGGAAATTGCTGTTCACCAGCAGTCATCAATTCTCACAGAGCTCGGGCGACAGTGCCAAGAAAAATGGGCAGAAATATTGGGTTTCAGATGCGCAAAACCTGATAGAGATATTATCCCAAAAGACTTTCAGCTGTAACTGTATCCGAAGGTGGTTCTACCGAGTTCTACTTTTTTATATAAGTAACCTTTGTATCACGATATAAAATATTTTGTGCTTACAGCTAATAGCACTAGCACTAGCAATGCTAATGAGGGAAGGGTGACTGAAAGCTAACAGATGCCCCCGAGTTTTGTAGTATTATATGAAATAAGGTGTTTTTAATGTGTAAATACTACACTCACCCAGATAAAGGAGGAGATAGATGAGGAAGTTACCTCTTTCTGGAGAACAAAATACCCATAACATTGAAACACAGAAAACATGCAAGCATATAACCCTTTCCCGAGGTTCCGTTTTGCTCACAGCAGCTGTATTTTGCTCTTAAATGAGTAAAAGTGTTAATAAGGTTGATTTTTTTTTAATCATAAAGTTAGTAAAATGAATGAGCATTATGGATATCAAGCATTCAAGCTAATTGCATGGGCACATTAGGGAAATTCTAATGAATTACATTTTTATTATTATACTCTTTTCTTCTTGCCGTGATCGTCTGGAAATTTGGATGATTTTGGAATTAAGGGATGAATGTGTTCGGGAAACAGCTAATGTGCAATTTTTTGTAACCTAAAATAAACTTCTTGTGGAAAAGAATGTTTCAAGCATGAGAGTCACACTTTAATGTAAAACGGAGAAGTAACCGCTTAATCCTAGTCAGAGTCAGACGGGATCCAGAGCCTCTCCCAGGAACACTTGTTGTGAGGTGGGAGAATTCACACTGGAGGGGACACCGGTCCATTGCAGGGCACCATTCACACAGTGTAGCCAATCTGTGGGTTTTTGTTCAGCAAGGAAACTATAGAACCCAGAAGAAACCCAAACAGACAAGAGGAGAATCTCCACCCAGACAGTAACCCAAGCTACTAGGAGACTCAGACTCAGAACAGCAGCAACACTATATTCTGTACCACCATGCTGCTATTAAAGTATTTAAATGATCTATATTTCAAGGTAAAATGTACTTAATATGGTATATTGTTCTGTGACACATAAAAAATTTGGTTCTCTATGTGCTGTAGATAGGTTTCAATCATCTACAGCACAAATATGAATCAGATTTAAGCACTGTCGCCTCAGCAGGAGTATAGCCTTATGTATATACAGTAAGTCCTCCGAATGAGTGTGAACGTGTCAGTACTAATCCCAAGGAACATGAATGATTAGTATAATAAATGGTGCAACGGCAGATATGGAATCATGGATGTACAGCAGAGTAGCTGTAATCAACAGAGCGATAATTGCTGTAATAATAATAATAATATGATAATGATGACAAAGCAAAACGTAACCCACTGCAAAAAATATAACATATGTCCAATGAGCTTATTCTAGGAAAATGCTCTAATGCACTGTAGCATCCTGGCACAGTGATGATGTTTTTTACAGGGTGATGGCCATTGGTAAGGACGCTGTTTGACCAGTAGGTCATGGATGAGATGTAGTATGCCTTGTCCATGATTGGATAATAGTTAGTTTAGGGTTCTCTTTTCCACGACCACCTCAAAACCGTCCAAAAAGCATGCACATACAGTAGGTTGTTGTGAAGGACACTATACCTATGTTGAACATGTCTTTTATCTTGTCTTTGTAAATGGAACATCATGTGGAGGGACACAAATAGCGCCAGGATCCACCTTCATGATGCTGCCTTCATCATTAAATATTAGCGCGTGCATCACATTGAACGCTCTGTCTGGTGTTATAGACTCCCCCCTCCCACACACACACACACACACACACACACACACACGCACCCCCCGCCTGTCTCTCTTCCTGTATCCATCCCTCCTGCGCTGTTTCTTTCTCTCCACACACGGTGGATGGAAGGAAGTGGATGCGTGCGTGCTGCAATTTAAACAGGATCAGTATTATTATTATGATTATCATTTAATATTAATACGCATCTTGCATCCACAGCGGAAGATCAACATAAAAAAGGCGTGTCTGGGGATATTTACAGTGTAGACTGTTAGATGTAGGACTGAGTACAGGAGTGCACTGCACGGAGCCATGCATGGACGAAGCGCTATTTCTCTCCTTCTTGCTGTGTTGCTTGCAGCAGAAAGCGCAGGTGAGGAGCTGCATGTCTTCTGCACTACCTTTCTGTTGAGCCTTGTGTCTTCTTTCATGTCTCGTCAGTACTCGATGTAGGATGACAGGATTTTGTGACCTGGGAATAACACCTTGATCTCAGAATAACACCTTGATCCTTATTATAGTTATATGATGTATATGATAGATGGCATGCGTGCTAACCTGCAGGCCTGGTTTAAAGAGTTCAGCAGTATTCTGCAGGGATGCAAATGTAAAGATGTGTCTGTAGTGTGTAGTGTGGGGAAGGAGACGGGGTGCATGTTGTCCTCAGGCTCCGCCCCCAGTCACGTGATTGGCTGTTCCAGGGCTTTCTCCGTCGCCGGGGAGAAAAGGTGTCATCTGTCATCTGGTCATAAAATACTGGTCAGGTTTCACATTTTCTTAAACCTGTTGAACAATATACAATTTTTTAAAAAGTCTAGAGTTAAAGGTGCAATACAATTTTTTTTTTATTTCTTAATTATACAAATAACCTGGAAGATATTTAGGACATGATACAAAATGTTGTTTACATTCAGCAGATGCCCTTATCCAGAGCGACTTACATTTATCCCATTTATAAAACTGAGCTAAGGTTAAGGGCCTTTCTCAAGGGCCCAGCAGTAGCAGTGCTGGGATTTAAACTCACAATCAGTAATCATGACCACTGAGATACCACTGCTCCAGGGTTAACCCACCCACTGACATCAGCACAAGTGACTAAGAAAACACGTTTGGAAAACTGACTTCCGGTCCGGAATGCTTGCTTGTGTTTGGATGGACCTTCTGTTAGTTATTTCCTAGACACTCTATGCGCCACTGTAGATCCTGTGACTGAGAATTGTGAACATGGGTGAGAGAAAAAAAATTAGAACATCACACCCACCTACATAACTGTTACAGACCTAATCTTGGTTTAAATAATGAGACTAATCTTACCTAATGCACCTTTAAAGATGTACTGCACACATTAATGTGTTTTTTGAGATGTTAACTAAATGATATGACTCTACTGTGATGAAACACATCAATGCTGGTGTTAATATTGACCAAATTACCAGTTCTGTGTAATAAAAATCAGCATTTTATGTGTTGAAAATAGTTCCAAGCGCCATCTACTGGTTAAAACCATCTGAACTCTTGCAAGGCTGATGCTGACCGGGGTGAGAGTTTCAAATATATGCTGATCAAGATTCTCTGAGCAAATTCTTCCTCTCACATCCGCAAGCCCTGCCTCCTCCACCTCACCCCATCCTCAAAGTTAGAAGCGCACAATTGTTTAGAATGTCACTGTATGCTGTGTTTATACAATTTCCCTTCACTAGAACTAAGAGGCCCAAACCTGTTCCAGCATGACAATGCCGCAGCGCACAGAGTGACCTCCAGGAAGACATGATTTGTCAAGGTTGGAGTAGAACTCGTGTGTCCTGCACAGAGCCCTGACCTCAACCCCACTGAACACCTTTGGGATGAACTGGAACACCGACTGCACCCCAGACCTCCTCACCCAACATCAGTATCTGACCTCACTAATGCTCTTGTAGCAGAAAGATCACAAATTCCCACAGCTACACTCCAACAGCCAGTGGAAAGCCTTCCCAGAGGAGTGGAGCGCGTTATAACAGCAAAGGGGAGACTGAATGTGGAATGAGATGCTCAACAAGCACATAGTGTAGATCTTGGACATGGACACCAGACTCAAGCTTGCACAGAGTCAGCTCATGATTAAGAGCAGTGGTTCTCAAAATGGGGTCTGGGAACTCCCAAGGGGTCCATGACTTCTTCATTTGTCACAGTGATGAAAATCCCAACCCACCTTCATTAGTGTTGTGTTTATAAAAGTGTTCTAATAGGTATTAGCTGGATAGACTGAATTAAACGGGGCTTCAGGGGAAAAAAAAACGTTTTAAAAGATTCCCAGAATCTTTGCCCGCTGGGCTGTAAGCTTGTGTGGATTGTTGTTTTTTTAGCTGAAAGAGCCCCTGGTGGCAAGGAGTAAGAACCCCTGAGTAAGCGGATTTGGCCCGTATTCAGTATTCATTCAGTATTCGATATCAGCATTGCATGTAAAACATTGCATGTAAAATCCCATGAGACAATGGGATTGGTGCATGCATATGGTCTACCTAAAACCTGTCAGTTTAGCTTTTTCGATAAATTTTAAGTTGCAGCAATGCCTCTTTGTGGTCCCCAAATCAAATATCTTTATAGACTTTAGTAAATCTATATTCTCAGTCTTGTGCTTGTCCATGTTTCTTTCAGGAGGCTTCTCAGGAGATGATGAGAGCTACCAGTCGCAGCGCTATGTTCGTTTGGCACCAGCCACTCACCTGTATCAACAGAACCAGAACCAGAACCAGAAGCAACCACTGAAATATAGCAGTCATGCCCGGTCCCACGCACTCATAGCCAGGCGAACGCCCTCCACGTTACCTGAGTCACGTTTCCAGAAGGTGCCGCAGGATCATTCGGAACTTAGCCTCCTTGCCAAGACGGACGATGAGGTGCACATGGATAACACACCCATATCAGCCCGTCATATTGTCACCATGGTGAGTGTCTTCTGGGGAGTCTGAGATTTAGATTGTTGATTCAGAATGCAGAAGAGGCTTATAATTAGTATAAGTAGACTACACTAGGATTCAGTTTTGGCTATTTGGAGGGCAAGTGCTTAGTAGTGATTTGAAGTGTTAAATAAATATAAAGCAAATACACAGCCAGCTTCTCTGTTTCATCGTGCGAGTTAAAATGCACTTGATTTTTTAAATACATGCCAATACTGCATCATGTATCTGGTTAGGCACCAGGCTGTGCATCCTAAAGAACCGAGCAGATACCAGAGTCAGATCTGAGTCATGGAGAGTATTTAGAGACTGCGTGGGTTGGTTTGGGTTTTATGGTTTCCTGGTGTTTTGCTAGAATTCTCATTAAACTTTGTTAATTATGTGATACTAACTATCTGCATCGGACTAACCCAAATGGATCAAGCAAACAATCTCAGTTCTTTTGCAAATATTTTCAGACATCAGTTTAAAGCAAGCCGTTTTTGCTCATCGCTGTCACTCTCCCTGTACCTGTCCTACTGAGAAAAGCTTTTTGTAGTGGATATACATTACAATTAGAACCGAGACATAATATTTTAGAGGAGTTGTTTAATAGTAAGCCGTAAAAAGGTCTGCATTTTAATATCTAATATTGTTGGAGTTTACATTTCAAACACAGCGCATTAACATGTACAGCAGGTTAACCATCATTTAATGGAAATGTTATTAATTATTCATTGTTTCACAGTGAGTGGTTTTCTTTTGCTTTATGAGTGTGTGTGATTGTCTGTGTGCCCACTGCTTGTTTCTGTGCTGCTTGACATGTAGGTGTATGTATATGTGTGTGTACGTGTATGTGTGTAGGGGATCTCTCCATCTCACAATCTCTTAATCAGAGCAGGAAATGAAGTGAGGATTATTGCACATCACTGGGTAGCAAAATGCTGAGCGTCGTTCTTTGCCTTGTTTAGGTCTTTTGTACTTCATGAAGTAATAGGTGTGAATAAAATTCCAAGGCAATGTAAACAGGGATGCCACCAGATTGAGGGAGATTCTGTAGAACATCTACACCTGCAACATCATGTGTTTTTTTCAAGCAGTTGTAAATCAACAAGGATGTGATGTATTGTTTCTGGGTTTTTGTGTGTGTTTGTGGATGGAGATGCCAAGACACATCTTGCCCTCTGTTCTTACCCCGGTTAACCCTTCTACTGAATAATTCAGAGCCGTAATATTGGTTACCGCTCTGGGTCGATTTGTATTGAACAAAACGCAGCTCACAGACAATTAGAAATGGACTCTTTGGATGCTCATTCATACCAGCGTGATCCCTGCTATGAAAGGCACTATAGGGGTGGAAGCTAATGAAAAATTCATGATATGAAAGCGCTACTAACTGATATCATGTTTTTTTTTTTTTTTTGCCATGTTATGTTATCAGGTTCTACTTTGGATTTTCAGAGAAGCTCACATTAAAGGGCAAATTAAAATTTTGTAGTACAAATTTGGTTATTTGGATACTATTCAAATAATAAATAGTATTTTCTCTCATTTAACATAGAATGTGTTTAAAATATCATGTGCCTTTATGTAATGTAACGTTTACTGTAGCATAAAGTCTTATTAGTATTCCCTCAACACTTAAATATGTTTCTTTTGTTTTTTTGTTAATGCCTGCATGCAATATTAAACAGTAAATGTTTGATCTGGCAGTCATTTCGCTCATGCCTGGGGGGAGTAAACTGCTGTGCTGTTAGTAATTATTACCCATAAAATTGAAAAGAGATTAATGTCTTTGTTAATTGTCTGAAATCTTAATGCATCCAATACGACCTCTGATATCGTCATAAAAAGCGTATTTTAGAAAAATCTTCAAAATACAGATGTGAAAGATGTGACAGCAGTGATCTGAATTAATTGACCCTTCATGCCGAGTTTGTATGTGTTCTAAAAATGCACCGATCCAATACTGAGAATTATAACTGCTGGATAAGTATTTAATTAAATTTGATATAATAAATTGGATTTTAGTCTGAGCTACTGTTACATATCATATACATATGCTGTGAATTCAATCTTTGTTTTATAATAATGTGTAAAATGTGTTATGGAGGTTTTACCATTAAATGATAAAATGATACTTACTAATAATCACATGTTAAAAATTCTCTGTAGAGCAAACAGTAAAGGTGACAAACAAAATGCTGGATTGGTTATAAATTGGCTTGATAAATGCTAATCTGACTGCATGCTTAAATCATCCCATGTACCAGTGTTCATTTTGACAAGGATTTTAAATTTAGTGTAAGGCTTAGTTGCTTACTAAAAAGTGTAGTTACATTTTAGTCACATTTTAGTCTTTTTGTTTTGTTTGGTTTTAGTCAAGATTTAGTCAGCAGGACTCAGTTTCAATTTTAGTCTCATTTTAGTCATAATTTTCCCAGACAGTTTCATGATACGTGTTGTAAAACTTGCCGTGCAGCTTTTACATGGGCTATTATAGGAGCGGTTTACCTGGAAATTTTTTTTGGAGACCCAATTAAAGGGGTTGCCGCTATATTATTTTGCGATATTATTGTCTGATATGAGCTAATTGACGATAAATTGGTATCTGCATTTATATTGGCTAATGAATGACAATTAAAAAAAGAAACAGAGAGATGGAAGATGGATTCTTTAACCAAGTTATGAGTGTTGTCGTTGCTTAGTTTGCCCACCAGAGGGCACACTGCAAGGCCACTGATGGCAACACACACGCACAATCAGCTGACCCAAGCAGAGTCAAGTAGAGGTGCAGGTTTTCAGCTATTTAAAAAACAAAGTCAGTTTCAGTTGTTCACATAAATTAATGGCATATATGAACAAATCAAATTTTTTAGTTTTAACTTATATAAATAAACAAATAAAATTTTCAAAAGTATTTCATAGTTATATTAGCATTGCATATATGCTACAGTATATTTGAGTGTATGTAGTTCAAAATGGTTTTTTTTCCATGATCATTTAGAGCTGCTTGAATTTTTTACTATTCACCATAGTTTGATACATTTGGAGTTCAATGAAGAGATGTGTACCTTTTTTTCGAGAGATTGGTATCGCAAATCACATACCTTTTTTATCGTTATCTGTGTCAAAAACCCTTTATCGGTCAGGCCCTATTTCAGATGTAGTGTGGTCAAGTATTTAGGAAATCACAACCAAAAATACTTTATACGAATATGCTCTTAGAGGATTCCTTATGGAACAGATAGTACTACAAAAACAGACATCGAAACCAGCCAATCCTTCACCATATCATAGAAACATAAACAACAGTCAACCTTACTATGTGATTAGACTTCTATCAAATAGGAGTGGCTTTTTAGAAATTTATTTTTGGACTTTATCTTTAGATGTTAATGCATGAAAGCATTTTGATAGAAGAACAAAGATGGCAACAGGGCTATAGAGGTTATGAGAACATATAGTAAATATCCATCTGTTGTAAATATGATCCTCCACACTGAGCACGCTTAAAGATCAATAAGTGGGCAGACATTTTCCAGAAAGGCGTACAGCTTGAAGTTTGTTTCCACTGCACACCGAGTTAAACCTGATCCTATAATGCAACTGGCGACTGTCAGTAGAGTCCATGATACTGCATGACCTCAGCACTTCCAGTCACGTCTGTGTGTGGGATTGTGTATGCGGGATGGAAGGCTATCACCTATCATCCTATCACGCCCCTTAAATATCGATTTACATATATGTAACATATGTGTTCCATGTACATGTGACATCATTGCAGTAGAAATATCATAAGAAGTCAGCTGGAGCTGCTAGTCACTAGCATTAATATTTAATCAGTTTGGTAATAATAATAAGTAATAATTACCAATTTACAAGGTCAGGAATGCTTGCAAGCCTGAAATGTAAATAAACATAACGAGTAATTAGCTATAACTAAACTATAAATAAATAAATGTAAAATTTTTAATAGTTAATTTCATTTTTTTTTATTTTTCATTTCAATTTTTTAATAGATCATTTATTTATTAGAACAAAATAAAACTTTTTGGGTGAAATGAGAAGCGTTATGTTTGCAAAAATTCCAGTATAAGAACTTTATCCCATCTGTGAACCATTGAGGTGGTAGTATCATGGTTTGGGGCTGTTACCATCTTACCATCACTGATGGAACAATAAATTCTGAATCATACCAGTGAATTCTAAAGAATAATGTCAGAACATCTGCCTGTGAACTGAATCTCAAGAGAAAGTTCAAGCTCAAGAGCAAGACAATGACCCTAAGCACACAAGTCGTTATATAACTATATCATAAACACATTATAAATATATATCATAAATATAAATATATATAAATGTGGCCATGGTGGTCAGCCATATCACATCAACACATCACACAGCTCTGTATTAACTACTGAATCCATCACGTTCCCACAGTTCTGGACTGTTAAGGACTGTTAAAGATGCTCTCCAGGAGTGTTGTTCTTTCTCATGGTTCAGAGATGTGTAACGTGAACTGCTGTGAATGTGTAGAGTGAAAAGCTGTAACGTTTAATAGCAGATGTAAAGATACTTATACTTATCTATATCTCTTGGGCGGCACTGTGGTGCACTGTCGCCTCACAGCAAGAAGGTCCTGGGTTCGATCCCCGGGTCACCCAGGGTCTTTCTGTGCGGAGTTTGCATGTTCTCCCCGTACATGCGTGGGTTTCCTCCGGGTGCTCCGGTTTCCTCCCACAGTCCAAAGACATGCATATTAGGTCAACTGGCTACTCTAAATTGCCCATAGGTGTGAGTGTGTGTGGCTGTTTGTCTGTGTTGCCCCTGTGGTGGACTGGCGAAGATGCTGGGATTGGCTCCAGACCCAGATGGATAAAGCGGTATAGATAATGGATGGTTTCATGGATCTATATCTCTTATCCGTCAGGGTCATGGGGAAGCTAGAGCTGAGCGAGAGGTTAGAGACAGGGTACACCCTGGGCGGGTCGCCAATCTACCACTTTGCTAACGCAGAGACAAACATCCATTCACACTCACATTCACACCTATTGGCAATTTAGTGTAGCCACTTGGCCTAATCTGCATGTCTTTGGGCTGTGAGACGTTTGAACCCAGAACCATCTTGCTGTGAGGTGATTGCTGTGAGTGCACAGGTGACACTGCACTACTGTGCTACCCATACATTTACTTCAAATGATTAAAGATGCATTAGGCTAGCTTTAGCTAAACTGGTCAAAATTAGATCTATAATGGTTAAATTGATGATTTGAGTGATTTTTTTTTAAATCCCCTTTCCCACCAATGTATACAAAGCTCCATCCCGGAACCTGGGGTGGCTCAACTAGAATTAGCATTAGCAAGGACTGTCGTGACAACACTTTCAAGTGCATTCAGACATTCAGCTGCTTGAAAGTCAAGTTACAACTCTATACAAACTGCTCATAATCACCAGACCGCTCATAATTGTTCATGAGAATGTTCATTCTTTGTTCTTGTTTTTTCTTTCTGCATAGCTCTAATCTCTGATATTATAATCTTTTAGGGGGGAAAATCTCAGCTAAAAAGTCTCAGGTTTGGAAATATTTTGCTTATTTGCAGTGGTTCTGATAAAATTTCATGGCAAATAATTAGAAAATTTAGCTAGGGTTAAAGGAAGTCGCATATCCTGGATTGTAATGTATAAATAGCATATTACAGTGTAGTGAAGAAATAACCTACAATAAAGTTAAGAATTCTTTCTATATGCTGTGATAAAACTATAGGGAATTTGTTTTTAAAGCATTAGTGGGAGCATTAGCATATTTTTTCAGTCTTAACTATTACTATTGTCACGTTATGAGTATAAATCGTGCAATCATGTAAATAAGTATAAATGTAAAAGCAAAATGCTTCTTTTCCATGAACAATCTGATCATGGCATTTTGCTGAAGCATGCTTCAAAACAGAAAACTGATTAATTTATTTTGGGATTGATTTTTTGACCTAATGAAACCTCTTCACAGAGCAGCCTAATTTCAGGCGTGGGTTGCTGCTGTCGCTTTTTCTGATGCACATCTTTAACTGAGCAGGTCTGTACCTGCTTTTCTCTCCGGACTCTGTGGTAGCATCGTGCAGGTTTTGTTTTCAGTTTTCAGTGGGATGTTTTTTACCACAATTTTGTTTACATTATGTGAAAAATTGTCATAGTACTTGATCACAACTCCTTTAAGTATGTACAGCATTAAAGGCAGAGACGGACACAGTTGCAGTTGGACACTTTATGTAAAAGGCAGGCAGGCAAGTCTAGAAAATAAAGCAAAAATGTTATCAGAAACAGGCACAGAGTCAGGCGATCAGCAAACAGGTTAAACAGGGCAAAAACCAGACTCACAACACCAAGAACAAGAACAGGAGCATGAAGAGGAAACAAAGGCTTGGTATGCCTGGCAAATAAACACAAGACAATATTGTGCACTGAGTGTGTGAATGTGATTGACCACAGGTGTGCGTGATCAAGAATCAGGTGACTGTGTGAGTGACAGGAGTTTGTAGGTTGTGGAGTTCTCTGGAAAATTGAATCTGACTGTGTTGATCAATTTTCGTTATATTTTTTATGTCTGGAAGTTAAGCATGCTTTTTTAAACTTCTATGCTGATTCACAGATCATTGGGAAACTTTTACTATGTGTGAAGTAAGCAGAATATCCAATGCTGATATATCATTCATGATGTAGGTTTATAGTCGATCACATAACAAAAGCTGTTATGTCTAGGTTTAGAGAAGTATGCTATATGTTTAGAAATATGCGAAGGCCTATGTCACAGAGAAATGGCTTATGTCATTTATTGTCACTCAGCAGCGGCTCGTGAATTTGGTGGGGAAGGACGACATTAATAACGGCACAGCCTCAAGTCAACAGGATATCGCACTGGCCTTGCTATAGGCTATTAGGAGTTTTTTTTAGCATAACACCATAACTGGTAGTGTAGTAGCTCACGTTGAGTCATGAAACTGTGTTTGCAAAATTTCCAGTTCAACTAAATCTCTAAAACACACACACACACACACACACACACACACAACCTGAAACAAGTCCAGAAAATTGGGCACTGAACAAGAGAGACTTTTATTTTCTTCTTTTTTTCTCAGACTTTGCATGGGAAGCAAGTTCACTGTAGTGCGCACGCATTTCTGATGCACGGACATTGTCTGTTCTATACTCCCTCTTTCCCGGTTCCCAATCTTTGCAATATATATTACAATATAAACAATTCTGTACATCATAGACACACTTCCTACTTTTACATTTTGCCTTTGTTTGCAGAAATGTATTAGATTTAATTTAGATTATTTGCTATAAATCAAGATCTCAGCAGCTGTAGTGTAAAAATCGCAGCCCTGGCAACCCTGTCATGAACTGTCCTGTCCACTGCTCTTCCTCCACTGACTCTGTTCAAAAGATCGAGCGATCGAGTAATGAGCCTCTATTAGCACTCGTTGCAGCTGTCCCTGTGGATGAGCTGCAACTGTTGCCTTCTTCATTAAACTAAGGTTAAAATGGCTGTACTCGTTGTTTCACTAGTATCTTCAATTTAAATTTGAGACTTTATGGAACAGTTGCTGGGTTTTTGAACGCGTGCTCTAACATTCTATAATTGGTAAACTATTTAGTCTGTATATGTTGTGTGGGTGATTTTTACCTTATAATGACATGATGTTAGGAATGAAGCTGAACAACATCTTGATGTCATGGCACCGTAAATATTATGTTCGCTGAAATCCCTCGCAATTTTTTTGTCCTCGGCACAGCATTAGCCATGTTGGTGCACAACCCCAGAAATCTCACAGCATGACTGTTCAATGCCAAACATGTCAGTCATCAAGCTCCAGTGGTTATTCTTACCTTATCACAGTGTCAGGGCTTTTCTGTTTAATGCTCTTAGAGCTCCAGACCGAGGCAAATGTACATTATATAGCCAAACGTTTGTGGACACCTGAACTTCACAGCCTGACGAGCTTGTTGGACATCCCATTCCAGATGTGCTCCCCACTGTTTGATGTTATAATAACCTCCACCCCTCACAAAGGCTTTCCACTAGATTTTGGAGAATGGCTGTGGGGATTTGTGATCATTCAGCCACAAGAGCATTACTGAGGTCAGACACTGATCTGGGGTGCAGTCGGTGTTCCAGTTCACACATGAAGTCATGCTCATAAACATATTGTTAAGTTAAAGTCAGTTTTTTGTATTTGAATACAAAGTGGGAGAACAAAACTGTTACATTTGATCCTAATAAATGAAGCGGTGCAGGTGCTCTATTTGCTCCATTGCTCGTGCACCTATAGAAAAAAAGAAAACCTCATTACACCAACCCATAATAAACACAAATATCTCTGTTTCACTATCTTACTGTCTCGTGTCACATTCTTAAGTGAACTGCGCACTCATTGCAGCTGGCCTCACTTCACGTGCACTTCACAGTTTGCCTAAGGGCATTGTGCATTTGCGTGACTAACATGTGTTCGTGTGAGCGCAATGTTCTAACCTGTTCGCAATGCAGGAATCAGAAAGACAGAAAGCCTCAAATATGATTATATTACAGACTAATAAGTAGACTTACAGCACAATTAAAGTAAACATGACTTTACAGTGATGCTATTTACAGTTTTTACACTCTTAGGGACAAAAATCAAATCTACAGACCTTCAGGGTTCTTTGGTTGTCCTCCTGGGGGAACCCTTAAAGATTCTATGTAGAACATATCACAATGGGTTACAAGTATAGAAAGTAATGAACCCTTATAGGAAGCTTATAGAAATATCATGCTCACAAATATAATGTGTGAGCCCTGTGACCGATTAGCGACCCAACAAGCGTGTACCCCGCCTGGGATCAGCTGGGATTGGCTCCAGCTTCCCCTGACCCTTAACCTTTAAGTGTTATAGATTATGGATGGATGGATGGATATTACATTGTCTTCCAATGTGTAGATGTGAACATGACATGCTTTATCCTGTTGGTTGTGTGCTCTTACTGTAGATCTACAAACGTATTTTAATACAAATGTATTAGAGGTCTCACAATTTCTACAATGGAGTTAAGCACAATCAACAGCACTACAATAAAGATTGCTTGTTTTGTTGGCAGGGGATGAAAATTTAACATTCAGTGCCCTTAGGCTAGCTAGGACTGGGCAATCTCTCTTTCTCTCTCTCTGTCTCTGGCTGTTTGTACTAAATTGGATTTTCTCTAATGTCTAATGTCACTGGAGCTCAGAGCAATGCACCGGCCACCCTGTTGTTGTCATCCAATTAGATTCGATTTCCCCGACCTGAAACGCTCTTAAAAGCTAATTGAGGTCTTTGTGGTCTCGCCTGCTCCTTAACATGGTTCTCAGTCATGGCCCAGTATTCATACAGCCCCGCAGTGTTGCCGCCTTTTTATAACCCCGCATATGGTCAATAGCGGTTCAGGTTCTGATAAACTGACCTGCCTTTATCGGGAAGCTTCTCAGTTTTCCATACTGACCACTGCTCTGTTTTAAATCTTCAGTTTACCATTAGATACCTGACCTGCTTGCATGCGGTGCTGTCTATTCTGTCTGTGAAGTCATAAATGTCTCCAAACCCTCCACAATTTTAGAAAAAATTACAATCTGTAATCAGAGTCTGTGCCCATGATCGCCTCAGATTCCTGGTCTTCTGCAGGTGTAGGCCATCCACCTCAAGCTCAGCTCAACATGTTGTGCTTTCTGAGCTGCTTTACTGCTCACCACGCTTGTAAAGAGTTTGAGGTACCCTAGCCGTCCTGTCAGCTAGGACCAGTCTGACCGTTCTCCTCCGTCTCTGTCATCAACAAGGCGTTATTCCTTTACAGAATTGCTGCTCACTAGACGGATATCATTTTTCACGTCATTTTGTGTAAACACTCAAAAATCTCAGTAGATCAGCAGTTTCTGAAATACTCAGAAAAACCTATCTTGCATCGATGGCAATGACAGCCATGCGTCCACCGTGCTTGTGTTTTTACATTGCTTATTTTAAGTCATGAACATTGCATGATGTGTTTTGTACATGTTTCTAGCAGTGTGGTGCTTGTGGAAAGTAGCAAAATCAGATAAGATTATGGTTTCTGTGCACACCAGTGGTACTTCCCCCTTAAATCTAATCAAAAAAGCATGGCACTGCAACATGCAGAAGCAGGTTTAATAATCAGGTCACATTAAATAGACCGAAATAAACTTTACTGCCCTTACTATCATATGGTTGCGTTTGAACCATTTAGGGTTATGAGTTTTGCCAGTGAAGCTTGGCAAGATCAGATAAACTATGCTGTATTTTTTCTATTTATAATGTTCTTTTAATGCGTTTTATTATGCAAACCTGCACATTATCAGAAACTGTAGCCTTGGCTTATCTGTGCCTACGTGTAAGAAATGAGCATCACAAAAATGTGTATAATGAAGTACTTAATGTAGATCATGACTATGATTACAAATGTACAGTTAAATGATTAAATACATTCTAATTACGTATAGTCAAGCTCATGCATAAAGAATATGACTAAACAGGAATTCAGTTTCTGTATTTGGGGTCAAACAGGAGCTGATTTAAACAGATGGCTAAATGTAATTTGTCTGTAAATAGACCTGATGTTAAGCTTACTTAAGTCCTGCTTTTCTGCAGATTCACCACAGAATCTCTACCTAACTCTCAGTTAGGAAAATGACTTTAATATCCTGTATGCCTTTTATATTTACTGTATATATTTATGTAGGGTGAACAGGTCTGGTAAAGCTGCATTGTGGTTGCTAAAAATCTGTAGGGTTGTATTGCTGTCTCAGCACACAACAATTTTGAAACAAATATCAATATAGCATCTAGTATAGACGTAAGTGTGAAATCACTGTATGCATCAAATATATGCTGTTTAAATTTTCAGCACCTTGAACACCTGATTACACAAAATTGACACCGGGAATAAGCTTTGTTAGACATCTTGAGATGTTTTTGAGATCGGTAATTTATGGAAACCATGACAGAAATAACTCCGGTGAGAGATTTTTTTTGATTTGCAGTTTCACAAATTCCGCTGAAGATGTTTGAGCCATTGATAATGAGCATTGATTATAGCAACAAGACTCAGAATTACACATCTCTGTATTTAACACCTAATGTGAAAGCATGTCATATTAATCAGGTCTTCAAAAGCCAAAGATCTAAACTGCAAGGCTCAAGTTGGTATATTTATATTGGCATGGACATTAATTAGGAGGATGTGCTGATGAAAAAAGATTAACTCCTATAAAACATGATGAAGAGGTTGTTTGGTTTTCTCAGTGTAATTAGCAAGCGAAGAATAACATTTTGTTCAACTTTTTATTTTCTGCTGTGGACTCCTTGCACTCTTTGGTATAGGTGTTGCTATTATTAGTTCTTGCACAACTCAGTGAGACCTTCTTTCTCGACAGAGTTAATGTGGACCATGTCATTTGTGGTGCAGGAGGCGCAGGATTTACAGGTGACCAGGTAATGAGGTTAGGGTTAGGGTTAGGTTTAAAATGCTGTGGCAAAAATAATACACTGTTCAGCATAATAAGTGAATGATTTTATGCTCTTCCTCTGCACAAGTTAGGATATGAATATCATGTTGTTTTATGTCTATTCTGCTTAAAATCATGTGAAACAGCCATTTAAGAGCGTTTTTGCACAAAAAAAAAAAAAAAGTCTCTAACTCACTTTTACACCCTTGTAATGAAGCATGAAAGCTAAAGCTGGTTGCTTCACTAGCTACCTCATCTCACTTCTGACTTCTGTTTTCAAGAGAAATGTGAAGGAAAGGTGACGTAACAAAGCTAAGCGTTCTTACAAAACTGAGAAGGAGTTTATCCATTAGCTTTAAAACATAAACACAGTGCATTCCTCAACTATATTTTTATTAGGCAAACAACTTCGCATTGTATTTTAGATTGACAATCTTTATATCACTAATAAATGCTTCGTTGTGGTGAACATTCCCTGATCATTGTTGGGAATTGTAACAGAACATTGCTGAATGGACACACGAATTGCTGAATGGACAAAACGGAAATGTAACGCTCTTGAAATGTAAAAAAAAAAAATACATGCTTCTTTACCCATGGTATCACAACTTATCGATCAATGCTCTCTTGTGTTTTGTCTCCAGGAAAGCAGTTTGGAACACTGGGACTTGCTTGGGAAAGTTACATAAATCTTGAAAAGTGGATCTTTTTATAGAGCTGTCGAATCCTCCACAATCTATTAATGACCTTTTTTTTTTTTTTTTTACACTTTTGATAAAGATTGCCAATGTGAGTGGTACACTGTATCTAAGGTGAAGAAGTAGATCTGGTTGCTTTTGTCCAGAATGAAGCTGCAAATCAGTTCAACGGTTGCAGAAATTGTTCCTTATTAAGATTAATCTCTTGACGAATCTTACAGGGCTTGTCCAAAAGAAAAAGAAGAAGAAAAAAAAGCTATAACAATAATAAAGTAGAACTTCCTTATGTTCAGTGAAGCCAGAGCTTTAAAGCTGTAAACAGTTGTGCAAAGAGCTACAGAGTCTACAGATGTGAGGTACCACAGGGACTGATTTGATCTCCAGGCTTTATACCAGCGAGGAAACAACGCTCTCTCTTTACATGTTTCATGCTTTTCCACTTTTGGAAAATCTGAATTTAGGACTTGTCTGGATCCCAGTTATCAGTTTATCACAGTTTTAAAACCAACTTTGTCATTGAGTAGCCTATGATTTTCTAAAACACTTCTTTTTCCAGTTAAATAAATGCTGCATGTATTTTTAGCCATGTTTTGTCATGTGATCTGTGATTGACACTGAGCAAGCTTACGCGCTCGATCGTGATCCATGTTTAAAGTGTATAAGTTGGGTTTCGTAACAAAAACATGGTAGCGATTAATGGCTGAGTCACGGCGTCCTCCTACGCGCATTAGACAAACAAACACAAGAAAAAAATCACTTTCATTCACAATGAAGTTTACCGCTGGTGCTTAGTATGAACCCTCTCACTTGTAGCGGGTAGCAGTTGCCTGGATACGGGTTTTGTTATCTAGACTGTGCATTTGCCAGTCTCTCTGTCTGTCTCTCTCTGTCTCTCTCTCTCTCTCTCTCTGTCTATCCTCAATTTCAACCATAAACATAACAAACCCCTACAACTCTGCTGGCAGTGTTTTCATTACAGTAGAACATGTTTTCTTTATTTATCATAAAGAAACTACAAAAATGAAACTCTTTAATCGTATAAATGCCAGACAGAGTGATTAGTTTCCCAAGGCTCAAGCATGGGACGACGTGAATCACTGGCGTTGTAATCACTGCTCCTGTAAACACTAGTTTAGGGCCATTTGCAGCTCTATACATTTTCATACATGACGTTATCCTTATCGTGTCATTTTCATTTACGGATCAGAGCAAACCTTAGAACAACGTCTTACAACAATGTATATTGTCTATCACTTCCTGGTGCTGTTTTATTTATATTACTGTGCTAATGATCAGGCTGTGAATGCAAACCATGCATACAGATCGCAGGACACCAGAAGTGTTTCGGTGAATTATGGTCTTGAGTGCCAATGGTTGCAGGACCAGCCAAGACAACATACGGACAGACGTCTTTGTCTTTGGAATCTGTCCGTGTTTTGTGCGCATTTTAACGATGTAATCAGTATTAAAAAAACAAATCATTTTGTTGTTTTGTAAAGTATTATTGCCTTGTGCATCTGTGTGTGTACGTGCACATTTGTGCGTTCGTGTTGTCATTACCGGCCCCACTTTCATTTCAGTAATGTTTCCCTGATGCTCCCTTTGTGTAGGTGAGTCATTGTGCTAAATCAGTCTCAGAGGGACTCAGGTTCAGGCAGAAGAGCTCGGTTAGCCCACCCGCCTCCTCCTCTACCTCCACTCCATGCTATTACCGTAATTACTCCACATTTTCAGCCGCTGTTGTACACAGAGCTGCACACAGCAGGAGAGAGTGCCAGAGAATGCTCGCACAGCTGCAAACATTTGCGGAAAATGTGCTTCGGGGTTGTAGCCGGTTGGAGCTGAATTGCGTTCTAGCTAGAGTGCCAAAATGATAGAGGATGCAGGTTCGGCTTGTCTCTCCATCTCTTGGCAGGTCTCTCAGGTGAGCGTACGGTGAGTGCTGTGACTTTTACCGTTGTGATTCTGCAGTTTCTGGGGATTTGATCCTTTACTATCTCTAGATGTTGTTATAGATGTTGCCAGATAATCTTAAGTGCTTTAGACTTTTAAAAATGGTCTTCTTGGCTTATTTCTTTCTGCTTTTTTTTAGTAAGATCATTGTAACTTATGATCACCCAGAGCCCTGGATTTTACCTTTCAGTTGATTTTAAAAATTACTTATGCTACTGATTTTTTGTGAGTATGGAATTGAGCAAGAGCATTTCCTTTTGGTTACTGAGGTAAAGGTTAGGTTTAGATGTATGACATCTATTAAGTGCATAAATCATTATGATAGTGTGCGTGTGTGTGTGTTTGTATCATTATAGAAGTGTACTGAATAATCCAAATGTCAGCCAAATGCAATTTCCTGTTATTCTCTTCTCTTAACACACACACACAGACACACACACACACACACACACGCACGCACACACTGTGGGAACGGACTATTTCCAGTGCACAGTTTGCTACTTTTATTTATTTATTTAATAAAATGTTTTTTATTGATTGTTCAAAGCTTACTTAAAGTAAGCTTTGAAAACATATTCAGTAAACATTTATAGGGCTTTAACTGTATATAAGGCAGTGTTTTTAGGGCTATATAACTGTACAGTGGATATAAAATGTCCCTTAAAATGGCATGTTTTTGTGACGTAAAAATAGATAAATCATGTCAGAACTTTTTCCACTCTCAGTGTGAAATTACAATGTATAAAAATTAAGTGAAAAACACTCAGAAATATTGGCTCAGAATGAACCAATCACATTCAATCTAATTTTCAGAAGTACTTATCATACAGCTATGATCATTAAAATTATACTGATTAACCTCAAATAACGATCAACTGTTTCTGTGGGATTTTCTTTACATCTTCTTGGTTTCATCCTACTTCTGAAGCCGTGGGCTTCTTCGAAAGAGCTTAGAAAGCCTGTATGATATCTCACTTGTTGAAAGTTAACAATAAGGAGAGGGGTATAAAAGAATCCCCAAAACATTAGATGCACCAAGGAATGCCTTGAAGGCCATCATCAACAAGTGGGGAACATGGAGCACCACAGTGACCTCACCAAGAACACAACATCCCTCCTAGATTTTTTTACAAAAGTACAAGACAAAAACCTACCAGGGAGGCTGCCAGGAGACCTACAGCAACATTAAAGGAGCTGCAGGAACATCTGACAAGTACTGATTGCTCTCTGCATGTGACAACAAGCTCATATTCTTCACATGTCTGGGCTGTGGGCTAGGGGGCTATACAGAAGCCCTTTCTCACAAACAACATCTGACTAAATCACTATAAAAGTCTGACTAAATCACCCTAAACTACTTACAGCAAAATGTGTTATGGTCCGATGAGAACAGCTCCAAAAGCTATAAAAATTCCATAATTCCAACGGATATGTTTGGCACAAAAAAAGGGTGAAGCACGGTGGTGGCAGCATCATGCTGTAGGGCTGCTTTTCTTCAGCCAGTACAGGGGCTTTTATCAAGCTGGAGGGAAGCATGAAAAACTACAAATACCAGTCCATTTTAGTGCAAAACATGCAGGTAGCCACAAGTTTCACCTTTTAGCACAACAATGATCCAAAGCATACATCTAAATCAACCAAAAGAAGGTCACGGTTTCTGAATGGTCGAGCCAGAGCCCAGGGACTTTTTTTTAAACCAGGGCTATATGACTGTATAAAGTAGGGTTTAGTTTTCTGTTATACCAGTGTCATAAACATTAATATGAGACTCATTCTCATTTAGGGTCAGAGAAAAATCGAGATAATTATCTTGTTACAGCTTTGCCAGAGGAAGTTATTTAAATCAAATCACATAAATATTCAAATTAAATGCACTTTAATTAGTGAGTGTTTTGCTGTTGGCCTTCAGTTACAGCACTTAGCAGATGCCTGACATTCTTTGGAGTCTCTATGGAAAGCATAACCTCATGCTAGTACAAATGGCTTATGGTTTTGGAATATCATAATGCTGAGGTCCTGAGTGAGAGATGGGATAGTATGAGATATTACCGCTTTGAAGGTTTTTATTTAGTTTGTGTCATCATCATTACCTGTTATAAATATGATGGCAGCTACAGGAGGCTGGTGGAGGGAACTTTGGAGTGATGTGGATTACTTGAGGAGATTCACTGTGTCAGGGATTATTAAAGTTTTTGGCCAAATGGATGTTATGAATTTTCTGTGACCATAATTAATTCTAGATGTATAATTTAGGACTACTGAACGCTATGTCAGTAACATACATACACTACCATTCAAAAGTTTGGACATGCCTTCTAACTCAATGTTTATTTCTTTATTTTTATTACTTAAAAGACACGTCATGTCTTAAAGTAATGATGGACTGTTGTTTCTCTTTACTTAGTTG
>JAQQZR010000004.1:15711233-15725272 GCA_030068235.1 Notoglanidium macrostoma
CACACACACACACACACACACACACACACACACACACACACACACACACACACACACACACACACACACACATTGGTTTTACTATCCTAGCAAGGACCCTCCATTATTTATGCCATAATGATTAACACAGTTAATTAATGCTGCACCTAAACCAAACCCAACCCTTAACCTCAGTAATGAACTGGAAACTTTTTGGCTCTTTTACTTTTTCTTATTTTTGTTTAAATCCTTTAAAACCTCTGTGAGGACCATCCAAAATTCTTCCTCACAAGGATAGTAGTCTCACATGTGGTCCTCACAAGGGTACAAAACCCTACACACACACACACACACTCACACACACACACACACACACACACACATTTACACCTCGGGGCAATTCAGCTTAGTTAGTTCACCCCCTCGTGTGATTTTGGGTGGTCGGAGAAAACTGGAGAACCCGCAGGAGAACCACCCAGACATGTGTAGAACATGCATGCAGTCTCCACACGGACAAAAACCCAGACTCAGGATCAAACCGAGGACCCTGGAGCTGTGTGTGTTTGTGCGTTTGTGTGTGTGTGTGTGTGTGTGTGTGTGTGTGTGTGTGTGTTTGTTTGTTTTGGTATGAATTTTAAAACTGGTACCTAGAGGGGTGAGGGGAGTTAAGTTGTAGGTCTTACCACAGTGTGGGAGTATTGTGTGTGTGTGTGTGTGTGTGTGTGTGTGTGTGTGTGTGTGTGTGTGTTAGTTGCTAAGATCTGCGGTGTGACCTCTGGTGTTCTCACCTCCTCGGCCTCTGCTTTCCAGCCTCTGAGGCTGCTCTTTTCCTTAAACAACTTTGATTTTCTGAGTCTTTTTTGTTAAACAAATAATGTAACATTTAAACAATATTTAAGTTTTTATTCATATTCTATATTAGTCTCATTTACCTAATAATATAACGACATAATAATATAACACTAACAATAATATGTAAATCTTGGTAATATTGATATTGTACAATATGGTATTCATATTGATGATATATGAGTTTCAGTGTATCACTGTTACAGAGAAAAAAGGTTCATGGACTTTAATTCAGATGTGAACATCAGTTCCACCTGAATGACTCGAGTTGCGTTAACAACCTTTGATTTTGTTTAGCCAACATGATATCACTGTATACTCTGTACACTGTATTACTTCCTGTCCATGCCTACATCCAGCGAGATTTTATAACGTGACTGGAACAGGTTAATACTACATGAATTAATTCAAACTAGAAGATTAGATATGCGTTTAAAGTCAATACATAGTCATACAAGCAATAAAATCATGCTTTGGTGAGAATATACTATACATAATGTTTTCTCCAAAATCTGACCGAACACATATTCCCTTTATTCCGCGTAAGTGTTTTGTCTTCTGAAAAACCCGGAAAAAGAACGGGAGATGTTTTTCCATTTGTCAACTATCTAGATGTGGTCAGATTCTTGTCGTTGGCTGACAGGACTGAAACCTGTCTACTGTTGCACACATCTGCTTCGATGTCTAGCATGATGCTTTTCTGCTCACCGCGGTTGTAAAGAGTGATTATTTGAGTTACCCCAGTCCTGTCAGCCTGAACCAGTCTGGTCGCCTCCTCAGTCCTCGCTCACCAAAGCGTTTCCGCCCACAGAACTTTCTGTTTTTCTCACTCTAGAGAGTAAGAAAAAGAAACTCTAGAGACTGCTGGGGGTGAAAATCCCAGGAGATCAGCAGTTCTTGAAATAGTCAAACCAGCCCATCTGGCATTAACAAAGTCATTGAGATCACATTTTGTCTTTCTGAGCGTTAAGTGAAGCTCTTGACCATGATTTTATGCACTGTGGTCCTGCCACATGAATAACTGCATGAATGAGCAGCAGGTGTTTCTATTAAAGTTGTATAGAACCAGTTTCCTGTATGAGCAACAGGTGCGTCTGAGGTTCACAGTAGTACAGTAAGGCCTAATAGTGCAATCTCTTTTCTGTAATGCGAAGCAGCTACATTAGTAGTAAGACTGTGTGTTTAAATGCAACACACACACACTGATACAAATGCTGGTGGGTGGTGTGTTGTTGTTTTTTTCTCAACAGCTTTTCAGGCCTCACACACTGACACAGCTCTCTCTCCGTTTGTGACATTTAGTGAGAGCAAGCCTGGTTTCCATGGTGATGCATCTCTCTCTACTTCTCTCCCTCCCTCCCTCTCTCTCTCGCTCTCTCTCTGCCTCTCGCTCCCTCTTTCTCTCTCCCTCCCTATCTCTCTCTCTCCCTCTCTCTCTCTCCCTCTCTCGCTCGATCTCTCTCTCTCTCGCTCTCTCTCAGGCTTTGCAGGTGGATGTTCGGCAGTTGAACGTAAGCCTCTTGCGGACATTCCGTGAAGGCGTGGCTGCTGCCCTGGACATTTCCCCACGACAAGTACACATCAACCGTCTGAATGTAAGAACACAACGCTGAGTTACCCCACTTTTTTCTTTCTTTCTTTAAAAAAATTTTTATTTTTTTTTTCTCATCTGTGATTTTCTATCATCGCACTCTCTTGTCTCTTGTTACTGTTTACCTGTTGCATGCTCGCGTCCTCGCACTTTGTTGTGCTTTGTTTACTGCGCTGTTGATAGCAGGCTCCCGTTAAACAGCACCCGTCTGTATGGATGATGATAAAACTTGACATAAGCTTACGTCTGAAAGTACAGGAGTGTAAAGCACAGAGCTGAGGAACGCTTGAGCAGTTTTATGAATGACTGCTTGCTCTTCTGTTTGGCTTGTGCACTCACAGACTTGCGCAAGACCGTATGAATAATCATGAGGTTATTGCAAAAAAAAAAAAAAGGGTCTTATAATTCAATTCCTCTTCCAGTCGACATTTAACTCTTAATATGAACCTGATGAAGTGAATTAATTAGCCATTTTTCCTCCTTGTTATTTTACCTTAAAGGTTATATTTCAGTGTTAGGGTTAGGGAACTGTAACTTAAGTTCATATGAAAATATAGAAAAACAAACTACTTTTTTTCTGCATTATATTTCTTTAGTGTTAAATCCCGTTTCACTTCTTTACTTTTATATAGTGCGCACTTTTTAAATATTTTTTTAAATTATATTTTATAACTACTATCTTCCTTTTAAGACATGTTTTCTACACGTCTCTTTTATATTATGAGCAGCGTCAGTCATTCATCACTTTATCTTTGCTTACAAAACCATTGATATGATACGCTACTTAAAAATGACACATTTAATAACCATATGTTTATAAATCTCAACCGCTCTCCTTCCTGTGGCAGCATTTTTCATCATTTCTTTTTTTTTTTACTAATACAATATGATGTCCTAATTTCTGACATTTTTTTCCTTTCAGTTTTAGCAGTGCTGTATGTTTCAATGTGAATGTGAGTGCAATATATCCTTTTTAATAGCACACTTATTTAATTTCATAACTTATTTAATTTGATTTCACACTTCAGAATGTTCTTGTGTTGCCCGTCAGGCTGTGTTCTTTTATCAAATAGGCTACAACTGACATTTAGTCTGACTTTTAGCTTCTAAAATGTGTTGACATGAATACAAGAGACAAGAGTTGACAAAGAAACAAAACAAAATGTGCGACAAATGTAAGACGGTTGCTGGAGGAACAGAGAGGGCTGAATGTGATGATGCTAGTGCTCTGGGCTGCTCCAAAATGATAGTCACAAAAAAAAATGTAAGCCACAATAGTAACACGATAGAGAACGTGCGCAAGCAATAACACAAGAACGTACATGCACACAGACACACACTTCTTGTTTTATTTGAACCATCCTCTGTATTTGTATATTTTAGTTTAGTTCATATTAATGTTAGATTCATGTTAGAGTCCTGTTTCTTTCTCCTCATCTTTTCCCAGGAGCAGAAAAATGGCATCGAGTTGTACGTGTCGTCGGACCGAGCCGGAGCGTCGGAGCTGGTGTCCTCAGAGGAAGTGATCCGCTCGCTCAACATTAACACTCTGCACGGCAGCCTTGGTCCATTCGGCATCACCGAGGTCTCCGCTGAGGTGACTCAGTCCTCCTGTCCCCGTGTTTGACCGGCTGTTTCAGTTTAAACGGAAAAACTCAAAGGGAGTCTCTTTTGGCGGCGCTGTTTATAACTTAGCAATCCTGTTATCCTTAAAAAGGCCACTGAGATAAAAAGGGAGAAAAAAAAATCTCACGTTCATATTAATCAAACCATTAATCAAAACAAGCTGATCTCAAATCGTTCTTTGCTCTTAATTTGAAGGCTCACGTTAATAGCAATGCATTTTTACACATTATTCTCAACGCTGAAGTGCTTTTCTCGTGAGCCGACGTGTAAAAGCGCCTTCCAGAGAGGGAACTTAAATGATTTAAAGAGAGCAATTAGTAACCCTTCAGTTAAAAGGAGGGTCTGTTCAAGCACCCTTCCGGAAAAGGCCGCGTTGCTTCGAAGGCATCGTTTAGCGATTACATTACATAACCTGAAGTGAGTGCTCACTCTGGGTGATAAACAGATTTCTTTTATTTGCAAGAGAAAATCATTAGCTAATCATGATAAAAATCATGAATCAAACTAATTACACTGGTTGTCACTGTTTTTCAATTATTCAACCTTGCATAAGTATTCACCCCTTGCTCCTTTCCACATTTTGTAGTGTTACAACCTGCTTTTTAGTGACAGAAAGGTTAATTAAGCAAAAAAGTATTCTTGTGTTGGTTGCATAAGTATTCACTCCCCCTCAGTCATTACTTAGAGTTAGACTTTTGCCACTATTGGCTGCAATTCCAGCCACGAGGCTTCTGGGATACGTCCCTATCAGCTTTGCACATCTGGATCCTGATATCTTTTGTTATCAGGCCTTTCACAGTGAGGTGGCCAGGTCAGACCCAGTGGCAGTCCGGGATGCTAATCTAAACCCACAGACAATGACATAATGTGGCTCCTCCTATCTGTGTATGACCTGAGTAGGATCCCTATCAAGTAAAAGGTGCAAGTTTTAATAAGTTTAATCTAGTCAATCACAGCAAGATTTACCAAGTCGTTCAGTTTCGCATGACCTTGGTAACCACACTGATTACTAACTACTACTATTACTACCACTGCAAGTACTCCTATTATTGATTACTTCTGCTATTACTAACACTATTACTATTAATACTACTATTACTGCTACTATTACTATAACTAATACTAATATGATTAATATACTACTCATACTGCTGCTGTCACTGCTATTACTAATACTATTACTACTAATGATAACTACTGCTACTATTAGTACTACTACCACTATACCACTATACTATTACTATTCTACATAATACTATAAATCCAACTCCAACTATTATTACTACTGATGCTATTATTATTACTAATAATATTACTATTGAAATGACTAAATGTTACTAATACTTTGAATCTTACTACTAATATTACTGTTAGTACTTTTACTATTAATACTATGATTACTACTACTACTGCTACTAGTGATAATACTTCAATTACTAGTACTACTAATGCTATTATTATTACTAGTTCTATTACTATAAAAATACTATTAATGTTAATACTACAATTACTACTACTACAATTATCACTACTAATACTATTACTATTACTAATAGTTTTACTATTAATACTACTATTACTACTATTTACAGTAATACTACAATTAATACCACTATTATTATTACGATATAATAATAGTAATAATAATAACAATAGTAATAATAGTAATAATGATGTCTTACTGCGGTGGCCAGAAGTAGGTTCTAGGTTTTGAACCAGTCCAGTCTAGCCGTGTCAGGGTGTGTAGGTATCGGCTGTGGGAATAGGAACCTCAGCCTCAGTCTCGAGTCTCCTGCAGACTAAAGCAGGCTTTCTTCTAGGATTGCCCTGTATTTGGCTCCATCCATCTTATTACTCAGCTTCTCTGACTAATTGTCTCCTCCACTGACTTCTGGTGGAAGGGATTGTCTAGGCAGAGCCGCAGTTGTGCCACATTCTAAGCTTTTTAAAAGAATAGATTTAATGCTTTAATGGGAGAAGTTGTATAACCAAACTGACAGTATAATTTTTGAGAATTGTCAAGAACATTCCCGGACTGGTTTAATCATTCCATTGTTGTCATGACGCTGTTTGTTTATGTTCTCTAATAAAGTCATCCCAGGAACAGGTGTATTCATTTTCAGGTCATGTGACACATGAATTGCACACAGGTCAACTCCACCTAAGTAATGATGTCACTTCTGATGGCAACTGGCTTCACCAGAACTGACTTTGAGCTTTCATAAAAACAGATGTGAATACTTATGTAATAACAATTGCATTGTTGCACTGTCAGTTCCAGGTTGTTCCACCTCCCTGGCCCCCTACACCCCCCCCACTTTCCTTGCCCACATTTTACTCTTTTTTAAAAGTATTCAGTGGGTGGAGTTAGGCTCAGAGCTGGGGGTGAAGTTACACTTTAACAACAACAGCTATAATTGTGATTTGCTCGCAGCACATTTCTAGTTAGAGAGAAATGTTCTCTCTGAACGTGAATGTTCCTACAACTACAATGTTTCGGCAATGTTAGTGAGAATGTTAATAAGACGTTAGGTAAAAACATTATCAGAACATCCAGAAAAATGGACAAAGCAAAAAATTAATAAATAAATGGCATTTTAGCTAGGTCACTCATCATGAATAGAGTCAGACTGATCTAGTATTTTCTATTATAAGATTATAAGGTTATGAAACTTATTTCTAGTCATTTTTTACAAGTTAATTTCAAGCCTTTAATCTTTAAAATGTAAATCTTGATCTATTGGCAGGTTTCTAAAGAAGCCGCGTTATCTGTTCTAGTGTTATAAAAGGAAACACCAGATGCATTCGACTTGATAAGATCTTTCACTTGATAAGTCATTTCTTGCAGTGCATACTTCAGCAGCCCTCAGGAAACATTCAGCGAGGCTATCAGGCTTAGTTTGGGAAATTCTGCTGTAATATGAGCAAGCGTGATGCTTTCAGAATTATCAAAAGCTTCCATTTTACAGTTGCCACTCTGTGTTTTGAGTAGGCTGACAGCAGCCATCGCTTGTCGTGTTTATTAGCTGCGCAGCAGGAGTGGCGTGGCCCACGAGGGGGTGAGAACATGGGAGGACGCATGCTCCTCTCCTGCTCTGTTCCGGGGTTCAGATCAAACTTCAGAGGGCTGTGTGTAGACAGTGTGTGTGTTTGTAGGTTAGCATGTGTTTGTTTTAAGGGCAGGTAAAGTTGTGTGTGTGTGTGTGTGTGTGTGTGTGTGGGTGGGTGGGTGTTGTGTGGGCAGGCCTAGGGGCGGAGTGAGCTTCCTCTCTCACTCCATATGTCAGAAGAAATTTGTCTCTTGCGTGCTGCACATGTTACTCCTTGCATCACCTGCACAGACAGACAACAAAAACACACTTTTTTTGTGGTGTGCGAGTGTTTGAGCGCGAGGCCGGGCTCGGGCGAGCCACCTGTGTCTGGACTGGTTGCTGAAGTTTCAGACTTGCTCGTGCTTGCTGTTAGAGGTGAGCTAGGCAAAGATGATTGCTTGAAGGATTTGTTATTGAGCCAGATTGCTAAGTAAGGGTTTATCGTTAATATTTTTCCCCTCTTCTCTAGAAGAATGTACTTCAAGGCCAGCATGAGAGGGACAACGTGTGGAGCAATGAAGGCTTCTATGTGGTGGTCATCTTCCTCACAATCTTCATCATCATTGTCACCTGTTTAATGGTAAGTTGATCTCACTTTCTTTCACTTTCTAACAGTCTTAACTGTGGATTCACTGTAATGAGAATTCAAGGTTGGGTAAAATTAGGCCACCTTCTAGAAGCTTGTGTGTGTGTGTGTGTGTGTGTGTGTGTGTGTGTGTGTGTGTGTGTGTGGCGTGGCCTGAAGTAAGACGTTGCCTAAGACGCTGAATATCCACCCACGCTTGCACCTCTACCACTTCCTGCTTCACATGAATAAAACATGCCTGTCTCAGTAGACGTTCCAAGTTTTGGAGGGGTTTGAGCTCCAGCCTCTCGGATTAATGACCCAAAGGGCCGATATTTACGCACATTTGCACGTACATGATTTTTTTTTTTATCGCACCCAGAGATACACCTGAGTACAAAAGGAGGCGAGAGCAGGCAGGAGAAGCTGCAGATATGAACAAGGAGGCGAAGGAGAGGGTGAGGGACTGAAAGACTGCGAGAGATAACAGAAAGTGAAAAAAGGAAATGTGTGGTTGTACTTGAGAGAGAGAGCGAGAGAAGGAGAGGAAGTTAGTGGTCGTGTCCCTTCAGCCTCTGTGGTGATGTGACTGAAGATCAGCTTTCGGATTCAGTCGCGATCGACGTGACATCTCCCGCTCTCACGCTGGGACGACGACTTTCCCTCTCACCCGCTCCCTCTGGGAACTTGTAGGATGATACAAGAGTCAAGCCGCTCACCTGCTCACCTGATTGGCTGAGGCTGCTAAGCCAATCAGAAGTAAGCTGGAGGCTTAACAGCAGGAGGTTTTTTGTTTTGTTTTTTGACAGTAGAGATTACTTCGGGTCAGTGCTGCTCTCAGAGGTAAGGACTGATTAATAGCCGAGTGTTCTTTCTGTAGAATTTCTTAAAAGAAATATTATTATTACATTACGACACCACACACACACACACACACACACACACACACCCATCCCACACACACCCCGAACAGCTTGTTCGCTTATAGACAGATCGATATCTGAAGAGAGATAAATTGTGGATGTAACTGTGAGAAGATTCACATGTCTCAGATCTCTGATAAATATTGTTTAGGAACATTATGTTTTTTAACACATTCGGCTGATTTCGTCTCACTTACTGACAGAAGCCTTTCTAGCCTATAAAGAAGGGAACCGTGATAAGCGATCGCTATCTGGTATCATAATTCAACACTTACGCTACGTCTCGAATTAATGAAATGTTATGGAATATTTCTGATTATGAGATTATTATATAACAAATAGATTTCTCTTCCTACAGGCAGATCATTTTAACGATATGCTTGAAAAAAGCTTGAATTGAATATATAAAAACATAGCAACAGGTTTGATAAGCTTGTATCTGTTTAAAAGTGAAAAATTAATTCGACCTTCATGGTTTTCTCACTGGCTGAGATGACATTTTGTAACACACTCTTCTCTTAGAAGCTTGCAACAGCTCTTGCCTCACTGGTGTGTCTCAATACAAAGCTAGAAGCACTATTTTACTTGAGCTTATGTGGAAGTACTCAACTCAGAGTGGATTTGAAATTGACAGCTGGTGGTTAAAAGTGATAGTACGAAAGTTGTGAGTTTCTGAGAAATATATATATATATATGTGTGTATACAGTTATTCAGCCCATAATTTGGTGATTAATGTTAATACTTAGTAGTTTAGAGCAGAAATGACTTTACACACAGGTGAATATGGCACTGCATGCTCTCAGGTTTCAGACTCTCACTACAGCTATAAAAAGACACAGAAATACACGACAAAAACCTAATTAAACACTAAGACTGCTGCTCATGATGTCAGAATCTCAGTATTAATCATATACATAGAGAAACAAATCAAAAAAAATAAATACTAAAGCCTGCTCTGACCTGCATGTTATTTCCTGCAAAAAGTCAGATCGGAAGCTGACTGATATCTCAACAAGACAACAACAACCACTGAACCTAATAAAGGAAATTATCATCACGGTCCTACACAAGTAGCCCATTTTTACATTTTAATTCAGCATGTTATGTTTTAATACAACTGCTGTTGTAATATCCACCATACTGAGCTAGATAGCCTAAAATTAAATAAAATTAAATAAAAAAACTCATGAATTTTATGACCATGTGCAGAGGTAAAAAAAAAATAATTCTAGTCAAATCAAGCAAAATACATTGAATGATGCAGTTCAATGGGGGGAAATGGCTTTCTGTATTATTTTAAATACAATACATATTCAAATTCAATTTTAAAAACGTCAAGGCAGTAGACTTCATGGCCGGATAGGTAACTTTGGAAAAAGCTAGATTTTTTTAAGTAAGCAACAGAAAAATGCCACGCCCTCCGTTCAGCCCCTCTTCAAGCAAATGAATGCGCACTGCCTGACTACGGCCTGGAGGACGAGTTCACAAGAGAGAGCATTCACATGTAAGAAACACGTAACGTCATCATAATGAATGTAACGCAGCCAACATGGCTATTGTTAGAACTCATAGCTGTCTACAAGGTCGCTAGCTTTAGCAATAACAGAAGACTCCGGTCGCGTGCAGTGAGTGCACAGGCAGAGTGCGCGCAGGAGGGCAGTAGGTAGGCTGGTGGGCAGGAAGATGGACCAGTCAGTCATTTCATTCGGACCAAATGAAATGATTGGACAGGCTTTTTAAAGCTCCGCAACTTCCACAGATGTTTCTTTTTATCGTCAAAGCATTTGATTATTCATTTCTGTCAGGATGTAACGAGAATTATAAGAAATATGACAAAAATGCTTCTAAAAATATTACCTACCCTGCCTTTGATGTTGAGAAAGATCTATATTTTATATTGTAATATTTAATATAATATTATAATATAATATTTTATATCATATAAATATAATATAATATATTTTTTAAAAATTATAACTTTCTGTAGATAAATTTCATTACCACAAGATGGCGACAGTTATACCACCTTGGACCAAACGTCGTATGGATCAACACGTCTATCCTGTGTGCATAAAAAAATAAATAGATTGAAAGAAAGAAAGAAAGAAAGAAAGAAAGAAAGGAAGTGTGTTCTGAGTTTGGATGTTCTTCAGTTTAGCTTTCTGCAACTAATCCTGCAGTTGGGCATTTTCAGTGTAGTAAAATCCTTTGTTCATGATAAATCTGATTAGAGGAACTGTTAATGTGCATCTGAATGTTCAGGAATTCATTAAAATACCTTTCAGGTTCTCTTTACAATTTATCAAAGGACATACAGACCCCTTCTTTTATATGTCACAAGAAAGGATAATACTTCAACATCTTGTATTTATTTATTACTCATTATTAGCTGTATTAGCACTATTTATTGAAACCTACTGAAAGACACTTCTCACAGAACAACTATTAGAGCTGCCAAAGCATACAGCGTAAAAAGTGACGTCTGGTTGTGGATGAAAATGTCTACTGTCCATCAGTAACTCCTTCTTACTGTTATGAAGTCATGCTATGACACATAGACACAGGAACACACTCACTGAAACAGAAATTAGCAGCCTTGCTTTCTTTAGTCTTTAGGTTTTCCTCACATCATCTGTTCGGATCGTTGATTAGCCAGCTCAAACCAAAGAAGACAAAATTTATGTTTCTGTCATTTGTCTTGTGTAATTTGTAGGTTAATTGCACAATGTGTGCTTTGAGAACATAATCCACTTCATTTATGTTCATAGATCAACCTCATTGTCTGCTTCATACCGTTCTATGTAATTTTTGTACTTATTCTTGGTGATGTTCTTGATTTGCACAAAATTATAAAATAATCAATGTCAGAAAGCAAATAAGTTGATGCAGATGGCAGAAACTGCACTTTATGTTTATTTGCCTTACCCCGCGAGTGTGTTTATACCAGCTGGCCCTGATTATGTAAATGATAACACATTTCAGACCAGGAGATTATATTTTGATAATCCACACTGGGGTGGTGTGATACAGCAAGACAGAGTGTAACACAGTCTAGAGTGTGTTATTCCACTTATACTACAGAGATTTGTCATTGATTACACATTGTAATGAACAATGTGACACAGTTAACAGTTTATTGTTAGATTTTCTGTTGTGGAACATCCGCGAGACAAGTTAGTTCCTGTTCTCACTTACGTTATGTCCGCAATAAGCAGTCATTTCATCACCCTTTCCTTTTCTCTCTCCCTCTCTCTCTTTCTCTCTCTTTCTCTTTCTGAAAAAAATGCAGCCTGTTTTTTTTTTTTTTTACCAAGAAACCAGATAGTGTGAATTCTGTCCTCTGCCCTGAAGACTCTCTCGTGCTGGGAAATTTTGCAAAGTGCTGACACTGGAGACTTCTTCTGTAAATGTTATAAAAATGTTTCCTAACAAAAAAAACACGAAACAAGAAAAGCAAAACAAAAAAAGCACAAAACAAGAAGAACACTTTTTTTTTTTCAAATCCATTCATTATTTCTCTTAGATCATGTGCAGTTCATGTCCCTGTGTATGAGCTGTTACTATGATACTGTATCTATCATACTGTCTGAGCTGTAGAGTTATACAAAAATAACCAATCAGATTCTTGCTGGATGCTGAATTCAGTTGCTTGTCTAAGTGCCGGTTGTGTGTCTCGGTTTTCCTCAGGTGCTTTACCGACTCAAGGAGAAGGTCGAGTACTCAGACGGGCAGCTGAAGGGGCTGGGTGCGCCCGTGTCTGTGCATGCCACCCAGCCGCCCCTGACCCTCACCAGCAGCATGGTGCAAGCCAGCCCAGCCCCCAAACCAGCCTGCACCACAGTCACCAGCACGACGCCCTCCAACACCTACACCACCACCACCACCACCACCCAGATCAACCACAGCACACCGCACACACACACCAGCACCTCTACCTCGGAGTCTCAGTGCCCCCCGTGTCCCCCATGCCCCCCTGTGGCTGAGTTCAAACCCTGTCTGTCCTCCAGCCCTTCGCCCTTCAAGATGAAGCCTGCTGCCGGTCTGCAAGAGAGGTGAGGGGCAAGTCTGCTTTTAATGATATCTAGACAAAAGGGACTGCTAGCACTTATTCCCAGACATTATTATGATAATGAACTCAATTTTATGATCACCCCAGCCAGGTCTGGACTGAGCTGATGCCCAGATCCCCAGGTTAAAAGGGGCTCCAAAATGAATCAAAAGCTATTTTCAGTCCCGTGATCAGAATACTGTAGAAGAAGTATTCCTGCTGGCTTGTTCAATATGCTGTTGAAGTGCTTTGATTTGTTTATTTGTATATTTTGTTTACTGGGTTACACCTTTTGGCAATGGGAGGGTTACAGACTTAGTTACAATCACAATGGTTTATATGGATATGGATATTAATTACCTTTATCAAGGAGGTTAGGTTTTCTATATGGTTTGGTTGTCTGTTTGTTTGTTTGTCTGGCTTTAACCAAACCGATTTCCATGAAAATTGGTGGCAGGGTGCAGTATGGGCCAAGGAAGAACCCAGTACATTTTGGAGCGGATCCGACTCATGTTTTTGGCTCAACGAATTTAGATTCAATTTTGCTAATGTTGTGAGATCCTGCATTTGGGATTGGTGGGAGTCTGCACTCAACAATGCTATACATCTTAAAATCTAGTAGATGGCAGTAAAGTTCAATAGTGACAAAACATAGCCAATGTAGAAATATGATGAGTCCATTGAAAATAGGTCCAGACATATGAAGTGGTTGCGGTTGCAGATTTGCATTTCATTGAAGACTATAGTCCTTGGCGGTCTGCGCTCACTGAGTGCGCTTCTAGTCAGATAAATGTCATAATGTCAGGTAAGAGACAATATAATAGTGGAGCAAAAAATGTTGGAAGGTGTGGAAGCATTTCTTGTGTAAATTGTTAGGATTTTATGAATAAATTCAAATATATAAGACAAGAAACTACAGTCAGTGAAAATGTTCAGCACAATGTAATATAGACAAATACATGGTATGTTTTAACTATTCAAAACATGAGGATAAAACAAATTAAACATGATTTTAAACCAGTATTAATTACCAGTGTATGTAAGGTAGCCTGTGATAACTGGTGACATGCCCAGGGTATACCCCGACTCTCGGCCGGTCAGCTGGGATGGGCTCCAGCTTTCCCACGACCCTTAACGGATAAGCATTATAGATGATGGATGGATGTAAGCTTTTTTTCCTGAAATATTTGTGCTTACTGTAGCAATTTGGCTAGCAAAAACTGAGAACGCCAGTAATGTCACCCTTCATTTGTAGTTGTACCTTTACCCTTTAATAATAAAATAAATCCCTACAAAATAGTTGTTTATTGTTTTCTCACCAAGCTAGCTAGCAAAATTTCCATGTAAATAAACTGTTAAAAATTT
>JAQQZR010000004.1:15725372-15742917 GCA_030068235.1 Notoglanidium macrostoma
AAGTTGTATCATGAAGTTCTGCATAAATAACTCTGTTTACTAATGTTAATAACACTTCCAAAATAAAAAATATTTTTTTTGTTGTTTACAAAGGCAACCAGACAGCAAAAATCAGCTTAGCTAACAAATTCACCAAACAGGTAATGAAACGTGAAAATCTTCAGAAAAAATATAAAATATTGATGATTGTTATTTTATAGTAAATGCTGGTGCATACCCATGTTCTGTTTTTATCTTTATCAAATTAAGAGCACATCATTTCCTGCTGACTTAACTGGAATAAATGGAAGTCATGTTTCAGTTTATAACAATATCAGCTTCCACAATGCCATCCTCCCTCTTACATAAGAGTTTGTTATTTCAGGGAGGCACCAGTGAGGCTCTTTGGCCTGTATAGCGTTAAATAATGTCGGGGGTCAGACCTGACCATGAGTGTACGTGTGGACTGCAGAGTAGATCGTAATAGAAAAGATTCATGAGCAGTGAAGCCCTTAAAAACCTCTTCTTTGTATGAGATTTCTGCTTATGCCAATGTCTGCAGATTGCAATCCGCTGTGAAATGTAGTTGATTGCTTTATTTAGTCCACAAAAAATTCTGCAAAATGGTTAAAGTAGCCAAATGATTGAAAATTAAAATGAAAATTTAAGGAGTAATTTTAGCCAAAATGAAAAAAATGGACAGGCTAAAATATAGGATATTATGTGGTGTGCTACGATTGACAATAGTAACATTTAGACAACTTTTTATATTTGTTGTGGTGTGTTATTTATGTACAGCTGTGCTTGAAAGTTTGTGAACCCTTTAGAATTTTCTATATTTCTGCATAAATATGACCTAAAACATCATCAGATTTTCACACAAGTCATAAAAGTAGATAAAGAGAAGCCAGTCAAACAAATGAGACGAAAATATTATACTCGGTCATTTATTTATTGAGGAAAATGATCGAATATTACATATTTGTGTCTTTGTTTACTCCAGTATATTGAGACATTGTACTGAGGTAGGGCCAGGAGCGCACATCCTCAGGTTCCACACTGCAGTCTGATGCATTATCATCTTCAAACACACACTGATAGTTATAGAGTTATTCATAGTTTTAAATAGTTATCCATGGACCTGATCAAATGCTAAACTTATCCAATTAGATTGCTGAACCTAAACCGGAACAATCGGATGCTAATCTCAGCCCGTGTTATTGATATTTAGTGTATAGAGAAGAGAAGAGAAGAGAAATGCATGATTTGTAACAAGTACTTTATAAGTACTATAAGGTATAAAAAGTTTGGTTTTCTTAAGTATTGTAACGAAGAGCAATTACTCGGGTATTCTGCACCTTTGCATATGTGCGTACACACACACACACACATGCCTGCACATACACTCTCTTGTAGTTATGGTCTAATTGATCTGCACAGAAGAAGGGCAGCAGCATCTGACTTCCTGTGGCACAGAAATGCAGAAAATGTGCACTGTACATTTATATGCTCACACACAGTCCTCTACAGGTCTTATTTATTTATTTATCTATCTATTTATTTATTTATTTGTTTGTTTATTTATTCATTCAGTTATTCAGTTTAACGCATTACCTGAAAGGAGTAGTGAAATTGACTCAGTGATGACAACAGACAGCAAGCAGTCGAAAGAAATGAATTTACAGCCCTCTTTTTTCTTTTTTTCTTTTTTTTGCTTCCTTCCCTTCAGCGTCTGAGTCAGTCAGGCTCACTCAGTTGTGTAATCTCACAGGCTGCAGAAAGTTAGAGGGGCGTCAGAAAGGAGGTAACTTATTTAACAGACTCACAGAGAGAGAGAGAGAGAGAGAGAGAGAGAGAGAGAGAGAGAGAGAGAGCAGCATGGAGAGGTCAGTGTCAGGTGATTTGTCACAGCTTGCTCTGAGATCCTGAACAAACACGTGAGACATATTTCAGCTGTGTGTAGACCAAAGATTCGACCCCATCCTGTAGGCGAGGAATTAGAGCCAAGTGCAAACAGGCGTCTGATTGCTTTCACATTTATTTCATTTTGTTTATTTTTTATGAGCTTAGCGTCTCACTACACTTTATTTGATCAGTCCTACACCAGGCCTGCTTAATGCCTCGTCAGTGCCAGTATCAGCGTCACACTTCACCTCCCAGAACACAACACGGCCGTAACTAACTACGCAAACACACACTCTGTCACGTTCACAATAACCGTCCTACTGATCTCACACACACACACTCACACCCTGACTCTGGTTTTCGATCCTGTTTCTAGTCACCTGGTTAATATCACTGAACAACAATGTTTTTGAAAAGTCTTGCTTCCTTAAAAGTGTTTGCTGATTGTGACAGGTACCTACTAGGTACACACAAATCTAGTTTTGGTTTTACTGCATCACGTAGGAACTCGGAGAACTAGACATTTATATGTTTACTGACAATAACGTATTTAGTCACGTTTATGTTTCGCATAAGTTATTAAATTCGACAGAATTACAAGTGTTTTTCAATAAAGTCTGCGGCAGTTAAAAAGTTTGACACAGACAAAACAGCACAGCTGCTAACCATAGAGTGGAAAGAGTGGCTAATTTTAACACAGTGTTATTTGCTAGCTAGCTTGTTGAAAAAGCTTGTTTTTTCCTAGAAATGAGTCATAAAGGCTGGTGATGTTACTAGCATTCACAGTGGCTGTTACTTAGTAAACATAATACTTTAATTTAACAAAAATGGCTACCTTGACTAGCGGTGTAATTTATATTATAAAACTAAGCTTTTTTTTTTTCAACACGCTAGCTAGCAATTAGCACTGTGATAAAATGAACCACTAAGCAATTTTAAGTGCTGTAAGCTATAACTCATTCGCATAATTATGAGCATCTATCCCACATTCACATAAACACATACACATTGTAAAGTACTGTAAGGCTAATGGCAAAACCTAAACATCAAAGTTGTATTGCGTGTATAAATATTGTAATTTTGTATTGACGCGTTTTGCTTCGTATGCGTTTAAAAGGCAAGTTTCTGTCTCTCTAATGCACATGTTCCTGTTTGATTCGCAGACGAGGCTCCAACGTTTCCCTGGTGCTGGATATGAGTGCACTCGGCTCTGTGGAGCCTCTGAGCTGTGGAGCGAACACGCCTCGTGAGCGGGTGGCTCAGGAGTACCTGCAGTCGGCCAGCCGAGTCCTGACACGCCAGCAGCTCAAAGACGTCACGCTCAACACACAGGCCCTGCACGCCGAGTTCGCTGTGAGTCACACTCCCAAAACATCATCATAAGACAAGCAGTGTGTTTATATACGCGTGTACGCTCCTCACTCTGACATATAGAGATGACTTTATTGTGTGTACACTTTCAGTCCAGGTTATTAAACACATCATATTTTTTTTTCAACATAAACCATTTTTTCATGGATATATGGACTTGTATGTTTGACAGTGATGAAGAAAACGTATCCTGTGCATATTTTCTCTCACCAGGAAATTCCAATGAACTTCGTCGATCCAAAGGAGCTGGACATTCCCAGTCTGGGGACCAAAAACAGATACAAGACCATTTTGCCAAGTTAGTATTGTGCACCAAAATCCCAAATTCCGAATCTTGTATAGTATCTTACATCATGATCTTCATCATCACCATCTTCGTGGTATTTACTCATAAGGCCTGAAGAAGTGCAGCTGCATTGGCATGGTACGGCACGTCACATTATATCAGATTGAGCTGGTTTTTCCTCGTTCATTAGTACATCAGAGCCACGAAGTGTCAGTCTGTCCATCCATACTGACTGAGAGAGAGAGAGAAAGAGCGAGAGAGAGAGAGAGAGAGAGAGAGAGAGAGACAACTCCCAGCTATCCTGGGAAAAGGAATGTTAAGTGTTTAGAGAACATCCACCTCCAACAAAACAAGCAGTGTTTATGGCCAGGGGCAGCTCGTCCACAGGGGCATTTATATGAGCAGTCCAACAAGTGTTAGTCCTCACACACACACGCACACACACACATACACAAAGACATACACATACACACCGACACACAGAGAGAGAGAGAGAGAGAGAGAGTGCATATTCCGCCAACCTTCATAAAGTAATAAAGCTTTGTTTCACCTTCTCTTCCTTTCTGTCTCTTTTACTCTTTCCTGTCCTCTCTTTTCTCTCTGTCTGCCTCTTTATTTTTCCTTTGGAAGGAAATTGTTCTGAGGAAAGGAAGTCCCAGACATGTACCTCATATACCAGTCACTTGCTTGCATATTCTTCAGCCCCTTGCACACCAAGGCTGAATTTTCACATGAAATATTCGCACGAAATCATGCGTGCTATTAAAGGTCCGTTATGAGCAGAATAATTATAATAATAATAATATATTCAATAATATTCTTAAGGAATTCATCAGTATGTCCTCATTAGTGTATAATTACCTGTAACTACAAATCATCGTGTTTTCGTAAGCTTAGAACGAGCCCTTTATATCTACATAAGGAGCGGGTCCACCTCTACAGAGCCGCCATGTTGCGCCGCTACAGCAGCCCAGAACGAACAAACCTCTACAGAGCGCCTTCCACGTTTCACGTTTTTACAAGCGGCAGCACTAATCCAGAGAAAGCACCATAAGGAAGAGGAAGAAGAAGAAAGGATGACAAGAAAGAAGAGGAATCAGTGTTTGCTGGTGCTGGTTTGAAACAAGTTTGTGAACCCAAATTTTGAAAAGTGGAGGATCATGCTTACTATTTAGCAAAGAAAAACCAAGGCACCTGACAGCCACCGTCCGCTCTAACACATGCTTGGAAAGGAGGGAGGGGTAAGATAGGGGCATTCAGGTGGCTGTCCTACATAGAGGACCTTTAATTACCTGTGTTCTTATTAGTTTTTACAAACCAAGAACGAAATTTGGTCACGCAATTAAACGACAAGAAGAAAAAGCCAGCAAAAGTAAGATGAGGAGCCAGGATACCCAAGAGCGCCTCGAACTCCACCAGAATTATCCTAAAAGATTGCCTGAACCTGTCGCTGTACACCTTCAACGAGATTATGAAACTCTTCCTGTTGTCGTCTCAGCTCCAACAATGGGTTTATCCAAAACCTTCTCTTTCTTAAGAGCATGTCTGTAATTATTACGTCATCATCACTACTAGATAACTCCATCACTCATTCAGGACTCTACTGAAAGCGTGAAACTGAATGCGAAATATGACAAAATGTTTATATTCTGTGAATTTCCACATTACACTTTCATGTCGTATCCTGTGTGAAATGACTCCTACTGTGGCCTTTTTTCATTGGAATTAGACACCCCAGAGGGATGTTTGTGCTCAATTAGATTTTAATATCTTCATAAGGAAATGCTCGGGACATGCTACACCTCCTTCCTGTCCTGACGTGACATTCCGCTTTTGCTCTTCTCAGGTTCAAGTTTGCGAAGGCCACTGATACAAGTTATCTTACGAGTGTAGGTTGGTTTTCCAACTGTAGTGAAACATAAACTTGCCCTCGAAGCTCTTCCCATGTCAGAGCCAGATTTATAGAGGAAGCCAGGCTCCTCCCTGTTAGCTGAGAAGGTGCAGGTCTCGGGGTTAAAAGGCTCTTCTCCATCTTGTACTTGAACAAAGCAATTAGACTAAGGAACAGCTTGTTCTCCGAGGCTCTCGTGCATTAAGTGATATTTTGTTGCCTTATGTAACCTGCCGGGTCACTTGGCTGCTAATAGCTTCCTGTTTTGGGAACAAATTCTTGACTGAGCAAGCATGGGAGGAGTCCGCTTATCAATATATACAAGGCAGTATTCCTTCCGCTCTCCAGAATGCTTGATTAAGTGGATTTAAGAGGGAACTGAAAATTTCCACAGTAGGAAAAGCCTTAAAAGGCTTAATATCCCCGACTCGGGGAGCGTCAGGAGCAGAGCCGTCCGTGGAAGCCATTTCTAATACTGAGCTACATCTGTGTATCGGTGTGTATCAGTGTGTATCGGTGTGTATCGGTGTGTGAGTGTGCGTACGCTCTGTTTCATCACAAAGAATTATTCAAAGATAATGGAAAAATCTGCACGGTGCTTGTTTCTAAAGTATTGGCCCCCCTAGCTTTGAGAGAACAGCAACGCTGAGTCACTTCCTGCCATTTCTAACGCTTGTGCCGAGACTCCTCCATGGAGGCCTTTTTTCTTTTTCATCCTTTCAGCATCGAGTATTTTGCGTTTATTTAAGTTGAGCGTACAGTAAACCGTCGCTGCATTTCTCTTTATGAGAAAGAACTCGGATATTGTGTCATAAAAAGTCACAAATAATGTCACAAATTAGCAAGACACAAACTAAGAAAAATTATGAATATAATTAATAATAATGAATAATTATTCATTAAAATTGTATTAATTAAATGTATGTTAAGGAATGACATGTGATGACATTGATCCAAACTTGCAAAGTGAAGCGATGTGGCTCCTTCATGAAAAACCCCACTATTTTTTCTTTTTCTCATAAATTTATGAATTTAATCTTGGAAATTCTGGATTTTTTTTTTTTTTTTTGGAATATCCCCCCCCCTTTTTGTTTTTACATACAGTGGCCCTACCTTGCTGTTGTAATCTAGAAATAATGCAGAATACTAAATATTTAATAAGAATAATTGCCTTTTTTTTTTTTTGCTTTCAATATTTCAAAATTGTACAACCTTCTGTTTATTTCCAATTTTAAATGAAAAACAAAGAAAAGTCCCAGATTTTTAATGTGCTCTCAGAATTTTAGACCCTACCGTAAGCACTCTTGGGTCGAAAGTGTACGAAGGTTGATGTGATTAAATATGAAATATTTATATAATTAAATATTTGTTTTTGTTTTATTTGTTAAATATTTTGAAGCCATCCACTCGTGTACAATATTACTAATTATTAATAAGAATAGAACACTACAATAATAAAACTACGATAATAGGAACCTACAGTATAACTACGATCAGGACTAAACGAGTTGTCGGGCGTTTGTTCCTTGGTGTTGTACCAAAATGATATACAGTTATAATCTTAATAATCTTAAACCATATCTCTGTTTGCAGATCCACACTCCCGAGTCCTCCTGAAGAACAAGAACAGCTGTGATCCTCTGAGCAGTTACATAAATGCCAACTACATACGAGTGAGCCATTAACATCAACATTAATATTAATGCTGGCTTCATTCCAGTTTTACTCATTTTTCCCTCCCGCAGGTTAGAAATCTGCTCTTCTATTCATGATTCATTTTAGGACCTATTATCAGTAACTACAAATGGTAGTGGACATTAAAGAATAGAGCCATAAGTACTACAGGAACTCATGAACTTTTGGCCTTCCATAGAATCGAGCTCCGTTTACCAGCAGGATGTTTACTTTCAGCTGCAGGGTTGTTGTTTTTTCTGAATTTGCCTTTAGACTAAAAGGAGAGACCTGTTATCATCCTGAAAGTGCATTTTTTATATAACAGCATGGTGTTACTCCGCAGCAATTTTCCTATTATTAATTGCTACACGTCCTGCATTGGTTAACCCTTTCACTCTGGTCCACAGTACAAGCAACATTTACAATCAATATAACCAAATGAATTATTTCAGCACTGCTAGTCAGGTATAAGATTAGTCAGGACTCTGTTGTGTTTCTGTGTGTAGAATATCATGACTCTGTGTTTAGCTGCAGGTGAGCAGGATGATGGGAATGTGTGAGCCCCCTGCTGGGCAAACAGTGCACTAACACTGGATATAAAACAGACTGCACTGCCATGCCTTATGCCACCATGATACAAGCTCTTCTTATCTTCTAATAATGTCCTAATTAGAAATCTGCGCTTGTTCCTCGTACCTAAGGGTTACCTCGGACACGAGAAGTCTTACATTGCCACACAAGGTCCTATGATCAACACAGTAAACGACTTCTGGCAGATGGCCTGGCAGGAGGACTCGCCCGTCATCGTCATGATCACCAAGCTGAAAGAGAAGAACGAGGTGATGCGCTACACCTTTCAGTTAGTACAGAACGATGAAAAGAAGCTTTGTGTTTAACATTCTCGTGTTGTTTGCCGCAGAAATGTGTTTTGTACTGGCCTGAAAAACGAGGGATTTACAGCAAGGTGGAGGTCCTCGTCAACAGTGTCAAGGAATGTGAGCATTACACTATCCGCACGCTCACACTCAAAGTACGAATCTCTGTTTCTTATTAAGCTCCATATTGTTCAAATGAGTGGTTCATCGTTCTTACGTTCCCAACACTTTATTGTTTTTTGGGGGGTTTTTTGGCAGTGAATTTTTAGCCCTTTGTTTTAGGGGTCTGTCTGAAATAATAAACAATTGGTTTGTAATCTTAGAGTGTATAATGGGAATAAATGCTTCCATGCTGTAAGAGGCTAAACTTTACTTTTTATTTTTTGTTAGAAATGATGTCGAAACGTTATTTGAAGGCTACGTACACAGCAGCTTCATAACACATTCATAAATATTTTATTTTGGAAAATTTATTTCAAAAAGTCTGAGGTGACATTCAAGGTTTTATACAATTTTATATGGAAGAACGAATAAAAAACAAAAAGCTGACTGATTGGTCATTTTTGTATCTCGTCTCGCACGTTATTAGCTTGTTTTCTCTAACAGAGCGTTCATGACACGTTAAGAAAGAGTTATAAATCTAAATTCGAATAATACTTTAGTTTAAAGGCATGAAAATGGTTTATTGTTTTCACCACATTATGAATAAGAAGCGGTATTGGAACGGGGCTCTGTAATCATTACAATACAACTCACTGAGCATTTCATTCCATGATACAATGGGCAATAGACGCTGTAAGTAAACTGAAACTGAAGTGTTAATTAAACACTCTAATGTAGCTCTATGTGTCATTTAAAGTGTCATGAAGACGAAGTTGCTTAAAGCCGTCCATAAATTCTCCAGCATCACTATACAAAATATTTATGCACTTCTTATGAATGTGTTATAAAGGCCATATGTACGTGGCCTTCAAAGAACGTGCTACTGAAATGATACATTCTTTGGGAAGGTCTCATGTTTGCGTACGTGTGCATGTTTATTATTTCAGCAAGGTGGCCAAAGTCGTAAAGTCCAGCATTACTGGTACACATCATGGCCGGATCATAAAACCCCAGACAGCGCAGGGCCTCTGCTGCAGCTCATGACTGATGTCGAGGAAAGCAGAGAGGCTTCCGAGTCTCATGGCCCTGTCATCGTTCACTGCAGGTACATGATTTTAAACAATATAGGACAACAAGTAGACAATCTGCTTCCTGGTTCTACCGGCACGCACATACCCAGTGTTAGTATGGATGGAGATTATTTCTGATATGAAGCTAAAACGCGTGTACAGACAGAGATCGATTTCGTTTTAAAATGCCAGTTAAGACATTAATGTTGACGCAGCCTAAAGCAGATAAACTTTGGGTTAGGGAGAGCGACATACAAGTAGATCTGTGTAACAGTGAAATTTCCCATCTGTGGCTTCAAAACAAGGACACACCCTTAAAGACAGTTAACATCAAAACACAAGGCAAAAGGATCAAAACCAAACACTCTGTGTGTGTGCCATCATTGTCCTGCACAATAGAATCTCGCTTTAAGCTGTTTAAGTGCTTCCTTAGAGATGTGTCCAATGTGTTAGTGTGTAAAGGCGATGGTGTGAATGTCCTGTCTCCTTTCCTCCGATAGTTCCTCCAGTGGCGAACTTTTTCTCCAACTTGATTCTAAATTTGTCCTTCCTCAGTTCCTGGTCACAGATGGATGTTTTGTCGACTCTTTCTGATCACACGAGAAAGCATTTTATGAGCTGTCGGTGAACTGGGTGTCTTTGTCTTTGTAGTGACTTCTGTCGACAGTACCGTGAGGTTCACTAGGACAGGAACATGGACTTAAAGGACACTGTGGATGAGAACCTTAGGAAACATTCCGTTATGCAGAGAGGATGTCTGCAAGGATCCTCTGCTATATTTTTATTCAGTTGATTGAAAAGAAAATAATGCGAACAGACACATAGACATGACCATGAAATGATGATATCACCAGTTTTATTGTCAACTGAGACTGAGACTGGTTATAGAGGCAAGGCACTGATGCAACGGAGCGAGGAGGTTCATGTTTTTAGCAACAGAAAGTGAGTCACAATTGGAGAGAGCTCCAAGCAGAATCAGGGGACCAGATCAATAGATAGATATCAGTCATGTCACAGTAAAAGGCTAATGCCTGTTTGAAAAGGCTGCAGGACGTCCCTCCTCTTTCATATGACCTCGGTGCTTTTCGCCCTGTGAGCTAGACCTTTAGCAAAGGCTATTTTCTTTTTCCGTCATCAGCAATTCGATCTCATCAGAAGGAGATGTGGCCAGAGTGGCGCCAAAACAGAACACAGATGATCTGTTATCACTGGTCAGTCAATAGCATGCTGTAACCCTGCTCTTTATGACTTACAGTGCTGGAATCGGCCGCACAGGCTGTTTCATAGCCACGACTACAGGCTGCCATCATCTGCGACTGGAAGGAGTGGTGGATGTTCTGAGCACCGTGTGCCAGCTGAGACTAGACAGGTACAGGAATCATTAAACGTGCTTTTTACATCACAAACGCGTTGGAAAGAAGTTAGTTATTATTTAATAAACGTGCACTGTAATGGCATTTTCACACTGATATCCGACACACGTTGTGTAAAAGAAAATGGAGGATAGCTAGTGCTTGAATAGAGTATGCGGATCTTTCTGTCAGTATGTTGTAATGTGACCACGTAACAAATTGAGAAACATCACCATGGCAACGATTGCACGTTTTTTGTTGTTGTTGTCTTTGTCGTACTACACATTTCTTTAAAAGCAGTTTATTATTAGTATTAGATTATGTGGAATGTCTGGTGTAGTCTAAATCCTCGTGTATGAGCTGTCACTATAGAAACAGTAACGTATTAGAACGAGCACGTTAATATAAACCTAAAGTTGATGCTCCAGTCAGAACGGCTGCCCAAGCCGTGCTGTTGTACAGTGACAACGCACACCTCCTGACCAATCAGATTCGAGAATTTAGTCTCACCGCGGTTGCCATGGTTACGTTTAAACGCATTCATTAGCTGCAAATCAATCAGTGAAACCAGAATACAGTCATACAATCTAAAGCATGTAGTTGAATGCCAAGTAACACCAAGTAACTCCTCTTGATTGTGTCTTAGGGGTGGAATGATCCAGACCGGAGAACAGTATGAATTCGTGCACCACGCCTTGAGCCTGTACGAAGGCCGCCTGTCAGCAGACCCTGGCCAGTGAACACAAACAAAACCAAGATGGTACAAGGATTTTTTTTTTCACTCCACGTTTACCAGGAAGAACAATCTCACGGGTCCACGAGACCATTTTTTCTCGTAACTAGGAGACAATCTAGAATATAAGGCATTGTTGTGGAAGATGTCTTGCACTTACGCTCTCTTACGGAAAGCGATCTCAGCAGACGCGATGGGCTCCTGACTCGGACTCGTTCGCCTCTGAGGAAGCCTGAAGCTCTGTCCACCTCGATCGAAGCCACTCTATCAGTATACCTGCCCTCTGACCTCCAGCCTCGGAGGATGGACGATGGTACTAGTATTCAATTCAAAAAGGTGTACAGCACGTTTCTCAAGACTTCACACATAACTACGTTACTGTGCACAAGGTATTCGAAGACTGTTAGACGCATCAGCCGGACTCATGTGTGAATGTCTATAGTATAATAACTACACACACACACACGCGCACACACACACAAAATAAACACCAACAAATGCATGAATGTAAATCTCAGATTTTTTTTCTCCAAACCAGAAAAACAAAAAGTCAAAAACAAGATGATACGACATTTAATATTTGACCGTCCATCTGGAAACGGTTCACTTCTTCTGCGTTGTTGTCAGATCCATGTGGAGCTTAAACAGTATACAGTTATACAATAATGCCGAGGTGCAGTACCCTTTTACATAACTGTACTTTAAATCTTTAAATATTAGAGTTTGAATATATATGTAAAATATAATGATAGTTATTTTTGTACAATCTTCCCTGAATAACTGTTGGTTTCATATTTTTTGAGTTCTTTTTTGCTATTTAATGAGCCGACATCCGTACGTGTAACTATATTAAAGACTTGAGGAACAAAAAATGTCAGATGTCCTCCTGGTGTGTTGCAGATACAGAACATGATGTTTAGGAAAATTCACATGAAGAACTTGTATTCAGTTGAATCAGTATTTTAGGAAAGCGTTCCTGCCCTTAATAAGGTTTGTTTGGGTTTTTTTTTTTTTTTTTTTTTTTTTAAACCGTGGCATGTAAACCATCTCGACAACTCCACCCTTTGCTCGTTCTCAACCCGTTTCCTTTAATCCACGCCTTTTCGCTAAATGCCAACGCCCGCTTACGTGAACTTCCTGCGCTTAATCAGGAAGTCTTGTGCTGCTCTGCGAATCCAGCGCCATTATTTTCCTGGGTGTATTTTTTAAAAAAAAGAAGAAAAAAAAAGAAAAGGCTAACGCCCCGTTTACTTGAATGTCGTCTGATCATATTGTTTTCTGAACGTGGGGACGTGATGTGCTGTACTGCTCAGGCACCATACATTTTTCTATACGCTTTGTCTTACGTGCTCATATACAATACGTTGTTGTTTTTTCACTTTTCACTCTTGTCTAATTTACAGCCTTTCTCATTTTTACCTGCGTGAATAACTTATGTTACTGATACACCGTAAGCGGAAGATGGCAGCATTTAGTATTGCAGGTCAGGTGACGTGATATGGAACGTTCCATTGCTTAAACCTTAAAGCAGTTACTTTGCCCTGACCAAAATCTTTCCTTCATACGATACATCTTAATCCGTTTCCATCCCTTACAGTTTTTACCTGACAGAACTCGCCGTTGAGGTACAGGTATATCATGGTGAAATGTCTAAAAGTGCTATTAAAGTTATTTCGGCAGCGTGCCTCTGGACTACATGGGCACTTCACTGCTAATGAGCTCAGTTCTGAGAGGAGGAAAGATGATTGTTGTATAACTATGAGCGTTTCTTTCTATGACCGTTTTTTTGTATTGTCCATTTTTTTAAATTCTGCTTATTTGTGATACAGAGGTTTTAAAAATTATATTTGTGAATTTCTATTCGATGTGTGTAGCATAGAAAAATCCGGTTAAAAAAGTAAAAAAAAAAAAGGTTTCTCGTCAGTGTACATCGGCTTACTGGTTGTAGCTCTTTTCCACTATTTCGTATATTAACCTGTCAATAACAATTTTTCCTGTTTCTTGCTAATCCACATGAATGTTGTGGGGAAATAAATGTAACTGTCCAGCGTTAGATATTTCTAGCAAGTATAATCTGTACATATCATCCTTCTATTATTACAGTAAGAGACATAATAAGACAAGCCCGAGCTGCGGATTTGACGTGACTGTCCACGTGTTTCTGTCATACTGTTAATGAAAACACAGGACTATGTCATGATTAAGCCATACTATCTAACACTGAGGTACGTTCACACTATGAGTCCTCTTTTTATCTTTATAGAAATCCTGTAATGTGGAGAAATGTGTTCTTGTGTATACAACTGGCAGTTGTTGCCCTCTCAGACTGTCCACTTACTCGTAATAATATACCTAATTCTGTGACTCTGTGCTCTTTACAGCCAATAAACCAATCATACCAAGTGATTTTGTCATTGTTTTGTTTTTGTGTAGCAAGGCAAGCTAATATTTTAAAAGGAATACTTTGTTAAAGCACCCTTTGGCTTATAATACAGCAGTCTGTGTTTTTGTTTTAGAGTTTTCCAACGGAGCACATCTGGATTTGACAATTTTATTCCACTCCTCCTTCTCCTGTGCACAGCCCGCTTCAAGTCATTCCACGGGTTTTTGAAAGGATTTCGATCCTGGACTCTGCCTGGACCGCTTCCAATCTACCGATCTACTTTTTCTGACGCCGTTCCTTAGTCGACATGGATTTGTGCTTTATGTTGTTATCGTGCTGCAAGGTGACGTTTTCTTCATCTTCAGCTGTCTAACAGGCCTGCAGGTTTATAGCCAAAACAGATATTTAGAGCAAATCCAATATAAATCCATGACTCCCTCTCCTGACTAGAGCTGGAGATCAGTTTATCAGCACTATGCTGGTGTTTATTTTCTCCCAATCTTTGCAATGTTAAATCAACGCTTTCTAAATTGTTAGTAATACGTCAGCAGATACAGAAGCAGAGTTAAAAGAAGTTACAAATGATCTCTGCTTAACACCAGAGCGTGGCTTCATAACCCCAAATCTCCAACACTTCTCAATGACACCAACACTCCAAATCATATCTTTACAGTCTATATTTAACTCGGAGAAGTTCGCTGCGTAACATGACGCTGCCACCACCAGCCTTCGCCTGGAGTATTGTGTTCTTTGGGTGATAATCTTACTAAACCAAACATATTTTTAGATTTATGCCCACCTTAGTCTGATCACACCATAACACATTTTCCACATGGTATGAGGTGAGATTTGTTTTCTGAGAAAGCGCTTCTGTACAGCCATCCCACCCCATAGCCCAGACATGCGAAGAATACGAGAGATTCCTGTAACACGCCAGAAGTGAGCAGTACGAACCCGACGTTCCTGAAGCTTGTTTAATGTTGCTGTTCTTGGTGATGGTCTAGCAGTCAGATGAAACCTAGAAAATCTTACAGAAACAGCTGATCTTTATTTGTTGTTAACCAGAATCGCTTCACTAATGACGGCTGTATGATCATTGCTTTGGAACATGAGTTTGAATGTGCGCACAATCACACGAGCCATTATAAAAGGGCACACACACTTATGGAACCAGGTTACTGTGTTTTTGTTTTTTTCTTTTTCTCCACTTAAACACTTTTTTTGCTTGAATTTGGTTGATCGCTGTATCACATTAAAGGTGGGAAACGATTTCTCTTGCGTTCATTTTTCACATCTGAAAACCCGACACTTTATAAAGGGGTGTGTAGACTTTTTCTACCCACTTTTAGTTTCTTTAACGTATCCTTTGTTACGCTTTCTTAGATCCGATAAAGTTATGGTTAAAGAACTCATTATGACATGCTCTTTTGTTTATAGAGCTATATTAAAAATAAATCTTATCTGAGCCAGTCTGGCTGCTGGTGCAGATTGATTGATTGATTGATTGATACTTTATTGTCACTGTATCTTTGACACAATGAAATTACAGTTGCCCAATCCAGTGGTATTTAAAAAGAGACCTACATGACAAAGACAGACATCAACATATGGAACAGTGAGACTTCTGAGAACAGTGACAGAAGCCAAGATAAAGTGCTGAATGACAGAAGATAAAAGGAGAACATGTGAAACTCCACACAGACGCTCACCTGACGCCGGACTCGAACCTCAGACCCTGGAGCAGTGAGGAAGCAACATTACCTACTGTGTCTTAGTTTATCTGATGAAAAGGCAAGAAGTAAACTCTATTGGTCAAGAGTTAAAGGTGACTGTTGTTGCCATTTAGTCACGATACTTATTAATCTTGACTTTTATAAGAACGATTTTTTTTTACCTGAATACTGGAAATTATTGTTCACTATTTATTAACTGAGTGATTTGAAGTTTTAGTGAAGAAACACCACAACGAGGATTTTCTTTTTTTTTATTGATGTGTTGAGAAATTGGTCTTGTTCTTGATTCAAACTATGACGAATATTCAAATAAAATGAAAAATCGTCCAAAAAATTTTCACTTACTGAGATCTCATAACGTAATTCAGATCAATTCGAAAATATGACATCAACACATACAAGTAGTGATTACTCATTTCATGCAGTCATTTCCACTATTAAGAGTCATGCACTGCCACACTTAGATATGCACGCCCAATGTATTGTTCTGTATTAGAGTATAATTTCCTTTCTGTGTGTTTAAATCTTTGAATATATCACTAAAGATCACAAACGCTTACTCACATTTCATGTCAGGACTAAACCCTGGGATATCTTTCTTGATATTTGCTTTTAACCCCAAGATTGATCTATTTAGCGCACTGACTTATCAATTGATCCTTTTAGGAGTCCTTAAAGGTGCATGTAGCTCATCTCAACAAAGCATCTGAAGGTGTATAATAGAAGGAAATGAAGTGCTTTAAACAGAGTGGATATGGTGTAAAACTCAGTCTGGCTTGAACAGACTGCTCTGTGGGGTATACAGGAAGGAAAAGGGGTGGGCTGCCTGAATGGCTTCAAACAACAAAGCAGCTCATGGCTTAACATTTGTCAGAGATCTAATAACAGGGAGAAAATCCTTGTCCAGCATTAATGTTAAAGAAAACAGCTAAACCATATTCCAGCCTGAAAGAAGCTTTGGATTTTAGAACAGAAGTACCCTGAGGTGTCAGAGAGACAACACCTCACATCACTGACATTGTTTTACTTGGCCACTGAGCTTGCACTTAAGAGCGATCCTGATTGAGGAAATCCGCTAGAGACTGAATGGTTTACTCGCACGCATTTTTGATTACCGCTGGCCGATGAGCGGGACAGGCACCGGCAGAGGCCCAGACGGATCTGATGCACTTTTGGAAAAATCTCTTTTAAACGAATCTATCCAACGCATGGGGAGCCTACACTTCCACTCATTTTCAAATCCTTTGGATTATGTTTTCAAGTGTCTCTTCAAATTGAAGTTCTATTTATTGACTAAAATCATCTAATAACCTTACAATCCAAAATGCTGAGGCCTGAAGCTGTTTCTGTAGCCATCTGGGTAGCATGTGGAGTTATGGTGAGTAATTTCTGAATATAAAACTCTTTTCAGATAACATTGTCCTCAAGTAGTTGGGCAATTTGTTAGAATTGGGATGGCATGAACAAAAGGAAAAGAAAAAAGTCATAAAATCCGTCAATTTTCAGATTCTTTTATTATAGAATGATTTCAGAAGTCTAACTCTAACTACGAAAAGCAGCATCAAATCATGTCAGCTCAGAAACAGCTCAGTAATCTGAACCAAAAGTTACTGCATATTACTGTAAGTGTAATTCCAGATTATTACAGCTAATTCAGATTACTCTGAATTATTACATGCAGATACGTTTAATTAAAAGCAAAATAGTGTGCAGGCAATAACTGTAACAGCAGGAATGTCACTAAATATATTACAGAATAACTTTGCAGTCTTCATATCTAATACAATAACTACTTTCTTTATTAAATTACATACTGGAATGATGATGATGATGATGATGATGATGATGATGATGATGATGATTATGGTGGTGGTGGTGGTAATGGTGATAGTAATGATGACGATGATAGTGATGATGATGATGATGATGAAGAAGATGATGATGATGGTGGTGGTGGTGGTAATGGTGATAGTAATGATGATTATGATAGTGATGATGATGGTGGTGGTGGTGGGTGTGATAGTAATGATGGTGATGATGATGGTGGTGGTGGTAATGGTGATAGTAATGATGATGATGATGATAGTGATGATGATGATGATGATGATGAAGATGATGATGATGATGGTGGTGGTGGTGGTAATGGTGATAGTAATGATGATTATGATAGTGATGATGATGGTGGTGGTGG
>JAQQZR010000004.1:15743758-15757742 GCA_030068235.1 Notoglanidium macrostoma
TGGTGATGATGATGGTGGGGATGATGATCATGATGATGATAATGATCATAGTGATAGTGATAATGATGGTGATGGTGATGATGATGGTGATGGTGATGATGATGGTGGGGATGATGATCATGATGATGATAATGATCATAGTGATAGTGATAATGATGGTGATGGTGATGATGATGGTGGTGGTGGTGGTGATGATGATGGTGACAATGATGGTAATGGTGATGATGATAATGATGATGATGGTGGTGGTGGAGGTAATGATGTTAGTGATAATGATGATGATGATGATGATGATGGTGGTGGTGGTGGAGGTAATGATGTTTGTGATAATGATGATGATGGTGGTGGTGGTGGTGGTGGTAATGATGTTAGTGATAATGATGATGATGATGATGATGATGATAATTTATAAAATTTCTTTTTTCTTTTCAGGGTGTGTTGCTGGCTGATACTCAGCCGCAGTGTAGCATTAAGGTTCTCCAGGACGTCCAAATCGGCACAGATTCGATCCAGTTCACACTGAACAGCTCAGATGCGGATTGCCGATTCAGAGTGAATATTGCGGACAGGCCTGAGAACTCGACTGACTGTGATCAAGATCAAGAATCCTTGGAAATGACTAAATGTAAACTTGTGAATTTAGACCCTGGAACATGGTACCACCTGAATGTAACATCCAATACCAACAGTAGTCAACACAACGTTTCCCTGCCAACACGTAAGTGATGTACTTCCTGTGACCTTAATGTGTGCATGTGGTCACACTTCAGGAGGTCTTTATAGAAATATAACGTCGCCTCCATCACTCCACATCACAAAAACTGTCATTTCTGCTGCCATTCTCAGTGCCACATGTTTCTGGTTGATCAAATATTCTATAATAAATCTCAAATTAAATATAGAAAAATTATGAAGAAACTATATAACTATAAACTATATAAACTATTATGAAGAAATCAATTTTTCTATGTCCTAAACTGAACATTATTGCTATATTTTGTTCAGAAATTAACATTTATACAATTTTGGTCATCAATATTAAATATTTCAGACTTGAAGGTTAACAGTTTTTCTTTATAGCCTATATACACCTAATGGATTTATTTATTTGTTTGTTTGTTTGTTTGTTTAAGTCTTGGGTAGATTGTTTTATTCATTGTGACTCATGGTAGAACGAAGACTTTAAGACATTACCCTTTTGTAATATCTATATCAAATTCATACAACATGCAATTATCAAAAAAACATGTAAAGAATTAACACTATAAAGGGTTAAAGCTATTTTCTACTGTTTCAGTTCGGTAGCTGTATAAACGCCGTGTTTATGATCACAGAAAGGAATGCAATGAAAGTTTTGAATTTCTGAGAGGAAATATTTCTATGAGTGAGACTATTCACACATTGTCCTCTGAGACACACTGAAAGAACTAAATCAAGTGTAGAAATCTGGTTCTGAAGCTTTATAACAAGAAGTGAATGAGCAGGTATATCTAATAAGCTATTAAATAACAATTATGAATTGGATATTTCCGTTTTGGTATTTTGGTATTGTGATAAATTCCAATGATAAACAAGCAAACAAACAAACAAAAACATGCAGAAAGTCTGACTTTACTGTAATTTAGAAGGGAATCCGTTTGTAACCAATTATTTATGCAGTGAGACAATATATGAGTTGAAATATTCAGAAAACAGAAAAGAAACAAAAATATTTGATTGTATAAAAAAAGGTTAGGCTTAGAGTTTTTTCTCAAGTCACTGAAGGGCAGAACTAAGAAAGCTAGCTCAGTAGATTAGCAGAATAAAGTTCATACAAGAAATGTTAAAAAAAAACAAAAAACAAGCTGAAGCTATACAGTAATTCAACCCATGCAGTCACGTTTGTATCGAGGTTGTACGTGAACCTCCAAAACCTGTTTCAGCAGGACCTGAAAAGTCCAAACGTCGGATTTGTCCCAGCATTAACACGATGAAGTCAACCCAGATTTCTCCATGCTGGCGTAGAAGACGTGGATTACGGCTGTAACATTTATACATTTTGTTGAAATTTTTGTTTTGTTTGGGTTTAATCTTTTTTCAAATTATGTGTTAAAAACTTGCAACATCCAACAGCTGGAGTCTACACCTTGATAACATTTTTAAAATATGCAAAAATAATTAAGACTTGGACAAGGACCTGTATTTTTTTCCTACAAGAACTAAATATGTACATGCTTATTAGACATGAACGCTTTCATCACAGGTGGCGAATATTTCAAAAGTGTTTGTTTTGTTGAGAGGTATTAAGACATATGTGTGTGTGTGTGTGTGTGTGTGTGTGTGTGTGTGACACTGTGTCTGGTGTCTGGCTTGGCTCCAGAACAGCAGTCTAACGCAAAGTATTTCCAGACTGTTCTGGCCTCTCCTCTCCCCTGCCCTTTCCCACCCCATTGTTCTTGTGTGCTAAAGGAAATGGGAAGGGGGGCTGCGTTCTGTTTAGGTTGGAGGTTCAATCGGGTTTAACAGCGGAGAGCTGCTCTTGACCCTCACAGTGATGCCATCACCTGAACCTCTGTGATATACGCATGTTAAAGGTGTATTCCCAAAGGCTAAAAATAAAACAGCACAAGACAGAAGGAGCTCTTGAGACATTCGTTTCATTTTAGCGAACAGTCTGTTAATGTTCAATTACTTTTTCAGTACATAAAGATTGTTAACAAATTAGTATGAATGTGTGCAGTATAAAATGTAGAAGAGGAGTTCATGACAGTAAGTTATTCGAGCTTTATGAGAGGGTTCTGCTGGAAACTGAGAACCCTCTGTTCTGCTGCTTGTTGTTGTTGTTGGAGTTAAATTGGGTACAGCGCTTGAAAATGATTGTTCACAGCAGCTCTGATAGAAATACCAACTGTAAGACAAATCACAGGTTTATATTAATGTGCTAGTTCTAATCCATATTGTTTCTACTGTAAAAGCTCATTCACATGGCGCATAATAATCTAAGCCTGATAATATAAACATACTTTTGTTTAACCAAGTAAATATCTAATTGTTGATATGGTGATGTTCATGTAACATTTGTGGAAGGATAAACGTGATAAGTTCATAGCTGCTATAAGGTCAAGGACTAACTTGCCTCATAGACGTTCTATAACTATAAACAGATATAACATGTCCTTCATTACTAAAAAGAAAATTGTCAGCATATTCAAATCGATGTGGTATCAAAGCATCCAGCGTCATCCCACCATCACCAATGGGTGAATCTGTCGCAGTGGCTCGCTCACCGTGGCTAGCTCGCAGAAGCTCTGAGAGGATTTTCAAAAATGAATTCCCTGTGACTCTTTTGCCATAGCGCCAACGGGATTTCAAAATAAAAGTCCCTGTGGCTCCCTAGCCGAACCTCCAAACAGGATTTCAAAATAATACGTTCGAAAAAAATAATTTTTATATGAAAAACATTTGTATGTCGGTCGGTAAAGAAAGTGACAAATTATTTAAGAGAGCACTTTCAGATGAAAAACATAATGAAGGCTCCTGGGTTTTACTGCAAATAAAAGAAGTAAGTGTGACAAAGTGTCCAGAAGAACTGTGACAGATTCTCCAAGATGCTCAGTAAAACTTACAGCTCATTTCCTTATAAAACTGCACACATTGTACCTGGGATTACTGTTTAAGGGAAAAAAAAGCAGAACGTCATTACAGTAAATATTGACTTTGTTTGGTTTATTACTGTTTACTGTGCAATGTGTATTTTTCCTGGAATGATACAAAGTAAAAGGATTAAATTTCATTCTTTCTGAAGGCTTTACTTTCATACATTTTTCAACGAATCTTAGTACATACACTCAAGGGCTCCTCAAGAGTTGGGTTTTTATGATTACAGCTTTAAGTCTTTGCTGAGATCTGAGAATTTTTATTTTTTTTATTATTTGTTTTTTTATAAATCCAATATCACTTTACATGAGCGGCTTTCTCAAACCTCCTGTCTACAGAGATGTCATGCAGTCTCTACGGTTATTTAAAAGTCATAACACAGTAGCATTGTTGTGATAAACTCACACAATTTGGGTTTCAACGAGCCACCAGGGAGGAAGAGCTGCAGAAAAAAGCAGCTGCCTGGTGCTAGTGGCTGTCTAGCTTTGGCCTTCATCGCTAAAGGTCCTCTTTCCGGTACTCACTTTCCCACAATGAGCTCTCCATGGGCGGCTCAGCATCCAGCCAGGGCTGGCGTTATTTAAACGCTCCAGAACAATCTTATCTCGCTCACACATCGAGCCCGCTGGCTGCCCTGGTATGCTCTTATACAAAAACTGTGCAATTGAAAGCCACTTTCAAAATCATTGTGCAATAGAGCCGAAGCGGGTTTTTCCCACCATAGTAAGAAACATGATTGAAAAATAAATGTGAGAAATGCCATCACATACTCTGAATATTACTTACATTTACATTGATCTAATAAATTAAAGTGTATCTTTCACATGTAAATTTGTCTATATTGTAGATTTAAGGCACATATTTGAACCATAATTTTCTTATAGATTTAAAGGGCGCTATATGCAGATTGCTAGGATCCATAAGTGGAACCATTGCAGTAACAAAGAGAGATGCATTTTAGTATCACTTTTTCTGCAGTAAGCACTAGTACTCAGTGTTCGACAAACGCGTGGAGGTAAATCTGAGTGTGATTCATGACACTTCTGATTCTGTGTTTCTTGTCCAGGACCTTCATCGGTGGAAAGTGTTCAGGTGTTCAGACACAGGGATAGCCTAGGCGTGTCCTGGAAGCCCGGCCCAGGAGGAGCAGAGCAATTTCGAATTCTGCTCAGAGACAGCGCGGGTCTGGACTCCGTCTGGAACGCCACGCTGGACAATGTTACAACTCCGTACACGATAAACGGCCTGACTCCTGGCCGCATGTACAATATGAGCATCGTCACTGAGGCAGCAGGGATGCAAAACGCTGTATCCTTGCAGGAACAAACAGGTACGGAGGTGTTTATGCCATGAGTGAACATTAAAATTCATTAAAAATAGCAGATATTGAAAGCAGAATCCAGAGGCACGAGCCCCATTTCATGGCCATTGCAGGGTGAAAAGAGATGAAATGTGTCTGCTACCTTCATTCTTTCCTTTTGTGTGTGTGTGTGTGTGTGTGTGTGTGTGTGTGTGTGTGACCTTTTACACAATATTTCAGGCAGCGGGGTGAACGCCCTGTCTCTTTTTCCTGCTGTGTGAAGGCAAAGCTTGGCCTTCATCCTCATGTGTTATGTCATCCCCTGCACTGTGTCAATCATATCATACCTTCACAGTGTTTAGAAACCTCCAAACGCCCCCCTACACACACACACACACACACACACACACACACACACACACACACACACACACACACTAGATTAAAATCAGTTCCAGTTCCTCTCTTTCAGAACGTTCAGACCAGACTGTAAACATACTGAAACTATCCAAACATTCAAACAGTACGTACCGCGTGTCACTGGAAGTACACTTCAAGGTGTCTGTCAACAGCCTTTTCTGTTTCCCAGACACGGATATACTTAAGCACGGATGAAAGGAAACTGAGATAGTAGTAGAAAAAGCAAAAGTGACCCAGTTGTGTTGGTGTGTGCCTTTAGTTAAAAGAACCTGCAGCGGTCTTTAGTTTCTCTCTCTGGGGGAACTCTTGAAGAACCTTTTATATGAAGAACCTTACATTATGTGGTTCCTCTGTTCCACATAGAATTGCTTTAAGAAGCTAAAAATCCTCAACTATCCAAAGAACACACAAGAGAAGGAGTAACGGAATGAAATACATACACAGAATGACAATACATACAACATGTTTCCGTTCCAATATTATTGACTACTCGAAATTCTTAAATGGAAATAAGACAAAATGACTGATTATATATAATAATATTATAGTAATACATAATTGTTAACCCAATACCTAACAGATGTGATCTATTTTAGCCCAGTATTTAATGTGGTAGATAGGAGTCGATCCCAGAAAGAAACAGTTCCTTGATTTGGGAATTAAGAGTCGACTCCAAAGCTTTGGACTCAAATTCCGTACGGTGATGGTGTAGTTTGGCTGCACTCGCATGCATGAGGAGTTATTTGACGTGTTGTAGTTTGTCTTCTTCTCTAGACAGTAGTGCTATGTGTTTGTCTCTAGACACTGGCTGGCTTCTTAATGATGGGTTGGGTTTATGTTCAGTTGCATATGTTCTGTATGTTTATACAGTACATAAGTTTATTGTGAAAAATTAAATACAATTATTAAATAACTGTTCCTGCATTCAGTGAAACACTGAACAGTTGCAGTATGTGTTAAAATTCAAGCCATGTTCATGTTCAGCCATGTTTTTCTTAAAATTGAACTGCTTATTTTGCTCAATGCTTCGGTTTTTGGAACTGAGATTTGGGAAACCCATTTGTCTGGAATTGACTCTCGACTTCCATCACCTGAACTCAGAACAGGACTTGACTCGACAGCCCTAATGATTTTGAATGTAGGAACAGAACATCACTTATTAAAAGAAGTAGCTTCCACCTCAGACTTGCTTTCGAGTGTTTCCCAACATTTCTAATGATTCAGTTCAAGATTCAAATCCACTTAACTCTAAGACAAACCTCTGAAATGAAATCCGATCTGGCGTTCTTCACCCCGCAGTGCCGAGCACGGTCCTGAATGCGCATATGGAGAGCTATGGGAGTCAGACGAGCCTCCAGGTCTCTTGGGATCAAGCTCCTGGTGATGTGGACAGTTACCTGGTCCAGCTCCTGTCTTCTGATTCAGCTGCTCAGAAGCAACACAAACACCTGCTCCCAAACACCACACGAGCTCAGTTTGACCATCTGACACCAGGCAGCACCTACCGGGCCTCCGTCTACACCAGGAGTGGTGATCTCAGCAACCAGGTCAATGTGACTGCCACAACCGGTATGTAAGACTGAAACTGATAAGGCGAGCTACATTCAGCTCTTCTGTGAACGAGAAATTCCTGGTTTCAGGTTTTTCATTTGGATACAGATAAAAAATGATAAAGCATCTTGCAGTCATGCGTAACTGGTTTCTATCTACTATCTTTTATCAGTCTTGGGCTCAAACGCACCCATATAGAACCATTTTGTCATATTTGAAGTGCCATTGTAAGAAATGTTACATTTTTAAACTTATTTTTCAGTTCTAAGGCATCTGAGACTGTTTCCCTAGCTTTGTCATTTTAAAAAAGGTTGGTAAAATATTGGTGGTCACTGGTGTCAAACTGAGATCCTTAATAGTGACAAAGAAATGTAAAAAAGGAGAGAAATTTTCAGTCAAATTAATTTTGAGTGAAAATTTCCCAAATACCTCTTCCATGTCACATGACATCTACCATCTGGGAAGGAGTCCCATCATAATACAAGCTGACCGCTACTCATTAACGTTATAGAGCTTCTAAACGCTTGGCGGAGAGTGCTAACTGTGCTCTGCTGTGTGAATATACATAAAATAACAGACACCTGTGATTGGCTAGTGTCACTCTGATTGACAGCAGAGAGAGAGGAAGCCTGTTGTCCCCCCCGCCTCCCCCCCCACAGAGCTAGCCAATTAACCGCTGGCCATGGATGACTTTGGTATAATCAGGATTTAAACTTTTAAGCAACTCTTAGGGGTGTGAAAGGGAAGTGACACATTACCAGAGAGAAAAAAAAGCATGCTCTATACGCATCATGTCATCAGCTTTAATCACCTCGCAATAAAACTGGAGGCCAGTCGCTTCCTCTCGTGTACTGAAGAGTTTTACGCATTGCTTAATGAGTGCTGTTTCATCCTGATGCGCTGGTTGGGTTGCCCGTCTCACTGTATGTCTCTCACCGTTTTAATGACAGCTCCAGGCAACGTCTCTCAGCTGAAGATGGAGACTCCTGCTAAGTACGGTGACGTGAAGATCAGCTGGCTGCCCCCTGTAGGACACTGGGAACACTACAGCGTGATGCTCTTGAATGGCAGCGAGACGCTGTTTAACTCAACCATAAATAAAGCTGCCACAGAGTTCAGGTTTTCTGGCTTAAATCTGCATCCTGGCAGAGTTTATAAAGCAGCAGTGAGTGTGGAGAGCACAGGACAGAGCAGCACCTCCTACTGCCGCGCAGAAATAGGTACTACATTTTTATTTATCCGTTTAGTAGTATTTAATAAAGTCATGCAGCCATGAACACGATACATCATCAAAAACTGCTTTTACTCCATCAATTATAAAATAATAAATTTTTAAAATAAATTTTTAAAAGATTGATATTTTAGACCATGGACAAGATTATTTATATTTTTATATTTCAATGCAAATTAGGATTGATTTCTGTTTATGATTGATGTTTATTCGTTGCCTTTATCCTTTGAGTTCTTTGTCTGAATACATTTTCTTTTTTCTCTCATTTTATGGGTTAATTGTTTTTCCCCCTTGTATATTTCTTTGCTACCATTTTAATCTTTCTTGATTTAACTGTTGCTATAGAACGTATCATTTTACAATCTCTCATTGAGAAGCACTTTAAGCAGCATAAATAAATAAATGCAAATAATAATAATAATAAGAAGAAGATGACGATGATGATGAAGTATTATTATTATTATTATTAATAGCAGTAGAAAATAATTGATTTCACATTTCTTGGCAAGGATCTCACAAAGAACTGCAAATTTCTTTGTACTCTGTCGTAAACAGTCGTATACAAAATGAAATGAATGAAAATAAAGATATTTTGCATTTTTCAGCGTTTTCAAAGTGTGACCTATGTACAAGCCTGTAATAATTTATATGATCATATAAATGATTCTTATTATATTATTTATAATCTTGAACTTATAAAGCTCTTCCTCCCTTCCTTCTCTCTCAGGCCCACCACCCGTGTCGCAGCTACACATCCGTCATGCAGACGAGACGTCCCTCAGTGCCTTATGGAGCCACAGTTTTGGCTCAGGGTCTCGTGACGGCTACATCGTGGAGCTTTACCACGCCGCCGGTTCCACTGCCAATCAGACGAGAAAGCTGAACCGGGACATGAGAGAGTGCACCTTTAACGTGCTCGTTCCTGGCTGTCTGTATAAAATTGTCGTTACGACCACCAGTGGAGTGCTCCGCAGTGCTTCTGCTACAGTGACAGGAAGGACGTGTAAGGCTTTACATTTAACAGACACTCTAATGTGTGTACTCCGAGTAAACACACCTCACACTAATGCAAATAGACCAGGGCTAGCATACGGATGAACCCTGTTACACAGGACATCATGTGAAAGCACAGCAAAGAAGACAGTACAGGATTTAAAAAAATTCAATAAATAAATAAATAAATAATGCAGATTTAATGCTTGATGAAGTTTTCATTTGAAGTCCGCATTTTCAGACTGTCAGCCGATGTTCGTTCCAACACCTGGGTATCAGAATAATCTACATGCATGTGCTTGTGGCTCGGGGATTGTTGAACAGAGCAGGTTATGATCTACAGCTAGATGGGCGATGATGCATTTCTGGCATAGAGCCTGTGGAGGGAACTTAGTTACTGTGTGACATGGGAGAGATGAAAATCTCTCTCTATCTCAGACTGTCAGTAACCGAAACAGTTAAAAGTTTGTATTTTTCTATCCCCAGTACCTCATGAAGTGACCTCCGTGAGTCTAAACAATATGAGAACCACAGACTCTCTCAATGCCTCATGGAGAAGACCTCAGGGAGATCTGGACTCCTATCAAGTGCTGCTGCTATACAGCAAAGAGCCTGTGTATAACCTCACCGTCCCAGCTAACACCACATCCATCAATCTCCTGCATCTGAAAGCTGGAGCGCTTTATACACTGCTGATTAGCACAGTCAGCGGGGAACAACGATCCAAGCAGACCGAGGCCAACTGCAACACAGGTACCTGGTTTAGATAGAAAAAAAAACTGCATCTATGTATATAAAGAACAAGAACCATCGATAACATGTTGCTATAAAATGCACAGATAAGCATATAGTGATACTTAACGCTTTCGCAATGATGAATTACCCCATGCAGTAAATCTTGAGCGATAATGAAATATATAAAAATTATATTTACAGCCCATTAGTTTTATATTTATTAACAATACAAATAGGTAAGTATTAACATAAAGACTCTTTGCATTATTAACATTATAACATTTAACCCATGCAGTAATTATTCAGTATTTATGCATTAGTTGTTACTATTGTTAGCGTTACTTGTACTAAAGTTTTAGTAAAACATCCAGCTGATCAAAGGCAAGTCCAGACTCTTTGGCTATGAGAAAGGTTTCTGTTTACTTCAGAATTGTTAGTGAGAGAGAAAAACTTCCTAAAGTCACTGTAAAATGCTCAACATGAACACCTTCTAATATCTAACATTTATCTTCAGAGTGTCTAGTGAATACCGGTGAATACTGGTAAGCTAGAACGATAAAAAATAAACATCTGGATGCTCCACTGCCCGAATTCCTGAACAATTTGTCATTTTCCGACATAATTTATAATATATGGTGTACGACGTATCCACAGCAGTAAATCAAATGTCCACCATGTGAATGTAAGGAAAGCTGATGTGTAAACTCTTTGTATAAGGTTACATGTCTGCCCTTATAAGAACTTAACCAAAATAATGGTTGGCCTGCACGAAATTAATCATGTGATAACATCTCTGTAAAACAATAGCGCTCCAATACAAAGGGAATCTGAGGAATTTCAGGAAGCTCTGCATAAAGGAAGAAGGCAAAGAGCTTATCAAAGTCTTGCCGGCCGGACCCAACTGTTTTCCCATGGAACAGAGAGGCTATTTTCAGCTATGGACTTCCAGAGTTAATGAACTCAAGAACAAGAGCTGGAACAATGGAGCACACCACTGAAACTTTCAGACAACTTTCCACTGAATGCAGTAGTTCGGGCTGAATTCAGTTTAGTTGAGCAGGTGTTTACAGTCTGTCAGAAAATCTGCTTATGTCTTTAAAGGATCAGACTGAATGATATGATAGTCACGTAATTATTTACAGAATGATGTTATCAATATACATATATATATATACTCTCTTAAACCTCAGGTAAAACAAATGAACTTTAAAATGTATTAAATGCTGTACATGTCGATATAAGCTACTATATCCCCCTGTCTGTCTTAAGTGCCAGCAGCCGTGGCCGAAGTGACGGTCGTGAACGACGGACGCCCAGATTTCCTCAACGTCTCATGGACAGCTGCGCCAGGAGATGTGAACAGTTACGAAGTCAGCCTGAAAGACCATCAGAGGATTTTGTACACACTCACCGTGACCAAACTGAGCTCTCAATTCAGCAGCCTTGTGCCGGGGCGACTGTACACCGTCTCCGTTAGCACCTGCAGTGGCAGTTACAAAAACACCACCGAGGTCCAGAGAAGAACACGTAAGTTTACACGCTTTCAACCATGCACTGATAAAAAAAAAAAGGGGGGGGGGGGAAAGATAAACAGGTTTGATACACAAAAATATCTTAATATTGTTATTATTATCTTAAATATCGAATTATTATTATTATTATTATTAAGCCTATTTGTGGACATATGTAAGCTTGTAATTACTTACAGATATTTTTGCTTGTTTATAGATCATTTAAATCTATAAATCATTATAGATCAAAATAAATCATTTAAAATATGGTCTGTCAACAAACCAGGCAATTTCATGATTTCAAATGTTTCAACATTTCTAGAATTTGGCTTAATAATCTTATATTTGTATTTTATATCATTTTTGCAGTGAATCAATGGTATCATAATTGTGACAAATCAAACAGAGCCTTGGTAACTAGTAACTATCCAAATAAAACCAATTTTATTATTTAAAAATTGAGCCATATTTCACTGATTCATGATCCACTGATTAAAATAAACAATAAAGAAATCTGATCATTTATTAATGCTTTAGTATTTTAAGCAGTGTGCTTTCTTACTGTGAATCTATTTGAAACCTTCTCCCCCATCCAGAACCGGCTGCGGTGCAGAACCCCAATGCCATCCATTTGGCCCGAGAAAATGTCCTGAAGGTGTACTGGAACCATGCAGCTGGAGATTACGACCATTACAAAGTAGCAATTCTGTACAACAACACACTCCTTCAGACGCAGACGGTGGAGAGGAGTCGGAACGAGTGTGTGTTTAGTGATCTGGTGCCCGGTCGACTCTACATGCTCACTGTCAGCACCTGGAGTGGAGAGTATGAGGCCAGGATTTCCACTGAAGGACGTACATGTGAGTGACATATCTACACTTCTTTGCATTTATCCATCTATTCATTGATCTACACATCCAGCTGTCCATTCAACTGGCCATTCATCCATCAATCCATCATCCATAAATCCATCCAGCAGTTCAATCAGTCTAGCCATTCATCCAGCCAACAAGCCACCTACGCTAAAAAAAAGTATCTCCATCCATTAATCCATGCCACCATCCATCCATCCATTTGTCTGTCCATCTACTCATCAATTTATTCATCTATCTATATATCCACCCATCCACCCATCATCCATTCATCTATCCACCAATTTGGCCATTCATCAATCCAACCATCCATCCATCTGGGAATTTATCAATCTATCCATCTATCCATCCATCCACTAATGCATACACTTATTCATTTCTCCATCTATCAATACATCTATCCAGCATTCCTTCTATCCAGCCATCCGTTTGTCTTTCCACTCTTCCGTCTATCCATTGGTTCAGCCACCCATCCATCAATCCATCGACCTATTCATCAGTCCATCCATCTATACATCCACCTATTCATCCACCACTTGTTAATGTAAACTGCATAACAGTGCCCCCTTGTGGAACAGCATGTAATGATCCTTCTACAACATGTATTATTGTGCCTCTGAATCTAACAAAAAAGAAGCCCAACATTTTTTTAAATGATGGCACATTAAAAAGAACCAGATTGAGCTGTTCTATCGCTTAACCAGGAAAAAAACTAGCCCCTTTATGTACACCATCACTACACAAACTGTAGAAAATGACTCATTTTAAAGGAGGATGTCTAATTTGTATTTACCACTTCATTTCTGAGCATAACTCAAAATTATGAATTAAAAATCAATGTCTGAATATCACTGTATGTATTCATGGAGTGGAGTAAAACAAAATGCTAGGAGTAGTGTTATAATAGCCGTCATAGCTCTGAATCAGCTCTAAACCGGAAGTGTAGTTTTTAGCATTGCTTTTATCTTACCTTTGAGCTTTATAGTCTTATATACTGTAAACTAACCCATGCATATTCCACACCTTGAGGTATGCTCTTTCATCCCACTGCATAATTATACTGTATATAGATAAATAAACTGTGACTGAAGCTAACATTACCAATGTATGCTATGCAGTTCCAGCTGCAGCGCGCTCACTGGCCCTGGCTCAGAAAGGAACCACTCATCTGTGTGTGAGCTGGAACTCTGCACCAGGGGACGTGGACCACTATGAGCTGCAAATCCTCTACAACGACACAAGAGTTTTCCCAGCCGTCAGGCTTAACAACACAGCTCGAGAGCACTGCTTCTCCGAGCTCAATCCAGGCTTCCTTTACAAGATAGTGGTCTCCACCATCAGCGGGTCGTACCTACATGCCCAGCGCATAGAAGGCCGCACCGGTGAGAGACATGTCCTTGTATAATATAGAGAGAGACCTTGAAGTTATAGTAAATTATTATTTCCCAAATGCAACCCTTGTTTGTGGACAGCTACCACAGTTACTCTGCATCGAAACAAGATGTGAGTGATTTCAGAATCAGAAACATTTATTCACCAAAATCAGTGTAAAAATACTGTATGTAAAATATGCCAAAAACATGCACATCATATCACATATACACACTACCAGTCAAAAGTTTTACACACCTTCTCTTTCATAGGTTTTTCTTTTTTTGTTTTGTTTTCTACATTGTAAAACAATACCGAATACCTCAAACTATGAAGCAACACATATACTGAATTATGTAGTAAA
>JAQQZR010000004.1:15762431-15814051 GCA_030068235.1 Notoglanidium macrostoma
CTATGGGCAATTTAGAGTAGCCAGTTGACCTAATCTGCATGTCTTTGGACTTTGGGAGGAAACCGGAGCACCCGGAGAAAACTCACTCATGCACGGGGAGAACATGCAAACTCCACACAGAAAGGCACCCTGGGTGACCCGGGGCTCGAACCCTGGACCTTCTTGCTGTGAGGCGACAGTGCTAACCGCACCACCGTGCCACCCTGTGATTTCTTTTGTTAACATAATTCAGATGTCTCATGAAACATGCAGATTATACATATAAAAAGAAAGACAGAAAAAAAGAAGTCAGGATTTGTTATTTTTTGTTCTGGATCTCAGGACGTAAACATACCCAGTAGCCCTGACGTGTTTTACTGTAATCAGTGGGCTCTGACTCATTGTGTGTAACTGTGAATGTTTAATGCTGCACAAATCAATTCAGCACGGCACTCACCAAATTAAAAGAAAAATCACTTAAACAAATGAGGCACTCTGGGATGTCAGTGGTGTAAGTAATTTAAAGACTTATTATTCACATAAATAACAAGCTGCACATCTCTGAAGGTTGATGTTTTTAAATAACATACAACGAAATAACAAGTTCACATTTTCATTTCACAAAGACGTTTACAGTGAGTACAGAGCCTTGAGCCGGCTCATAGTAATATAACCAGTAGTAGAAAGTCTGACAGACTTCTGATAAAATCCTTCTGATTAGCCGCAAGAATAAACCACATGTTTAGTCAAATTTTATTTTGAATTTTCTTAGACGAAATTCCAATACGAAACTCTTTTTTAATATAGTAATATGCTTTAAGATTAAAATTGAGCAAACTCAAGTTTGTGTACTTGTGCTTGTTGAACATCCCATTCCAGATTCGGTCCCCTTTTCTGTTATAACAATGCTAACAGCATACAAAGACATTCTACACAATTGGGTGCTTCAAACATTTTGGCAACAGTTTGGTAACAGAACCACATACAGGTGTTTCATTCACTTTTAAAGCTTCTCTTATCTCTTTCCAGTTCCCGAGCCTCCCACGTCTCCGACCATTAAAGATGTCGGCCCTGCTGGCACGGTGGAGGTGATATGGCACGCTCCTGCTAAAGGGGACTACGATGACTTTGAAGTCAAATGGCTGCCACGAGACGCGCTGCGTGTGTCCAAACCGAACCCGATGCGCCGCATCGTGTCTGGTCTTTACCCCGGCCGGCTGTACAACATCAGCCTGTCCACGGTGAGCGGCGGAACTCCAGGGCCTGTTGCCTACAGCTCAGCTATTTACCACTCCATCCGCACAGGTGAGTGCACACTCAGCCACATACACACTGACTTCTTACACACAGCTGCAGCCACAAGAGGGCACCTTGGATTGGCAAAATGTACGCGGGATCAGAGTAGCTGTGGCAGCCACTGACGAATGGTGAAGACCTGTTAAATTTAGGTCAAAGCTGCTTTGAGAAATCTGCTTTGTGGTTCATTCTAAAGAGTTCTAAATTGGGTTCCTGAGTTTGCGAGTGCACAGTTTTATGGTTTCCAACACAGCTGACCCAATTCATGTAGAACTTTATATTTATAAATCAGCATTTACAGCTTGGTGGGGACCAAACGTCTCCACAAGCAGAGTGACTGCTCTGAACTGGTTGCGAAATTTGGCTGGTTCCCCGAAGACAAACTTTTTTTTTTTAATACAAACCCTGCAGCTTGTATTCAATCCATAAATCCATCCATCCATTAATTATCTACACTGCTTATCTGTAAAGGGTTGTGGGTAAACTGGAGCCAATCCCAGCTGACTTTGGGTGAGAGGCGGGGCACATCCTGGTCAGGTCGCCAATTATCGCAGGTCTTGTATTTAAAAATAAAGAAATAATAAATAAATGGAGCCACAATTAGTTGCAGTATGCCAGTGGAGGGTCCTCATGAAGATAGTAAGACATACGTGTGTGTGTGTTTGTGTGTTAATAAACTCTCTCCCTCTCTGGAGAATTGCAGTTGGAACAGGATAAGTTCAAGCCCAAGAAACAGAATCAGTGATGAGGGTCCAGCAGTCCTGTCCTAGTTTTCTGAAAGATGTTATGCGATTCTCACTTGCTGAGAAGTTTTGTTTAAGGAACAGAAATCAGGCTGCCGTCTGTGGAGTGCAGCTGGTGCTGGATAGCACCTCGTTTGTGTTGGCCCAAAATGAAGGAACATACTGTTATCCGAATAGTTAATGTTTAATTCAGCGCTGCAGATCCTCCGTGGTTCAGCTCTGCGCCGGAAACAGCACGCTCAGAGTCCATTATTAGAATGTAGTCTGGTTGGTTGAATTAGAGACATAACATTAGTGACATGTTTGGCTGGTAAACTACCTGTTGGACTCATGATATGTAGTTTGATGAGACGCAGATTGTCAAAGCGCCTTCATATCTGAATATGCACGTGTGATGTATAGACATCAGACTCTGTTATGAAAGCCGTTTGTTCAACCAGTTCCTTCCTTCTTTATTCACAATGATGCATGATTTTCTGAATTATTCATCACAGCGTTGTAAAAAGACAATTACTGTCATTTGCTGATGAAGAGTCATGGAGAGTCTTTTGGTTCTGCTGCCATTGTTTGCCGCTGCACTCAAAGCGTATCGCTCCTGCTGACTGAACTGATTTGACTGATGAGTTGATAGCAGACAGCTATTATGGGACTCAGTCTTTAGAGAGACTGAGGCATGTATTCATGAGAGGCCGCTGTGCTTCCATTAGTCTGAGCCGTTATCCATCGCCTGCATCCCCTGGGCCAAGAAACGGACCATTGATCCAAAGTCTTCCCCAAATCAGTGCTCTTATTCTGGTCATTTTGCTTCAAAGTTGCAAATGGACTCAATTAGACAGTTTCCACCCATTTGTCTTTTTTTTATTCTGCCTAGTTTTTGTCCATGCCCAATCATTCCAATTTTTTTTTGTTTTTATTTTTCCTGTAATGCTGTTCTGGGAAAGGAGCACAAAGAACTCTTGAGATAAATGTAGTGCTTTATGTAGATGGTTAAGCTACGACGGCTCACTCGGTGTGAGAATGAAATGCCACTCCTTAATTATTCCCCTCCTTACAATCCTTACTGCAGCAAGGTGCTGAGGATAGATTGGTAAGAGCAGGTCATATTAATCAAGTGATTGGAGAGAGGCCATGTACGTTTGTGAAGCTAAACACTTGCATGCTGCACTTGCTGAATCACCGTCGGCTATCCTGTGGCCCACGTGCAATACGAAAAAATTGATAGGGTAAAATAATTGCCTAAGCACTTTAGTCTTTGAAATTGGCACGTGTTGGATTTTCTACTGCTTCAGCGTTTGAGGGAAGGACATAAGATGAGAACAGACTTTAACTTCAACTTAAAGGTGCAATAGGTAGATTTAATAGTCAGGTAGATGGGTTCGACATTTGAATTTTCTTTTTCATTCCCACCTGCTTTCACAAAGCTCCGCCCCCAGGGCATCCAAAAACAAACAAGCGTTCTGGACAGGAAGTTAGTTTCCGAATGTGAGTTCTCAGTGACTCAATGCATGTGTAATAAGGGCATGGATTAAATCATTATATTTTAACGTTTTCTACATATTTGCCATGTTATTTGTGCAAGAAAAAACAAAAAACATTGACAATTGCATTTTTAATTCAATGTGAAGTAAAAAGGTTAAGAATCACAAGCATGGATCATTAAAAATCTGGCCATGTAGACTTTAAATATTTTCCAGACTGAATAATAATTTAATTTCCCCCCCTTCAGCTCCAGGACCAGTCCAGAGCTTCCACTGTCATCCCCAGAGCTCGACGTCTCTCTCGTGCTCCTGGAAGCCTCCAGCATCTGACTACAGCTCTTACTTCATAGAGTGCAAGAGGCAAGGCCTGAAAGTGCCGGTGTACAACCGTACACTGAGCCCTAACACCCAGTCTCAGCACTTCGACAAGCTGGAGCCTTTCAGGAACTACACGATCTCGGTTACGGTGACGTCTGGAGACAAGAAAGGCACAGCCGTGCAGAACAGCACCTTCACCATGATCGACCGTACGTTACATGTTACGTCGCACCAAACACGAACACAGATTTATCAAGCCTTAACCCTGTGATAGCTTGATTATTTGTTCGCAGTGAATGACGTACTTCCTCTGATTAGAGAAAGAGCGTGGAGAAAAATGTATCTGACACAAATTCTGGACTTCCCTCTAATGTTCTTGAACCAGAAACGTTCAAAATTGTCCTTTTTTTTTAAATAGCTAACACTAATTCAAATTGGTTGGCAATGGTGTAAAGATGCAAAAATGATGTAAAGATGAAAAAATTATAGTGAGAACCTGCTCCAGTGAGCACTAAACCCAAATTTCCTAATATTTTTTTCTCAAGATATTCATTAAAAGTTTGAACACTCAGGAAAAGAATTCTGATTACATTTCAGTATGTAAGACAGATTTACTGTAGGAAAACAGTTTAGTGGACTTAAAATGGATACGTGTCTACATTCTCCATTTTATTCCCTTTACATTGCCATTAACAGCACATGTGATTAACTGTGATCATCTGTACATTACAATTCAGGGCTCAGATGCTCGCGACAGCTTCGAGTTAGAAGACTTCTTGTGTTGAAACATGTTTTTTAAAGTGAAATGATACCTAAAAAAAAAGCTCCTCTAAAGTTTAGCATTCTAAATCTGTCAACATGATTTATATGAACAGTTCAGAGTTAAAAGTAAGACGCTGGGAGATGCTGCACTGAGTGTTTATGGACTTTACAGTGTCTAAGCCGCAGAATAAAGGAAGAGAGATTAAAGGGCAAAATGTAACTGACGCAAATTCTGGACTTCCTTCTAATTTAGCTGATTAAAACCGAAAACATGTTTTTGTTCCTTTTCCGAAAGTAGCTGACAACTAATCAAAACCAAAACCTTCCATTTCCTCGTCCACACTAGGGTACGTACTGTACTTACGCAGATTACATGTAATGTTAATAACCACAAAATGATGGAGCGCTAAATAGAGGAAGGAAGAGAAGGGAAATAAACATGAAATCTCCAGAATTATACCGATTGAATGAATTTGCATCTCTTTCTTTTTGTTCTTTGAGTTCACTTTAAAAATGGCATCTTAGCAAGTGAAAACATGCTGAATATTATTTATTTGTTGGCAGATAATTTTGCTAATTGTAAGCATTTATTGTTTTTCTAGAAAGAAATAAGAGGCTAAATAATTTTATGTCTAATGTATAAATATCAATATTATTTTATTATTATTTAATAATTTATAATAAAGAAATATTAGATCATGGCTAAGGTTTGGTTTAATTATTGGTTGGGGAGAAAAAGCAATAACGTATGAAATCTGCCACCTGTGGATTTATTTTATTTGTACTATGAATATTATAGCCCTATTTGGAACTGCCTAGTAATGCTTAAGATGTTCCAACTATCGAACAGCGCTGAATACTGCAAAGTACTGCAAGATTACAATATATCAACCCTATTTCTTGATATTTGTACTGATTTCAAGCTTCAAATGTTCTTATTCTATTGGCAGATCATTTTGCTTCTTTCTAGAAATTATAGCCTGCCAATAGGAGACCATTTCAAGCTTGGAGTGTGTAAAAATGTGTCGAAATAGGTTTAATGATCTTATAATGTGTTTATTCTAATCTTATAAGACACACTAGGTCAATCTGAACATAGCTTCGCTTGCTAAGATGTCATTTTTTGCAGTGAAGGTCCAGTAAACATGCGTACAGTCCTTTAATAAGTAAAAGAAGGTCTCAAGCTGATGTTAAAGGCCAGTGCAGAAGGACGGTATACCTCTCTCTGAGCCGCCGGAGCAGACTTCTCCTGAGAGCAACTCCACAAGCAGCCTTGAATAAAGATTCACTCAAATAGCTCAGGCCACCTGGGAGAAGGAGCGAGCGAGTGAAGTGTGGAGAAGTGAAGAGAAGAGAAGTGAGGGAGAGGAGAATGACAGAAAGAGGGGAAGATGGCTGCTGGGAGTCGGGGTGTTGACGCTCCTCTGCCTGGTGAGGGACAGCAGGGGAGAACAGTGAGGGCAGAGCAAACAGAATTAGACCAGTGTAGACCGAGTCGCATTAGACCACAAATCCTCCAGATGGCCATCGATGGAGCCGTGCAAGTGGAGCAGATTTTATGGCTGTGGCGTCGTGTTTAATGCTTTCTGTCCTCTTTTACACAATGTTTATTAGCTAGATGCGTCCAATTAATATTTAAGTGTCAATAACACTACTGTGAAATTAGTTATATTCTTTCTTTCATTTCTAATTGAACAACCAATCAGCCAATCAATCAACCAGTCAGTTAACCAACCAATCAATTAACCAATCAATCAATTAACTAATCAATCAATCACTAAACCAAAAAAAAAAATCAACAAATCAATTTACCAATTAACTATTTAATCAAGTAATCAATCAATTGACCAATAACCACTCAACCAACCAATAAAATAAAAATAACGCAAAATCATAAAATTTTATCAACAGATTCTCGCATACGCAAGCAAAAATTTGTCATTTTCACAAGATATTTTTTAGACAGTGAGAAATTATGTGGTGTGCTCACAATTGTAAGTGAAAAAGAGAAAAAAATTAGAAAAAAATTGTTTGTGAAAATGACTACATTTTGTATGTGACAATCTTCAGGTTTTTTGTATCTAGTAGAAGTAAGTTACTGCTCCTGTTTTACATTCCTAATAGAATAAAGGCCAGTAGAAGGCCATTATTCAGCATTACACTGGTCCTTACTAATCTTTATAGGGTTTTGTCCTGGCCTGCAACCTCGCCTCTCACTAAGGCAGCTTACTGACACAGGTGACTTGATGAAGGTTTTTGTGTGTGCAGGGCCGCCAGTGCCTCTCCCCACAGTGCGCATCAGTGAGCGAGCAGCCCACATCACCCCGTCCACCATTTTCTTCAAGTTCAACTGCAGCTGGTTCAGCGACACCAACGGGGCCATTCGCTACTTCGCCATCGTTGTAGCCGAGGTTGATGGTATGCTGCTCCGAAAACCTGTACTCAACCTACTTAATATGTGATTCTACTGAACATAAAAAAAAATCAATTTTGTTTTAAATCACATTAGTGTTAATGTTACAGAAATGATGTTGGAGTAACTGGGTGACATACAAGTGTGTTTTACAATAATGGTGATACTGAAAAAAAACCTTTATGGGTCAGTGGGTTGCTACAAATGACTGTATATAATGTAAAAGTGGACGTTGTACCAGATGTACAGTACAAGTGAAGCCTTTATGTGTCTGAGGCCCTCTAGTGGCTGGCAGTAGTATCATTTTTAACCCCGCCAATTCCCATGTTAGTGAACAGAGAACAAGGCAAACTTACATTTTAAGCGCCTAATCCATATTTGACAGACTCTGCTGCACAATGAAATGGCACATGGCACCATGTTGTCCACTCATATATGCAGTTATTGCTTACTAATAACAGAAGATGGAATTTAAGCTATAAAAATGTACAAGCCTCATATTGTTTGTAAACACAACCACGTCTCATCACATGGTAATTCACAGGTACAGAGCTCGTGCTGCCAGAACACAAGCATCCTCTGCCCTCTTACCTGGATTACAAGCGCAACAGCTCTGTATCAGCTTACCAGACCAGCTACTTTCAGAGCCTGTGTGGAGACGACACAGATTCAGCCAATGCGGTGTTTGAGATCAACCTCGGGGCCGGAATGGACCGTCTGGGAGGAGCTTGTGAGCAAGACATAGAGCACAAACAGCAGGGGAACAATTTCTGTGATGGACCCTTGAAATCCAGAACAGCCTATAGGTAACGTGACTCTCAAATAATACAGGAAGTGTTAGTCAGAGTGAGTGCCTTTAACGTCAGCACCATTGTTGCACCATATGCAACAGTAAATTTAGTAACGCATTACACAGAATGTAATTAACGTCTCATTTAGTCGCACAGGCATACCTTACAAAACAGATTCCTTAGATGGTTTTATGACTCAATAACTGCAAGCGACTTCAAATTCATTATGAATTTTCTTGAAAATTGCAGTTCACAGGAGTAAAAATGAGACAGAACATTACTGCTGAAAAATATATGGTCTAGAAAATTGAACAAGAAGGAGAAGGTTTTGACATCCATTAACATTGATGCCCAAAATAAGCGAAAGAACCGTTTTTAACCTGTTTTTAAAACGGAAGTGATGTTCTAATTAAAAAAAAAACTGTTTTCAGATTATTTTGACTTGATTAGACCTGGTAAATGTAATCAGAAATGCTCAAGACGTGCTGCAGCAGTCAGCATCACCATGATAGATAGCAAGAGCAACACTTAATGATGTAGACTGGCGGCCTGCCCAGGGTGTTCCCTGCCCAAGCCTGCTGGGATTGGCTCCAGCTTCCCTGTGACCTTTAACGGATAACCAGTTTAGATGTTATATCGGATGGATGTAATTGATGGATGGATGGCTGTAGAGTGGCTTTAAGGTTAATAAAATCATAAATATTTCACTAAACAGCCACAGTACATGAGTGTGGACAGGAAAGGGTTAAAAGTGTTAAAAACAGCTGTATGCTTTGTTCCAGGCTGAGTGTCCGAGCCTTCACGCAGCTCTTTGATGAAGAGAACAAGGAGATGTCTCATCCTCTGTTCAGTGACACCTACCTCTCGCTCCCGCTCTGGACACAAGCAGGTGAGACACGAATACCCCTCCATTGCTTCCTGTCCTCATGTCAGTGCTGCAGAACTGAAAGCGACGTGCTCATTCTTCCCACCAGAGCCGCTTGGAGGCGTCGTCGAGGGCATCAGCGCCGGCTTGTTTCTCATCAGCATGATGATCGCTGTGACCGCCTTACTGATCTACAGACAGAGGCTCCGCAAAGTGTGAGTGTGTGCACACAAACACATGTCCTCATGCACACACACATTATCCATTTCCTGCTTAAAGCGCTGGTTAATGAGGGGACTAATGTTAAAGAGGAACTGGAAAGCTGGGCATCTGGAACACGCAGATAATTAAATGAAGACGTGAATGAGAGATCCAGCTCCTGCTCACTAATTTAATCTGCCTAATAGGTTGCTCTAACATGATCATTATTCACCACGTACACACAGAACAGGTTTTCAGCTGTGCTGATATACAGTAAAGTACTAAATTTACATCCCTTGATTTCTGAGTAAATGAACTAAATAAGTAACAGTAGTGTAGTGGTTAGCACTGTTGTCTCACGGCAAAAAGGTTCTGGGTTCGAACCTCGTGGCTGACTGGGGCTTTTCTGTGTGGAGTTTGCATGTTGTCTACGTGGGTTTCCTCAGGGTGCCCCAGTAACCTCCTGCAGTCTAAAGACATGCAGATTAGGCCAGCTTTAAATTGAATGAGAGTGGTTGTTCGTATCTGTGATAACTCTATGATAAACACCCTGTCCGGCAATAAACACTGTTTCATAAGTCAGAGAATACAAACTGTGGCATTTAAGTGTTCATTTGTACATTTCTGTGTATGTGTGTGTGTGTGTGTAGAGCGGTGCAGGAAAGCCCTCTGGTGAGGATGAGTATGTGGAAGGAGATGCCCACTTCAGGGATGTACTCAGGGGTCAGAAGGTATGAGGTTTTTTTTATTTATTTTTTTTGAAGTTTTATGAAACTAATGCCTTATAGAAATACATAGCCCTCCACAGTCATTATTATTTCATTCTTTTCTCATAAAAACAGCAGCTCTGGTTAGAAATGTAGAGGATATATGCTGAGTCATGTGTCTGTAATTCAGAAGTCTTAGGGAGTAAATCTATCATCTTTATTACTGACAGCCTCTGAAGCTAACTTGCCCTGATATACTGAACTCCGTGACAAGCCAAAACACTCTTCACCTTTATGGCCAGCATTTAATTTGATCGGGGTTGGATGATTTGACGTATACGACTAACCTGGGATTGTAAATTCTGCATTCTTTATTCTTTAGTATTTCCCCTCAGCATAAGGAGAAACATTGATTTGAGAGTGGGGCTAAAAGAGCAGAACATACTGTGACTTCTGAAGTGGTGACTGCTGCAAAGAGCGTGATATCTTAGTGTAATCACGGTGAACGTCACCCCGTTCGAACGCTGCATTTCCACATCCGGTCGACTACAAGACTACAGTGGTCAGCATAGTTGTACTAATGAAAGGATATGTAAGTTTGAGACAGCAAAGCAATACTGTCAAGTCAGTCTGGAAAGAAAGCCACTGTATATGTGAATGGTAGGTTGGTAACATTAGAAAATAATAAAAATAAATTGCAGCAATGAAGGAGAGTGGTCTCAGCTTGCAGCTGAACGTTACAGATGGTTTCATCATGCTTTTCCATGGTTCACGTGACCAAATGACATGTAAGGTGTCTGCTTTCTAACGTTCTAAAAGTTTGACACACGTTTGTGTACACATTTAAGTGAAAAGAATGGCTGACATTATCTACACGCCATGATGGATCAATACCAGATGAAAGCATCAGGGAAAAGAGTGCATGTGAGAGACAGACAGACTGAGACATGCTGAGAGAGAGAGAAAGAGAGAGAGAGAGAGAGAGAGAGAGAGAGAGAGAGAGAGAGAGAGAGACACGTCAGCTGTCCAAGTCAAAATCAGACTGTGTTTACACTCAGGTTATCCCTGTCAGTGCGAGCTCTTACTGCTGAGCCTGATATAAATAAATTATTGAAAGTGCTTACACTGGGGTCCGAGTCAACGTCTGATGAACACGGACAGCTCACGAGATTAATCTGGGCTGTAAAGCTGCAGAGTGAACGAGTCCATAAACACGATTTAATCATGCTTTCTTCTCCTCCTTTATTGCAGCAACCGCCGCTTATCCAGGTAAGCATTTTCCTCCTCGCTAATATGAAAGAAGTGTAGATGATTTTTTTTAAGATTAGTTTAGATGACCGCCCGTGTGTTTTATTAGCCCCATCAAAGCAGCGCACTTCGAAGCTCATCTCAGTAAACTTCAAGCCGACTCCAATTACCTCCTCTCAGAGGAGTTCGAGGTAAGACAGACTTCATTGGGAATGGCTTTAGTGTCTCCTGACACAGACAGGAGCACAGACACTTGAAGCACTAAAACTTCATGGTCTTATTATAAAAGGTCTACTTTGTCCAGATGCCCCATCATCTCTTTTTCTTTCCAACAGGATCTCAAGGATGTGGGACGGAACCAAGCTCTGGATGCGGCACGTTTACCCGAGAACCGCTGCAAGAATCGATACAACAATATACTGCCATGTAAGTCACAGTAAACAGAACGATAGCAGAATTAGGGTGAGAACATTGTGAAACCTAGACTGACTAAGAGTCGCATTTTTCCTCGTAGATGACTCGACACGTGTGAAGCTCTCGTGCTTGGAGGACGACCCAAGCTCCGACTACATCAACGCCAGCTTCATCCCAGTGAGTCAGTGCACCTTTACAGACCACCACCGCTTATCGCACATAGCGTTATCACTAACGTTAGCCAGCTAGCTTGTTGTGCCGGGTTGAGAAACACCAGTATTACAAGAACACCATAGCACGATTAGTAAGAGTTTAATTTGTATGCAAACCTGGTGGATTGTCATTATGGAAACGCAGACATTATGCTCTTAAAGTCCACATAGCGTTGAACTGTCCATATTACCGACATCTGACGCACATGTGGACTGTTCAGGATCACCCGATTTGACTTTCACTTCTATTATTAGATAACTTGTGTGTTATTATTATTATTATTTTGAACATCAGTATTAATATAACACCGCACTCTCGGTTTGTGAACCAGGGAAATAATTTCAGGCGGGAGTACATCGCCACGCAGGGGCCTCTCCCAGGCACCAAGGATGATTTCTGGCGCATGGTGTGGGAGCAAAATGTGCACAACGTCGTCATGGTGACGCAGTGCGTCGAGAAGGGCAGGGTGAGTAGAAGAAAGAGGCATCACTGGTGCCATAGAAACCCAGCTACACACACACACACACATACACACACACACGCAGACAAACCTCATAGAGTGGGGAAGACAGCCAGGGGGTATTAGTGACTGACCATTAGCATGAGCAGTCAGGGCAAATAGAGCAGGGATTATGGAGTCAGAGGGGTTATTTGGGGTTATTTGTTTCTGGCACGTGACAGTGCGTGCGCGCGCGTGTGTGTGTGTGTGTGTGTCTCATGCAGGTGAAGTGTGATCAGTACTGGCCTGTGGACAGGGAGCCGCTGTACTATGGTGACCTCGTGGTCCACATGCTCTCCGAGTCCGTCCTGTCAGAGTGGACAATCCGCGAGTTCAAGATCTTCTGTGTGAGTGCAAGACCGACTGACTGATACACCTTTTACACACATTTTATTTCCCTCACAATGTTCAGGAATTACAGTTTGATAGCGCAACATGAAATAAACCACTGACGTTTGAATGTTCAATTCATCTTCTTAAAACCTTTTATTCTGTAAATACAAGAATTATATAACAATTCTATAGTTATAATTCAACAGACGCAGTTATGACACTAACCCTTGGCCACTTTAATAGGAACACCAGTACACCTGCTCATTCATGCACTTATGCAGTCAGCTTTGAGATGATTTTCAGCTCTCCATGGTTGTAAAGAGTGGTTATTTGAGTTACCTGTCAGCTGAAAACATTCTCCTCTGCCCTCTCTCATCAACAAAGCCTCAGCACTTCTGCTCACAACAACCATGCAATGGTCAAAGACACATAGATCACATTCTTAACTTACGCTTAGCTGTCTCTGCGACATTGTAGGAGCGTTATCACAAACGTCCGATTCTGAATGCTCTGCTGACATTAGCTCAGATCAGCAGTTAGCTCTCTAGCATGGCTAAGATATGAGATCTTTTTTCATGAATCCTACTAAAGACTATGTGTGTAGATGTGACCTTGATGTGCCATTTGATAAGGAAGTTCTGGCCGGTCCACATCAGTGCATGTTTGTTTGTGTGTTATTTTTAGGAAGGCCAGCTGAGTTACCCGAGGATTGTGCGTCACTTCCATTACACGGTGTGGCCGGATCACGGCGTGCCCGAGACCACCCAGTCGCTCGTTCAGTTCGTGAGAACTGTGAGAGATTACATCGACAGGGTGTCAGGCTCCGGCCCTACAGTGGTCCACTGCAGGTACGGCTAAACCGCGCTAATGCATTTCATACACACCTTATTACCATAAAATGTCTGTGTGATGGACTGGACAACCCTTCATGTGCTCAGTTTTTTTTTACTTTTCTGCTCAATATATTTCTAAAAAGCAACACGAGAAAGATCTTTCTCTTCCTCAAATGTCTCAATCACGTGTAAGGTTATAACACACGAAAATATTTTTATACAAAAGTAAGCCACTTTTGGTTGAGCTGCATCACACCTCCCTGGCGTGGATTGTTTATGTATAAACACAGTCTGGAGTGCGTTATTCTGCTTACACTACAGCAGTTTGCCAACAATTACAATGTTTCATTTATTATTGAATGGCATATCACACATTTTTACAGTTACAGTTAAGATTTAATGTTGTAGAACATCTGAGAGGCAAGTTAGCTGTTCATAGCTGGGATAAACAGTCGCTCCTCCTCCTGCCTCTCCTTTACTTTCTCTCTCTCGCTCTCTTTCTCTGTCTCTCTCGCTCCTAAAAAAACGCAGATTATTTTTACTGAGAAAACAGAAACTGCTTTGTCCTGAAGAATTCGCTGCGCTGGGAAACACTGAGACTGTTGCAAAGAGACTCATTTCTTAAATGTTCAATAAACAACAAAAAATACCTTTACCGCATTAACATTTGTGGAAACCCATTTCTGCCACATAAGAGAAAGTTTGCTTAATTGTGGCTTTATTTCTCATAATTCCGACTTTATTTCTTGTAATTCTGACTTTTCTTTCTCATAATTATTACTTTTTTTAACCCCTTTGTTGGCCTGAAGTTTGAAGCCGTTGTGTTCTCTGGCAGAGCTAATTGTTAGGGTTCTCTCCAGCGATCGGAGGCTCAGTTTAATACCATGTGATTCTTCCGGTAACAACAAGATCTCACTTTTTTCTGAAACAATGTCTGAAATCGTCCTATAAGACTGCAGCAATTTTCATTTTCAATGTGTAAAGCTTCCTTGCTAACATCCTGCAGAGGAACTGACGCAAAAAAAAGTCTGAATTATGGAAAAAAGTTGGAAATGACATGAGAAACAGTCAGAATTATGAGAAATAAGAATTAGAATTGCAAGAAAAAAAATCCAAATTGCAGGAAAAAAGTCAACATAAAAAAAAAAAAATCTAAAAAAATCAGAAATGCAAGGAAAAGAATCCTGAAAAATAAAGTCACAAATAAGCAAACTTAAAAAAAAAAAAAAATGTTTTTAACTGGTGGGAATGGGCTTCTGTAAATATTTTTTCTTTATTAAACAGCATTGTCTTTTTTTAGTTCATTTATTTCCAGTCTTACATTATGTGAAGCTTCTGCCGTACAACTGCTTGTAAACGAGCTGTTACTATAGAAACAATAGCCTATTAGAACATGTGCATTAGTTAAAAAAGAGAGTAAGAGAATACTGCATTTAAAGATGATTACTTACCTCCACATTTGAAACCTAATCTAATTATGAATAAAACTCAAATTACTGCCCGATTTTGAAGACGTTTACGATGAGAAATGAGTTCTCACGTTAATTATCAGCGGCGTCCACATCAGTCTCTTGCATTTATACACCGGCCTCATCCTCGTCTCCTCACTCGACCCATCTCTGTCCTCGCTTCATTCCTTGTTATTAATGTTGTTGTTTATAGGTCTTTTAATCATAGGAAAACTTTACAGAGTGTGTATCAGTGTTTTGATGATGATGTAACAGTAGCTGAACAAAACCGTCATCAACATCTAATTGTTTTATTACAGACTCAGTCAGTGCACTTTAATGGCAGAAAACTCGACCTGATTTTGCATCAACAAACATACAAGGGGGCACGTACAGAAGAAAGAGAGAGAGAGAGCGAGAGAGAGACATTCATATTGAAACACCTCCACACTTTCATATCCAGAGGTCATGACACAGCAGGGAGTGTTCTTCTCTGTCTTCCTCTGCGGTGGTAGCTAATATTATTGGATTTGGAACTTGCTGTGATTTACTTCATTACATTCTTCCCCCTTTATTAGTTTTCCTCTCTGCCCACGTTGCAGCTCCTCCTTCCGCGCAACGTTAAGGAAAAGTGACACACGAACGACAGATTAACCCGCTACCAAACATAAATCGCTTTTACGTTTGGAAACCGCTGGTGTGTACGCGGATTAGCCATCAGTCGGACGTTGAGTGCCAGATGACTGCAAATTATGTTCAGTATCTGGGAAGTGAAAGATAGACACACACTCAGTGGTCTAAATTAATGAAGACAGACACCAAGGCAGATTGTGTGAGAGTAACACTGTAGTGATCTGCATATTTTAGTTTACGCTTATTCCCAACATTAAACTGTCAGAAGTGGGAAAAGGTAATCTATCAAATTTTGCACATTGACCATCAGGGGTTACGGCAAGCTCTTCAATCATGCCTCTCTAATTACATTAGTTCCCTCAGTTAGACAAAGCCCGGCGCCGTCTCTGCAGAAGATGATGGATCGTCGATAGTCTGACGGATCAGGATACAAATCAACTTCTTGGCCAGTGAGCAATATTACAATTTGATTAAAACAGGAAAGAAATAGGGATCGGGATTAGAAATGATGTCCTGGAAATGGAGTGTGAAATAAAAATAGGTTGAGTGCTCGTCAGGAAGTTGACACAGGATGATGTATTCCCATGTATGCCACGAAAATGTAAAAAATTTATTTTGACAATGGCAGAAATGTTTAAACTGTTCTTTTTGTACATGTCTTTCCTGTTAGCTGGTATTTACTGAATTAACTGAATAATAGTTTGTGCTTATAGACAATGCAAACTCACTGTTCCTGTTGCTCCTCAGTGCTGGCGTGGGCCGCACAGGCACTTTCATCGTGCTCGATCGTGCTTTACAGCAGCTGGACAGCCGTGGCACCGTCGATATTTACGGCTGTGTGTTCGACCTGCGACTGCACCGCTCGCACATGGTGCAGACCGAGGTGGGCCTCCTGAGAGCTTTAGCCATCACTTAAACCATCGACCTGGCAGCACTGCACTGTAAAATCAGTGCTCATAACCATGTCCCGACCCTGTTGTCCCTGCAGAGCCAGTATGTGTACCTCCATCAGTGTCTGCGTGACGTTCTGAGAGCCAGGAAGCTTCGCTGTGAACAGGAGAACCCACTTTACCCCATATATGAGAACTTTAACCCTGAATACTATAGAGGTGAGGCACTTTCTACCTATTTTTGTCTCTTTCAGATCTCAGATTTGACCAAAGCCAGTGCTGTTCGAACCGGTAGACCATGGAATTTCATGAAAACAGCCACTAACTCTGCCCAAAAGGAAGTCGGCTATTTTGGATTTCGTGCATTTTTAAATTCATTCATCTGATTCAAATCAAATTTGGTCAGCATGATGTCAAGATGTCCTGGATGATAAATTGTTGCCCTGGTGTTGCCATGGTGAGGCAACTGATTGACATATTGCACAACACAAACAGGAAGTTAGCATAATTCCAATGTATGCAATATCATTCCAATCATGCAATATGGCCCAAAGTTCTCATGTAGGTTTAGTCATGGGGTATAATCATATATACATGTCAGAAATAATTCATTGTCATAGCGCCACCAACTGGCAACAGGAAGTGAGGCTTATAAACCAAACCTTTTAGTACTACTTCCAGAGAGTTGATCTGATTCATACTGCAATTGGCCAACTTGATGTGATGACATGCATGATGCCACATTTCGAAGGAAATGGTGAGAACTCATTCACTGTTGCCATGGCAATGTGATACGTTAACATGTGAAGAGAAGAACAACATAATTCCATTTAACATAAAGCAATATGGCCTAAAGTTCACATGCATGTTCCAGTCACATACACATGTCAACAGTGACTCACTGTCACCATCTGGCCACAGGAAGTGAGGTTTATAAACCAAATCCTTTAATACTCTTTAACACTTCTTTTAGAGGGTTGAGCCAATTCATACCAAATTGGATCAGCATGAGTTCAATATTGTCCAGGATTGTGAACGAACATTTGAGATTGAGATTGTGATAAATTCCCTCGTGATCCCGCCCAAACTGGAAGTGTGGCATAATTTCACTGTTGAGCAAACTAATTGTCCAACAGATGCTTTTACCTTTGTGCTTGGGCCAATCAATCGCTGCTTGCATATAGTTATTATTATTATTATTATTATTATTATTATTAGTAGTAGTAGTAGTATTAACACATTGCACATCATAAAATTTCAGCACTTCAACACAGAAACTTGATTAAAGGAAATGCTTGAACAGAGATTGTCCTTTTTGTTTAAAATTATATTACTCTGCTATCTATCTTTCATATTTGGTTAGTGATGTCATTACACAATCAAAAGGAGTATCAGAAATGAACAAAGTGATGTAGTATGATTTTATTTAAAACATGCCTGTCCCGCTCTTTTATCTCGTTTTAACTTATATTTGTTGATTAATCTGTTATAATTCAGAGTATCTACTGTATGTATATCCATGTAACACTCCTCTTACATTCATTTCCTCAGATTATGTGTACACTGGACACTGAGGACTGCAGACCTCTTGACAAAACACAGGAGAAGGAATTGCTTCCTGACGTTAAGGCGAACTTTAATAACTGGTGCACTTCACTGCAAAAAAAAAAAAAAATGATATCAGCAAGTGAAAATTTCTTAATATGGGCACATGATTTTAGATGAGTTCTCTCAATTTTGGCAAACAGTTTTGATTCTTTCTAGAAATAAATGCTTAGAATTAGAAAATAAAATTATCTGCAAACAGCTTGAGACTTGAAATTGGAAAAAAAAAAAAGGCTAAAAACAGGTTTAATAACCTTAAATTTGGTTAACTGGAATTCTACAATAAGAAATACTACATACATTTGACTATATTCAAGATATTCTCACTTGCTATGCTAAGATACTTTCTTTTGCAGTACACAGGGATTATAGCATTTATTTTTATACAACCTCCTTAAGACATATTTAAAATGTTAAACATTTGCTGTTTATGGATATTTATACAGTCATTTTTATCAATTTTATCCTTTTGCCAGAATAGGCACTGAGTCTTCCTGTAATTCTTCATGTTATTATCTCCCTCAGTTAACTGTTTTACTGGAAATTGAATTTGCCTTTAATTAATTAATTGCTTTAATGTGAAGCAGACTGAACTGAACCTCAACATTGAGCTAATCTTTAAAAAATGATTGAAGTGTAGAAAATAGTGAAAACTGAATTGTTTTTGCATTCCACCTGAATCGTATTAGACATAAGAACTGCTTAGAAATTAAAAAAAAGTTTTTTTTCATAAGGCCAAACACATACACACAGATATCTATCTTTCTCTGTATTTATCTATCTATCTATAGCCTTGTCCCTAAACATCCCTGGTTGAGAAAGCACTGCTTGCTGTCTCACTGCCTCCGTAAATGTTAAAGGTCAATCCCAGCGAGATTATGACAGCTGAATCCCAAAGTCATCAAATCTGCTTTGGATTTACAGAGAAGAACCCCGAAGCTATGAGTGTTTCAGATCACATAACTCCATCCAGCTTTTCTGTGCACGTTCTCAGTGCATCTTACTATATTTTCTTGAAATCAATGGAACTAGAAAGAATGCTATAAAAGCTATAAAATAGCTTCCGTCATTTCTTTCTTTCCATTTCCCTCTTTATCATGGCACATTTGCAGAAGGTGAACCCACAACCATCATTTGCATACTTTTTAACAGTGAAACTACGTATAAGAAGAGCACGGCTCGTGCATATTCATGATGTTTTACTATACACAGTATTTGGTTAAGTTCAGTAAGGAAGTCATGTTTGCTTGTCACCTGTACCAGAGCTGGCGTTAATCTGTGTTGTTTTGGGAGCTTTTATTGTTCTGACTCAAAAACACCAGCACAGAAAACGCAATGAGTCCAGACAGGCAAGAAGTTTCTGCCCCTATCCCATCAAGCATTTCTGACAACCTCTGCCTTGATTCAGATCTCAGGATAAAAGCACTTAGATTAAGTGCCTGATTAGATTTGATTAAGTCTAAATAAGCACTTCTTTTTCCCCTGTGGACCTCAAAACTGTGACATGAATAATGTGCTCAAAATCACTGCACTGCAACAATAAAAAGATAACTCGATAACTACGTTTTCAATATTAACGACATCCGGCCAGCCAGCTATTCAAATTTACATAAAAGCTCACAGTCAGTGAACATACGTACTACCAATAACATTAGGATGGATTTAATAATTAGGTGTCCCAGGTAATGAGTTTTTTAATCATGCTGCTGCAAACTAAACCAGCTGCTGTTCCTGACACCACGGTTAATCCGTCAGCAAATTTCCAGTTCATGTCCAAGTGATAAATGTCCTCATTAGACACATCAGTAGTAATGAAAAATCTCCAGCTGAAACTGTTTAAGCTCTCCGGATAGATGTAATAAAAAGAATTTGACCAAGAATGTGATCTTAAATCCATTTCTACCAGAGAAGGGGGCGGGTCCATTGACCGTAGATGGGCGGGGCTAGCAAAGCAGTGACTTCTAGTGAATAGAATAGGTTTAATAAACGTATACTTGCTTTCTTGTAATGTTATGATAGAAACTACTACAGAATATTTAAGATATTTAAGACATTTCTGCGGTGTATGTATTTACTCTTCATTGACTACATTACTCTACTATTAACATAAAGCTCAACCTCCATTCTAAATGCTGTTGGGTTGCCACTACCTCACAGAGCAGGCAGGTATTTTGTCAAATTTAGAGCAAGCCTGTCATGTTAGTGATCATTTTTTTTTTAGAAAAATAAATGCATCACGTCACCAAGTTGTTATTTTCCAGTTTTGAGTTTTGAGATTTTCTAGCAACAATTAAAATTTTTTTATTCATCAAAAATCATTTCAAACTTATTCCGGTTGGATTATAACGTGAATGTGTTTTTCTTGGGCGGCACGGTGGTGCAGTGGTTAGCACTGTCGCCTCGCATCAAGGTCCTGGATTCAATCCCCGGGTCACCCAGGGTGCCTTTCTGTTTTCCCCGTGCATGCGTGGGTTTCCTCCGAGTTCACCAGTTTCCTCCCACAGTATAAAGACATGCAGATTAGGTCAACTGGCTACTATAAATTGCCCATAGGTGTGAATGCGAGCGTGTGTGGTTGTTTGTCTGTGCTGGCCCTGTGGTGGACTGGCGACCTGCCCAGGGTGTACCCCGCCTCTCGCCCGAAACATGTGGTCAATCTGAAATCTGAAATGTGGTCAAGTTGTTTTTGTTTGAGGTGGAAATGTATTGCTGTTTTTAGAAATGTAGCCACTTTCACAAACCATTTATAAGCTGTGTATGCTGCACTGTGTTCTCTGCTGTAAGCAATAATACTGATGATATATTCTATTATTTTATTAGTCAGATTGTGATGATACTCTTTTTATGTACTGTAGACACAATAGAGATGTTCTTTTAAAATGTAGTGTGATGTCATTAGAATTCATAGCCTCTGTATTAATATTGCAATATCTCCATTATTTCTATATTTTACACTGTTTTAAATTGATAAATTGCTATTTAAAAAGATTTTGTGTATATCTTTTACAATTGCCCCTTTTTCCAAATCACGCATGTATGTAACATGTTGTAACTTTCATATATGTGGCAATACATGTGATGAAAGTGAAGCAAAAAGAAAAAAAATCAGAGATTTTATTTGGCCTAGAAATTGAAGCTGTCTAAACAGACATCTTGAATATTTATTGTGCCCTGTTTTTTTTTAAATGTGGCTTTTATAATGAATAAACCAGATGCCTCTGTGTGTAAGAGAGTATGAGCGTGCACACTTTTAATAATTATCCTGGTCTTTCATTCAGAGGAAGAGTGTTTTTGGGAGTTTGCCCACGTATAACATGGCTGGCCATATTTCACTCATAAGCTTTCATCAGACTAGAACAAGGAGAAAAGAAAGAAATACCAAAATAAACAAGCTTTTTCAGTCTGACCTCATTTCCTGTACATTTGCAGGCCACCTATCATCGATGTTAGGAATCTTCTAATCAGTGTTTTTCTGCTCTTCCTCATGAAAGTCATCCATTTCAAAGGCACATTTTAACAAAACTCTCCTCTTCAGTGTTATTTTTAATATTCTTTATTTAAAGTGTCCACAGTGACTCTGTTTGAACCTTACAAATCCCTCGGCGCTCAGCCTGATTTGGTTTTGTTTAATCCTCGTTTGTTACAACAAAGTATTTGTCATCTGGTTTTATGAACATTTTTTACATGCCATCTTTTGATATAATTAAGAGAGATAGACAATACATATTGCTGTTTAACCCTTATAAAACTATTTCAGTGTGTACCAAGAAGTACGTTGTTGTCCCATTTTCATTTGCAAATTACGATATTCTCGATATTACTGGAAAAAGAAAGAAAACTAAAGATTTTTTTTACCAAAAAGTGCAACATTTATTTTCCTATCCTTGGTCAATTTAAATATTCATTTTTTTTAAATAACAAAAATATTCATGTCATTTTCTTAATAACCAACAATATTTACAATTTAATTAATAATGCAATTTACACACATTTCTAAAGTTTGGAGTAAAATCTTTATATTAGCCTATTAACTAAAATATTCCTTTTATTAAAAAAAAGTAATAACAAGATCTTTCTGAATAAATATGAACATTTGTGAAGGCCATAGTCAAGCTTAAACATAAAAGAGCTACCTCCATTTGCTTCTCTTTTCTTTTGCTTTCAGCAGTCTGTAAAAAGATCGCTGCAATTTCCTGTTGAATCTGTTTGTAAAGTCAATCGCACAAAAGCTCTTTCCCATTTTAGATCTGTTTTTTCTGGGTTGCTTCTTCATACGTGACATTGTGTGTATTCCTGCTATTGTGCCCTCTGCCTTCTAAATAACCCAATTACAGCTAGGAGAAACTAGGAGATTAATAATGGTTCATTTATATTTTCATCGATTCAAATTGTAATAAATTTGTATCATTATTTGCCTACAGTGCACTGTTTTGAGGAAAAAATATACATCACTCATCACATTTCGCTACACTTGCTAGCTTGTTGCTAAGAAAAGACAAACATGGAGGAATCAGTGTTTTTATTTCCCTATTTGTAGCTCGAATGCTCAAGGTAGAAAATGCCATAATTCAAAACTTCCAACTTCCAAAGTAAATCAAATGCAGCATTGTACAGATTTCATCACCGAGGGAATTTCATTTCTTGACCTTTCTCTAAATTTCAGCTTTATACTCAACCAAAATCAAAGCCTACTACATTTCTCGCATTGAAATTACCGACTCAGACACTTTCCGAGTAATATGTGTTATTTACACATGGCTTTTAGAGCGGATCTGCACCGGCAGTCTTAAATACTTCATGCACAACGTGAGAAAAGAATTCTGAGAATATTTAAGCCTCTCGCACTCTCATAAACACGGCTGCCATGGAAACCCCCATCCAAAACATCCAACACATAATTAGCATCATCTGCTCTGAGAGATGAATAAGAGATGAAATTAGAAGTGTTGACAGGCACGTACACACATTCATGCACATATCATTAACATTCACTTGTAGCTTTTGGACAGAAATGAAACAACTGCAAACAATATAATTCTATGTTTTATTTTTCAGCGATGGTAAAATATCTAAATCAGGCACTACTCATTGAGATATAATATCCATCTCATGGATTTTCTCTAAGCTGTATTGTTTGATATGTTTATTCTCAATATGGCCTATTGGTCTGACAATAATAATATTAATGCCTATATCATTAATATCAGTAATCATCACTGTGATTTGTGCACTCTTAGGAACTTTCCATAACAATTCAAGTTCATTCATTCTTTTAAGCCATGACATGAACAACGGATTAACAGATTAAAGTTACAGTATTTTGGGAAGCAGGAGGGACAAAGCATATCTGACTGAAAATTGTTGACAAAGCAGATCCATTTTTGTTAAAATTCAGAAACTGACAATGATATACAAACCATCATTATCTCTAAATTCATGGTGCTGACTTGTTTGTATCTGTTTCAAAATGTACATTTATCAGTGTTTTTTTTTAAGGTGCTGAATTTTAGCAGTTGACCAATTACCTACTGGCTAATTGTATTTAAACAGGTACAAATCCTGAAGATAGCAATAGACAAAATATTTTAGAACAATTTCAACAAGAAAAAATTCAACAAGAAAAATATCACATCAGACTTTGCACAAACATGAAACAATCTGAAATCAGCTTGACTGAAAAGCTGCAACTTGGTCGGAAAATAGTGGAAATTTCCGTTGGCAAAACCCACAAATTTTAGGAATTCTGATTATTAAAAATCTTTTATTAAAGACTTTATTCAGCTATCGATTTCCACATTCCACACATACATCAATTCAAAAGCTACATTTGTGTCTGTTTTGATAAATTTAATTAACTTGCAATTCACAGCAAAATTATAAGCAGTAGTTAAAAATACTGAGTGCTGCTTCTCATTAATATTCACAAATTGCTGAAGAGTGACAAAATAAAGATCAAAATGGTTTTGCAGCATCTTTATATACACCATTTGTAATTATTTAAATATACCATTTGTTTTATTTCATAAAACTCTTCTCTCAGCAATCAGAGCTTAACAGGAAGGAGGAAGTACAGATTCACAGAACTGATTTTATATACAGCGGCTTGCAATCGTGTTACAACCTGGAATTGTAATGGACTTATCTGGAATTTCTACAATTTCATTTACACAGTCTATCAGACATTTGTAGGTACAGTTTCTTTTTTTTCTTAGGACACAAATTAAATAAACATTCATTTTAAAAAAATGCAGATGTTTTGGTGCATGAGTATTCCTCCTGCAATTACATTTGCGAGACTTCTGTCAGCTTTGTACATCTGGATCTCGATATTTTTGCTCATTATGCTTGGGAAAGTAATGCTTAGGCTCTGACAGTTTGGATGGAGACCACTGGTGAAAAGCAATTTTCAAGTCTTGCCACAGATTTTAAATCAGATTGAGGTCTGGGTCTTGGCTTCAAATCACTTCAGTGTAGATTTGTCAGTATGATTAGGGATGTTGTTCCAAGTCTCTTGCAAACCAGAACAGCTTTTCTTCTAGGATTAGCTTGTAATTTTCCATCCACCTTGCCCTCAACCCTGACGAGTTTCTTAGTGTCTGCTGATGAAAAGCAGCCACACAATATGATGCTATCTCCGTCATGCTTCAATGTGAGGATGGTGTTCTCAAAGGGACGAGAAAGTCACGGGTTTCCAAATGTAGTGCGTTGTACCGAGGCCACCAAGTTCAATTTTGTTTTCATCACACAAAAAAACACTTTTGCGCATGTTCGCCAAGTCTTCAACCCGGGAATTCATATGGCTTTTTTTCAATAATACTTTTTTTTCCCCTCACTACTCTTTCATAAAGTCCAAGTGATTTGTCCAGGGCATTGTCATCCTGTAGAAAGAGTCTCCTATCTGAGCTGTGGATCTCTCCAGCTTTACCTTAAACCGCTGACACTGGAGACGCTTTCCATAAATGTGAGCTAAACATCTCCTTACAGAGAAGTTCACCATAGAAAAGAATAGACATTTTTCTTTGTTAAATAAAAACACAACAAAGAAATCAATTTATTCTTAGACTTCTTGATATCTGCACTATAGAAATGATAACAGATTACACCAAGAGCATTAAAACCTGTGATTTGCCATGTAGCTGCTGATTGTTTGGCTATGTTCCCTAACAATCTATGGGATTTTGGTCATGTGAAAGATCATGTGACACTTTAATTGCAAAAAGGTTGGCACCATTCAACTAATTATGTCAGTTTTAGGGGTTTCATAGCAATGGGGGTGAATACTTATGCACTCATAATTTTATGGCTTTTATTTTAGATCATTTTGCTAAGTATAATAATTTCTCCCCTTACTTTAACATTATTGGGTATTTTCTGTAGCTTCATGACATAATCCCTGTTAAGTCCATTTCAGTTCCAGGTTATAACATTACAAAATGTTTTAAAGAAAAGAGTTTTGGGGGGTGTATACTTATGCAAGGTATTGTAGATTACAATGTAAGACATGTAAAGAAATATGTACAGAAAAAGTTCGACAGCTAATGGCGTGTGTGGGTTACAGCAGCAGTAAGCTGAGGCTGGTAAGTCTACAGTTACAAATAAAAATAGCTATTTTTTTACAGGGTATAAACTGAATTTTTTTTACTCAAGTATGAACAAAGCCACATTACGGGTTTATCATATTGATGAACCTTTCAGGCTTCTGTATTCTAAATCTCTGCCTGGTTCAGTATTCAGTAAGGAAACAAATTAATGAAGAAAATAATCAATGATGCAGCACCAGGAAGTTTCCATGAACTGCACATCCTTACATCCTTTATTCTTCTTATACCACAGCGATTTATCAGTGCTTACAATTTACTAAAGAATGACGCATAAATAAAATACCTTTTCTGTTTGTAGTTACATTTAAGGCGGTGGACCATATTTTTCCACAAAACAAATTAGCTACTGTTATCACTTACGTTAGAGCAGCTATAAACTGTTTTGTCCATCAGCCACACTTTGCTTGAAGTTACTGAGACAAAACTGCAGCTTGTCATGTTACTGATAAACCACAACACTCAAAGACTCTCCTACTGCAGACAACATAAAGAAATAGCGTTAAGCTCAAAGCATCGACACTGGAGACTCCTTCCAAAAACAATAAATAAACGTCTACTTACAGAAAACTTTAAAATTACACATTCAACAAAAAATCTGTTAGTCTTAAAGTATGTGAGTGTCTACTTCTTCTTAGAGGTATAGTATGTTGTCACTATGGACAGTTTATGAACGGGTGCATCAATATAAAGCTGTGATTCGCCATACAGCTAACACTACTGTCAAAGATGCTGTTCCTACCAATCAGAATTAAGAATTCAACAGCACTGTATAAATAGTCTAAAGTGTTTAAAGTTTGGAAAGATCAATTTTTGTTTGGTTACAAAAACCTTTATAAAAAATATGGATGCCTTGAGGGGCTTTAATAAAATAAAATATTGCTCATACATTTTTTTGTTTTTTTTATTATTATTTTCAGACTCTGGCTAAAAAGCGAGGTAATATTAAGTCACTCAGTGTTGTTCAATTTTATATCAATATCACTCAAACACCAATCCAGCCAACAACCAACACAGAAATAACAATTTTTGCTACAGTATAGCATTCTTCTAGCTAGGACAGTTCTTCGTAATTGACCTGCAGATACGGTCCTTCCTGGTTGCCTGGCCTAACTGACCATACATAGTATTAATCAATTAAACCATTAATTAGAAATAGTGAGTGATAAGATGATACTGAAATTGTACATGTCCTTATTCAGATGACCAAATTGGTTATTATTTCCTATTATACATTGATCAGCCATAACATTAAAACCACCTGCCTAATATTGTGTATACTGTGTGTAAACGGCTCGGACCCGTCGAGGCATGGACTCCACAAGACATCTGAAGGTGTGCTGCGGTATCTGGCACCACGACGTCAGCAGCAGATCCTTTAAGTTCTGTAAATTGCGAGGTGAGGCCTCCATGGATTGGACTTGTTTGTCCAGCACATCCCACGGACTGAGATCTGGGGAATATGGAGGCCAAGTCAACACCTTGAACTCTTTGCCATGTTCATCAAAAAAAAAAAACCCTGAACAATTTTTGTTGGCCTGCAACAATGTTTAGGGAGGTGGTATGTGTCAAAGTAACATCCACTTAAATGCCAGGACCCAAGGTTTCCCAGCAGAACATTGCCCAGAGCATCACACTGCCTCCACCAGCTTGCCTTCTTCCCATAGTGCATCCTGGTGCAATGTCTTCCCCATGTAAGTGACACACACGCACCCGGCCGTCAACATGATGTGAAAGAAAACATGATTTAACAGACCAGGCCACCATCGTCCATTGCTCCATGGTCCAGTTCTGATGCTGATGTGGTGGACAGGGGTCAGCATGGGCACTCTGACTGGTCTGCAGCTACGCAGCCATATACACAGCAAGCTGCGATGCACTGTGTGTTATGACACCTTTATATCATAGTCAGCATTCACTTGTACAGCAATTTGTGCTACATTAGCTCTTCTGTGGGATCAGACAAGACGGGCTAGCCTCCACCCCCACACATATTAATGAGCCTCGGGTGCCAATGACCTTGCCGCTGGTTTACCGGTTGTCCTTCCTTAGACTACTTTTGGTAGGTACTAACCACTGCATACTAGGGTTAGCACAAGACCTGCTGTTTTGGAGATGCTCTGACCCAGTCGTCTAGCCATCACAATTTGGCCTTTGTCAAACACACTCAGTTTCTTATGCTTGCCCATTTTTCTTGCTTCCAACACATCAACTTCAAGAACTGACTGTTCACTTGCTGCCTTATATATCCTACCCCCTGACAGGTGACATTGTAATGAGATAATCTGTGTTATTCACTTCACCTGTTAGTGGTTTTAATGCTATGGCTGATTGGTATGAAGTTGGCTGTTCCTGTGGTGTCCCACTGGTGATATCCCAAATTAATAAAAAAAACAAGATATATAAGCATGGCTACATCTTAATCAGACATGACCACTGTGTTGTGCCTCCAAACAGGAGTGCGCAAATATACAGGGTTTTATGGTATCCACCAGATCACAGTAAACTGATTTCATATTAAATGACCATCAATCCATCATCTGTACCATCATCTAGTTATAAATCATAATCACAGTCATATCATTGTAAATCACAGAGCTGTTTATTGTTTTGTATGTTATACACTATTTACACAAAAATGATTTTTTTGCTGAATACACTAATAGAAAATGAACAAATGAATGAATTACATTGAATGAAAATGATGTGACACAGACTGCATTAATAGTAAAGTGTGCAAGTATACTTTTCTAGTGTCTACAGCTCAACTAAAACAGAACCCTGGTGGCTTGTGTAAAATCTGCACACTGGTTTTGGGGTCACAACACAATCATATAGAGTTATGAAAATGTGGTGACGACATAATTATCTTGTTCCCATAACTTAATTATCCTTGTTCTTGTTATTTTTATTAAGTAGAGATCTCACTAGCAGCAATCCACTTTTATGGATTATACTCCACTTTTCAAGTACGTTTGAGTTGAAAAAAATTTCATTATACATTGTGGTATTTGGTGTGGAGGTAGTGTATATTGGTTGGACACTGGAATTTACAATGCATTATGGGTAATGCTTTAGTAAAATAGCCGGTGAATGCAATTTGTCTACAGAGAATTCAGACAATGATACAAAATGGCTCCACCCCCAAACAGTGCACTACATGGTGACAAAGTGAAAAATTGAGTGTTTGGCCTCTTCACTATAATTTTTTCAATTATCTGCTATTTATTTAATTATATTCATTATAATTAATTAAGTATTTAATTATGATTAAACTGGATCACGTCTGGATATGGAGAACTTTCCCTGCATGAATATTAGCATATATTTGGATTAAATTTAACATCGTAAGTCACTGACACTGAGTATGGCTCTATAGATACTGCTATAAATCAGTCACTGATGTTCAAGACTGATGTTTGAGTGACATTAATATGAAATTTGAGTTACGTCACATTTAGTGGGCTCAAGGCAGAATTTAATAAACAATCAACAATGTAACATCACCTGCTAAGTGTCATAAGGTAAAGCAGTATGTATTACACTTGCATGAGTTATTACCAGTAAGCTAGGAGACATGGAAACGTTTTAATAAAGGAATGATAATGGCATATTTTCCAATAAATGAGACATGGAAGAGGTAGAAAAAGGTGCCCAAATACATAGCTACTCAATTGACAATGTTTTATTTCTTGCTACATTAGCAAATGCTACTTAAAGCATCAGACCATGCTACTGATAGCTTAGCCTGTCCTGTAGGAACTAAAATAGGCACAGATCACATAGATGGAAATGGTACAAAGAGACAAGCAATGAAGTTCAGATTATCGTTACACCAGGGCAACTGAGGAAGAACAACAAAGGTGCTTTTTGTAGCCAACTATTTGTCTATATGGCTTTAATAGACATAACCACAAATACCACTTTAGAACAGCATTTTTATTTTGTCGGATCAGCTCTACAAACAAAAACCAACAAGCATTGCATGGGAACTTTTATTCCTATGAAAATGATAAGATTGTCCTCAGCTAGGCCTAAGTAATCTGGATTGACCAGAGCAGTGACACCAGAAGGCCCACACTTCCCAGGCTTTTAGCCTCACATAGAACATATCGGTTTCAGCTATATGTAGATGCTCCACGGCTTTGCAAGCGGTGTACAGGCGCACCTCAGAAGCCAAACGAATGTTTGTCAGTCCACAGTGGTACTTATGAGAACTTCCGCTTTTGAATGGCCTCGGCTCGTACGGCCAAACTTCGAGCGCACACTGTAAGGAGTACAATGAGCGTCCCGACCAGCAAGCTCAGCATTGGCCACAGCACACAGTGCAAAAGCACACTGGCATCATGGGAACGTTGCCAAAGCACATCATCTGGCCTGCAGGGGAAGACAGAGAGGGCAGCTCCGTAGTTAATGGGCCACAACAAGCAAACAGAGCAAACAGAGTTAAAGCATGAAACTGTTCATCATCATATGCTTTGGTGTCTCTTTGAATAGATCTAACTTTATACAGTACCTTGCCAAAGTCTTGGGTACAAGTAAAATGCTTTTAAAAATAATGAAATTAAAAGTTTCTAAATATCAGGAAATTTTATGCAACAGTACATATTAAATCTAATCAATATTTGAATAAACTACTCTTTTCCTATAAAACATCGGAACTCTTAGTTACACTGTTGCACAGTTTTATAAGGAACTTGGCCAGTAAGTTTCAAGAACTCGCCAAAGCAGCTACTCTCGCACAGCCTCGTATTATAATTTATATATTTATATTTGTATAAATATATTACTAATACTATACCATACTATGCTGATTTATAATACTTGTAATATTTAATATTTTACTTTCTTTCACTTTCTCTGATTGTTCAAACCCTAAAATGTGTGCCTTTTCATCAGTTCTTCAATCCATTATCTAAACTGCTGATCCGTCAGGGTCGCCGAGAAGCTGGGACACCCTGGACAGGTCACCAGTCTATCACTGGTGTATGTGTGCTCTTCAAAATAAAATAAAAAAAATTAGGGTGACTGAGAATTCACAGCACTACACATATAAGATAACTGGAAACAGCTACAAGAACATCTGAGGCAAAGAAGTATCTCACTAGCTTTCAAAGATGCTAATCTGTTCTGATCTGCCTCTTTGAATGGGGCTGATTACTCTGGTACAGAGCAGGAATAATCTATATAAAGAGAAGGAGTTTGCTGCTTGAGTGCAAACAATACCACCTGATGAAGGCTTGTTCAGCCGCAACATGTAGGTTGTGATTTTAAACGTAACAGCCCAGTTTGAATAAATGTGTTTTATGCATATACATCATAACAGTTGCCATTAGGTATATTTATTTTCTTAATTGCTGAAGCCAATCAGAAACTTAAGAGGGCTTCTTGTTTGTGTGATCAGATAGAATCACTGCTGACAATGTGTAAGATCTGAATGCAACACAAGATGGGGAATAAGAAATAAAAAATGTTCCTTGTATCAACATGGGTACAGTGAAAGATATGTTTTTGCATTAAAATGTGCCTAAAGGAAATTGATCATTTATGCTTTGTATAAGGGTATCCTCTGTGGTAGCTGTGCTTCTGCTGACCTGAATCCTTGAAAGCCATTATGCAGAAAGAGATTAAAAAATAAAGCACACTGAAAGGAGTTATCATTACATAACCTAAAATAACCTGTGTATGATTATAGTATAGTTGAGAGGAGATCAAGGATCATTATTATGTTGCGCAGTGCCACCAAAACTGGCTACAAACGATAATTATGAGTTCAACTAGCATGAATGTCATGCCATGGTGCTCCAGTGGGACCACTTTCAAATAACAACAGAAAAGTTACTAATAACACAGAAACAAGACAAAAATACATAAAAGTGTATATGAAGTGGTATTTAATAGCCGACAAACTGCATGTATACTTTTGCATTTGTCAAGCAAAAATACTTAGACAAAGCTTCCAAGCTAGATATTTGGACATTGTTAGCTAACAGTAACTATCCAGCTAACTAGCTATCTGGCTAACAAGCTGTATCTAAAAATATAATTTTTTAAATTCTTATCTTATTAAGTTTAGCAATCTTTCTTCACAGTTTTCTAGTTTACTACCACTGCTAAAAATGAACAAATGTGCTAAACATTTCCAGCTAGCACGAGCTAAACTGGCGGCTAACTAGCTGGGTAACAAGCTAAAACGGTTTGTGGTTGTGAAACTTAGGCAGCTTTCTGAGTAGTTTTCTAGTTTAACATCAATGACAGATAATAACCAAAATGTTTTCTAATGCCATATAAATACAGAACTATTATTTTTAAGGTCAAGATTAACAGCAACTTTTATTAAGCACAAAGCTGAAAATGAACATGGGCTATTGGTACGAGATGAGATGTGACTGAATATCAAATTCAGCCACTGAAATATTAAAGATACAGAAGTCAAATCTGAATACTGAGATTACTTTCTTTTTCTTTTGTTATGAGGCTGTGACTGTAATTGTATTAAATGCAGGCAGACATGTCTTAGTAAGAATGTAAGAAAGTAGGTCACAGCTACTATACTTAAGAAAGTTTTGTATCAGTACTGAAAAATGAGAGAAGACTCATTTATCTAGGACATCACTGGAATACCCTGGCAATACAGTTTGGAAATAAAGCTTGCACAGATTGCACAGGCTTCCCATCACACAAACTCTGATCAAATACAACCAATGAAATGCTCGACCACTTCGAGATGTTTTATTATTAGCCATTATGGTGGATTAATCTTTTCACCTGAGGATATTGCCAACAATACAAAGCAGTCAGAAACTATTCCCACAGGCCAAAGAGTTGAATTACAACCAGAACGACCAGATAATATGAGAGGCGTGACTGCAAAAAGCAAATGCTATTTCAACAAAGGTCTTAAGATATTGCTGAAGCAACTGAGAGATTGGTTTGTCCACCAGGGATTATGAAACATGATTATTTGTTCTCAACAAACTGCAATCCCAGGTTCCGGATGCCGCTTTACCCAGGAGGTCTGTGGTGTTGATAAGTAGCATTTATGATGCTGGTGCGCGCCCGTTCTGTACAGGGAAGCCCCGTGGGCAGTGAGGAGCCATAAAGGTGCCAGACACAGTAATAAAACACACCTGATGCCACAACAGAGGACAAGTCTACATCAGTCCTTCTAATAAAATGCACTGAATTTTTTATAGTTTAACTCTTTAAAAAGGGGGAACGACGACTGTCTATTAAACAACATGGAGATAGGCAACCAATTAAATAAATAACCATTTTGTGACCACTGGAAAAGGTGGTAAATTGGTACAGAGTGGTACAAATGTAAAATTATGGTCATCAAAATGTGTTGCTGTGATATCCAATTCAATCGGCTCCTCTTCTTCCTTTTAAGAACCAAGTATGAAAAATACAGCACAGTAACTTTTTAATTTAGTGATTTTTAGTTGTAGACATTATCTGATGACTGACAGAACTTAGCTAATATTTTTTTAGTTTTTTTGTCACTAGATTTTATGCTGATATTTTCGTAGTAGTGTAATAAATACAGATATTTTGAAAGTGCACATTTTATTTGGAATACCCCCAGTCCATAATCACTCAAGTGGTTAAGTATATACACTAGTCCAACTTACTTTTGTTTCTGGACCACCAGGGAAGGGTGGAGTATTCCTATTTTATTCAAATCACTTGCCAGACTGACTGACCACCTCATGATAGTAATCCCTTGTGGATAGCCTCTAAAAAATCCCTGCTGTATGGCGCTCATACAAGTCACTGTCGACCACCACCAAACACAGGGGTCCACCCCTACATAGGCATGAGATCCTGAAACTGACTGAAGTGTAGTCCCTACTACAGAAATAAGCAAAGGAAGGTACATGGGCCAGCGCGACTGATCCAAAAAATGTCAAATCCACTTCATTTTGGAGATAAAAATCCAAAATATATCCTTAATACATCTGCCATACCTTCCTCTATGCATAGCATATGTAATGCCAGCAGTGAACTAGAAACATTTGTAAACATCTCGTAAACATAAGACAGATGCCTTTCCGTATTTCAGTTGCTGGGAAATACAGGGGATTTCTTCACTTTGACATAAGTGATGTGACATTTGAGCTACAGTCTACACTAAATTCAATCATGAAGAGAGTCACCGGAATCCTTTGTAGACTGTTCAAAGGCATGAGACTCAACTCACTTGCCATCGCAAGCCTTAATAGAAGACAGAACCATCTCAAACATGAATGATAATAACTCATATACAGACTTTCAGTGTCTGGCTAAGATGTTATTATTTTCAATTCTAATAGTAAAATTATGCCTGTTGTACCACGATGCTGGCATCACCAAGGGGGACGGTAACAAGCCTCAGCATCTGCATGTTTACAATTTTGAAATGAAAGCTATATGGTTGCTGCAGCAACAATTTCAGGAACTCCAGGGTACAGACAAACAACACCAGATTGGTGTTTTACATCAACCCCCATGGGGGGCATAATATTGTTGTTGAGGTTGGGCAGGCACGTTCTGGAACAGGACAGATGCATATCTTCTGTCTTAAGAGCTGCCTACCTCCTGGGTGATGCAGTGGATGATGTCTCATAGAAGTTCTGCATGCAGAGATTGGCCTGTTTACAAGAAAGTTGTTCAGCTATTGTGGAACACTTACAGAGAGGAGAGGAGAGGAGAGGAGAGGAGAGAAGAGGAGAGGAGAGGAGAGGAGAGAAGAGAAAAGAAGAGAAGAGAAGAGAAGAAAAGTTGATACTAGAAAATCAGGGACATCTGTGAGCTCATGTATGCGGAAGTAGAAGTTGATCTGTTTGAGAAGACAGAGAATTCACTGTCAAACAGGCAGACAGATATGATCAGGGCAGAGAAAATGCTTTAGGCCAGGATGGTCAAATCTACAGTTTTGGTGATTTTCTGCCTGCACTGTTGTGGACGACACTGTTGCACATCCGACTGCCTAACCAGTTTGTTAATAGCCCAATTCTGTCTGATCAGACCTTTGCTGCACCTGTTGTTAAAAATAGCATAATCCTTAATAAACTATGAGGGATATCTATAATTCACTGATGAGGCATGCTATCATTATGTGCTACATCACCTCCACTAGTTCACACTAAACCACCCTTGCAGACCAAAATTTAAAGTAGTAGAATAGAAGTGTGTCCAGAGGACAAGCTGGACAGGAAACTGCTCTGGGCATTCTCTACTCAGTCTACTTGGAGTTCATGGAGATCAGGGTAATTGAAAATTTGCTTGCTCCTTTTTATCTAATTTTCTACAACAGGAATAGTGATAGATCCAGGGCTTAACACAGGGTGCTGATAAGTTACTGAAAGAGGGTAGGAGAGTGAATGATACCTGGAAAGGTAGTGAGGCCACTCCTGATGATGGTCATGGCAGTCAATCTTTAAGTATTTCTGTAGTTCTTGATTTACTTTTTCACATTGCCTATTTGACTTTTAATGGTAACTTTGGACATATAGAGGTGAGGCAGACATTGACTTCTAACTTGTCCTTCAAGTTCTCTCAAAGGTGAAACATTAATTGTGGTCCCATTTCATCCTCTGAGATGCCAAAACATTGAAAAAATGTTAGATCAGATGCTTAGCAGGAGGATAGGGGGATGACTCTGACTGCATTGGAAAAGCTGTCTACCACAAACTACTATTTCCATAGGAAAGGGGTAAATCAGTAACAAAATCTATTGCAAAACAGGACCATGGATGCTTTCATTAAGGGTTGGTTTCAAAGTTGGAGTTGGAAATTTAGGAGTAGTAGGAATACGTAGCCTGAGAATGCAAGCATGGATTTTAGGAATCAGTTCAGCCCTCTCAAGTCTATAATCTGACAAAACCCACCATACTTCTTCCGAAAGAAGAATCCTGTTGAGTAGAACCCTCTCTGTGATTACACCATTCTCTCAGAGGGAACTCTTGGGTCAGAGTGGCAAACTTGATTTGGGCCTAATATTGATGAAGCCCTGAACCCTGGCTTGAGGAACTGACACTGGCAGTTAAGTTTTTACTCTGAAACACTGTCATCAGAACTCACTTGTCTCATATAGTCATTGCCAAATGAACAATGTTTTTGGCTATGAAGCATCCTGTTTGTTTGTCATTTAGGTGCGCTCAGGTGCCTGTTAAAGGCCTAAGACAATGAGTCTTGCTGTTTTGATGATGAATGCACTTTCCGTTTGGCCATGCTGGCTTCTAGTTTTAACCCCAAAGAGCAACCCCAGCACATAAGGCAGGTTTTGCAGGTTTGATTTAAATGTGTCCAGCAATGCAGACTATGCCAACCATACTTGCATGCATAAACCGTATTGGCAGAGAGCCACCATCACGGAAAGTGCTTTATGCTTCTGCCATGCAAAAGAGCATAATCACTTCTATGGGCTGCATGTCAGCATCCAGCATTAGAAAAATCTAACAACACTGATATGTTTGACTATTATATGAAGAAATTTGTTATTTGTGGCATGAAGGTGTCAGCAGGGGCAGGGGCAAGTGTCGTCTGTGGAGGTTGGGAGGAGTCTGACAGAACAAGCAGGTAATGAGGGATTGTTTACACCACTGCATTGTTAATGGCAGCCTACTTCTTTTCCATGATATTTCTCAGTATGCTGCCCAAGACAGAGAGAGGGAGAGGTCCTGTAAAGCTGAAATGAGCAAGAAAATACAATCTTTTGGAGATTTTTTACTGAGTGGCACTGAAGTGATGCTGTTAAGCCTTTCATTAAGTGAGTGAAAATAAAGGAAAAGAGCTCTCAACACCCGACACGTCTCCTCTTTTCATACCAGCCAAGGTGCTACATTATTTCAATAATGCTATTTTGACTTGGATTTTATAATGGATTTGGATGGAGTTTAAACTTCACTTGTGAAAAATGGATTAGTGCATATTTTAAGGTGTGTCTCACAGCTGGTGTGGAATTAAACACTGGTTAAAACACAAGTTCATATGCGACTAAAGAGGCTTCATAAAAGCTTTCAGTGTAAATTGGCCTTTAGTAGAAAAAAATGAGTTTTGTTCTTATTTGTTACAGATAAAATAATAAGTCTGCTTTATTTAGTTAGCATTTTGTGAAATGGAGTTACACAATGTAAATACTGAACAGCCGCAAAACTGGGTTGTCAGCAATGGCACAGGTTTCCTAACACCGCACTTGAATTGTCTGGTGGTGGTAATGCCCATGCACTTTTGGATCGAAATACTGAATGTTTGGCCATGAAAGCAGCAACTGAGCACAAACAAAAAGAAAAAAAAAAGACTTGTACCAAAACCTAAAAGCAACACTTCACCATTAACACACAAATTACACTTGTATCAGCGCAGTCTGATAGCATCCTGCATAGAGATAGATTCTCAGTCACCGTATGTTCAATTCTCTTCTGTTTTTCCTTATACGTTGCACCAATGCATAAGCACCAGTCATTGCATGTTGACTTTCAACCACAATTTCCCACCCTATTTACTGATGTCATATCTTTCCCTATAGATCTAAATGCAGAAATCTATCATGAAGAAATGAAGACTGGTTAGTGTGCTATGTCATCATCAAGTCACTTAATGCTTGGTGATTTGGCGTCTATTTATGACATAATGAAAATTCCATTACTGGTAGTAATGAACGATCAAGATAAGGAACAAATGTTCAAAAGCCAATGCTTGGAAAAGTTAGAATTGGGTGAGACTTTTATTTAATGCCACTTTATACAAAAACAAAAGATGAAAGCCAATCTCACATTTTTTCACATAATTATTACCTTGATAAATACAACTACTCTTATTGTTAAGACAATAACAATTTGCATATTGCAGATGTTTGCAATATTACTGACTGTGGTACAAACCTAGTATAAGACAGCTGAATTATAGTAGCAGTATAGTCCTTTGTGTTTGAGTCATTAACTAATTTTCCATCAGAGCTAATTTGAGCTCTTGAGTTTAGTTCTTAGACATAGCAAGCATGAGAACAATTACCTACTTCTATTAATACCTAATCTTCTGTACTTAAATACAATGTATTACACAGAGCTGTCTTACTGTAACTTTGCACTTTTTGTAGCGTCAGAGAATTAGAAGTGTGTGAAGAGAATGTGGTACCTCCTCTGAGGATTGAAGAAGCAGGTGAAGGACTGGTTACTACCCTCTTCACTCCAGTAATGCTGTAACCTTAGGATGTCTTCTCGCATCTTCTGGTTATCTCGCTCACATTTGGGAACATAAGAACACTAGAGAGAGAAACCAAGATGATAGGGAATGTATCTTTATCATCCTTTGACCTTTTAAAAATACAAGTTGTTTAGTGAGGAAAATAGCATTAACAACACTATGTGGCTAGATAGCTAATACTCGTTTGATTCTAAAGGGAGACGCAGGCACAGACACATTACAGCTTTTTATTGTGAGAGGAAAACAATGCCAGTCACGATCCATAGACTAATGATGGATAAAGATTTTTTTTTTTATGAAGAAGAAATATGAAGCAAGCCTCTCTCTCACAATCACAGCCTCATACACATCTTGCAATAAGGCCAAAGATTCACTAAAGGCATTATTTCCTGGTGATTCTTAAGTAATATCTATTATTATTATTATTATTATTCTTACATATTTAAAAAATGAAATAAAATAAAAACAATACAACTGATTTAAGCAATTTAAGTCAAGCGTATACATATTTGTCATATTCTGTGGTGTCACTTTGTAAAGTGTCTGCTTTAAAATGATGCATATGAGCATATCATTATTTAAATAATTTCTTCCTTAAGTATACTTAAGCCAAGATAAATGTGTGTGAAAATAATGAAAAAAGGAATAGAAACAGTTACCATATTGGAATATCGGTCTATGATACCGCTCTGTTTTTTAAAGATCAGGGCCCTTGGGCTGAAAAAAAAAAAAAAAAAACAGATATCTGATTGAATTTGCTTCACCAGGGCAACCAGGTTACCATGGAAATGTGAGGATAGGGGCAGTGTGTGAGCGAATGCCTAAAATAACGGGTGCAGGGTGCGGACTGGGTTCACCAAAACCTACTTAGGTCTCAAGACGTCATAACAGACATCTATGCATGTCAAACAAGATTGTAAGACTACACAACGATTGTTTTTAATTCAGTTATCAATTATTTCATACATGTCCCCATATTATTGCCATTATATATTTGTACTATATCCACTGTCTATGCAGGATAGTGGATAGAAAAGGGTTCACACATCTCCTGATTGTGTATATATGTGAGTGTGTGCTCATCGATATGCTCATCGATCGACCCCCTGGTTTTTTCCAAAACGTCTGCACTTCGCAGCAGCACAGGTTTTTAAGCTCTCAACACTATAGTTTGTATACACAGAGATTATGCATGTAAAAAATATAGAATTAATTAAATGAAGTTAGCTCCTCATTGGGAATGTTGCCTTGTGCTGACAACATGGCTGTTCAACACATCTGCCTTTTGAAACTGTGTGTAAGAACAACATTTGGAATTTTGTGCAAAAAAAAGAAAAAAAAAAGAAAAGAAAAACACAAGCATAACTAAATACAAAACACAGGGTTTTCTTTAAGTTTTTACTTAAATGTTTCATTTTAAACAGCTCTTATCCAAACCTGGGGGTGGGAAGAGGGTTCGCCAGGGTTCAGCAAGATTCTCAACAACCACACAAAGACTTTCTTTCTTTTTTCAGGACATTCCTAACGGGTGTACTGTCTATGTCCAATGCTTGCGCAATGACTGAGTAATTGTCCCTCTTTTTTTCTCAGCTTTGAAATAGTTTACTTTTCTCCCATAGACAGCTCTCTGGTCTTCATGTTGGTTTATCCCTTTTAACAACAAATACAGTTATCACATGTGAAACCCCAGGGCTCAAACCACACATTCATAGCTATTAATTGTTTAAACAATCAATCTAACAGGGCACACCTGGGCAACAAGAAACACCTGCCAGTCGCGTGTTCCAATATTTTTGATCACTTGAAAAATTGGTGGGTTCAAACAAAAGTTGGCATGTTCTAAGTTTTTGTTTGTTGTTTTTTGCACCATTTTGCATGAACCATAGAGATGTTTTGTGTGAAAATCCCAGGATATCTGTAGTTTCTAAAATTCTCAAACTAGCCCATCTGATTCCAACAACCATGCCATGGTTAAAGTCACAGAGATCACAGTTTTTCTGCATTCTCAAGTTTGATTTGAACATTAACTGACGCTCTTGACCTATATCTCTATGAATTTATGCCTTGCACTGCTGCCACATGATTGGCTGAATGAATGTACAGGTGTTCCTAATAAAGTGACCAGTGAGTGTAGCTAAAGATAAGATACAACTGGAAATTCCTTGGGCTAGCAAAGCACTCTAGCTACAGGTCTGTAGTTTGTTGTTTTGCCATAAAAGATTGGACTTTATTTAGTCACTCGAGCCTCTCTGTTCTTCTTCCCCATAGGCTTTCTCAGTAGATTAGCAGTAGCTATCAATAATGCTGCACTGTCGACACTCTGATGATGGCTATTTCTTTTCAAACTGTGGAGATGAGCTACATCACTCAAAATGGATCTCCATCTGGGATCTGTCGTGAGAGGACACTAAAGCAATACACACGAAGATGAATATAGGTGGAAGTCTACCATGAGGCTAAAGGTCTTTTTCATTGAAAACAATAGAAAACAATATATACACATGACATGGTGTGCAGCCCAAGCCTCATATCTCTCAAACAGGACTTTACTCTGCATTCACACTTTGTGTTACTTTGGTGTTAGAGGACTGGCATCGGTTAACCTGGTGTATTGTTTGGTAGGCAGCTTAAAAAAGCCGAAAATGATGGTGCTATTTTATGATGTTAGTAAGACATCAGCATGAATCCAGCAGATGTGTAAAAAACTATGAGCACTGATCAATTCTGCAATAACAGAGACAGGTAAATCGATATTTGTTTATATTTAGGGAGGGCAAAATTCATGAAAAAATGCTGGGTACAACAGAAGCAACATTCACCCTTTCGTTTGTCTCTTCTATTTTGGTGTCTTCTATTTTTGCCACACAGTTTCCTACACGGGGTATTGTTTACCTCTGAGGAAAGAGTATGTATAACTTTAGTGTTTAGCATTATATTATTTTTTTCTATATTTTGCCATTTAGAAATGCACTGTAACACCAAACACATTAATTGTATGACTAGAAAATAACTGATAATGTTTGTGCCCACAGATGGCACATCAATTGGAGGCCCATAATAGTGAAATTATCCAAGTCCAAATACTTTCAACTATAAAACTATTGGCTACAGGTACAAAAGGAAATTTCCCAAATATCATTGAGCACATTTTCTGCATCAAAAGTGCTTCACCAGCAATCTCAACACTGCAAATAGTAGCTCTAGTAATCTTTACTAATAAGTAATACACACTGGAGAGGAATCACCAGTAAAAGAGCTGCCAATTTATTTTCACTATTTTAATAGGTACTAATTACCGTATACTCTTGCCAATTTTTCCTGCTTCCGGCATATCAACTTCGAGAACTGACTGTTCACTTGCTGCCTAATATATCCCACTCCTTGACAGGTGTAATGAGATAATCAATATTATTCACTTCTCCTGTCTGTGGTTTTAATGTTTAATGTTATGGCTGATCTCTCTCTCTCTCTATATATATATATACCCATTAAAAAAGTCACAATAAACATTGACAATGAGTTATGGTATTACTTATTTTTTTATTGATTAAGACATTAATAGGAACAAAGGAATAAAGGAACGAATGCCAGTGTCAGTACTGCAACTGCTCATAGATTGTTTGCTTTAAGTAAACTATGTCCTTTAAAGAATGACGAAACATATATTGTGTTTGTCTGTTTCATATCGTAATTTATTAAGTCTCTGTGAGAAGCATTTCTAAAATGGATGTTTTACCATTGTTTATTACCAACCCTGCTAACACAAAAGCTTGGCTTCTATGGAAACTGAGCAGAGACTTATTTGTATCATTCCATGCACACTAGCTTTCATGTTTCACTGATGGCACTAAATTGCATGTAAAATATGAATGTCCTTGTTCCACAGAATTTCTTTCTGCACTGCTCCAGTGCTTCTGTTGGTTCAGAACAAAAATTGCCCCGTTATTGTTTGTGCATTTCAAAAGATCACAACTGAATGGAAGCATGTTTGATTATTTCCACAATCTAAAAGGCTTCAGGAGGGCGTGCCCTCAAGATAAATCATCTCTAATTCAAACAGAAACCAAAAGAGAATCTAATATTAATGCCTTCAACATGCAAAATATATTTGTCATGGATATTATATTAATCAGATGAGCAAAAGATAATGATTAATGAATAGAAACACTAGCTGGAACTGTTGTTCAGATAAACCACAATTCATCATCTTAAACATCCCAGCTGCTAATATGACTAAAGTTCCATTGTGGTCATTCTGGAGGGGATGGGAAATACTGTCATCATTTATTCAATCATTAGCTTGCAAATGAAGGCAGCTTCAAATCATTTTAAGCTTCAAGAAAGGGGTGGCCAAAATTCGTCAGGCTGGAGCTCACTGTAACTTCAGAGAAGCACATGGAGGAAGCCTTTGAGAGGAAAAGGAGAGGTTAAATGGCCTGGTCAAGGTAAGCAAGGCTGGAAAGGTGAGGGCTGGAGAAGTGTTTGCCACAGGAGGTAAGGTGTAGAGGTTTTCCAGGGCAGTCTCTAAGCAGGGGTGGAGGAGAGGAGGAGAGACATCCGGAAGAAAATGGAGGCTGCAAAGAGAGCCTCATGGTGGCTATGGATTAAGAGGATGGATTCATAGGTAACAGCTGCTGGGGCAGAAGTTAAGGTCTGATCAACCTCAGCTGGGTTGCCTAGGTGAGAGCGTATGATGTTCGAAAGAACCGAAACACCTGATGACCCCAAGTTACATCATTGAAGATCTGTCCTAGTTTAACATTGATAGACAGAGAGAGAGAGAGAGAGAGAGAGAGAGAGAGAGCGAAAGACAGAGTGAGAGAGAGTTTAATAAAACAGACTTGCCCCTGCACTAATGCAACCTCAATCAGCAAAAGGAGAAATCTCCAGCTTCTTCAGTGGTGTAGCTGCACAAAACGATAACCTGATTCATTCATTCATACTTTACCACCCTGCTGTAAAAAGTGGCTATAGTTTTAATGTGAATAAGTCTTTCTGTCTCACCAATATTCATATAAAGCAGTTTAATCGCACAGAGTCCATCTGAGAACCAAGAGGCAGAAGATACTTCTTTATATCTTCCAGACTGTTTCATATTTTTATCATTGACAATGTATCATTTAATATTCTATCAATAGAGAAATCTGGAAGCACACAATTGTATAGAATGTCTGTTCAATGTTCTGAACAGACATTCTGGAAAACTCATATGTCGGGGCAGAGTTAGCCTCTGAGTTGCTTCTTTACCCAGTCACTGACTTTTGGTGGAAGGTCTATTGGAGAAGTCATCATTGTGCCTACTTCATTCCATTTTTAAATAATGGATTTAATGGTGTTCTACGGGGTGTTAAATGTTTGAGATTTTTTTTTAAATAACTAAACTCTGATGGTTAAACCAGACCCAATTTACTGGTTTCACAGCAAATTGTGTGCTCTGTTTGTACAGACAGTAAAGATGCATAGAGAAAAAGCTAGGACAAAGTGGAAGGATCTCCCACTGAACACTTTCGGAAAAGAACTGGAACAAATGGGTGCCAAACCTCCTCACCCAATATCAGCGCCTGACCTCACTAATGCTCTTGTAGCTGAATGAACACAAATCCCCACAGCCACACTACAACACCTAGTGGAAAGCCTCCACAGAAGAGTGGAGGCTGTTATATGTAGAAGCAAAGGGATCGGGGGAGGTGAGTGGGGCAACTTTAAAATAGGATGTTCAAAAAGGACATATGCGTATGATGGTCAGATGTCCACAAACTTTTGGCCATATAGTGTATGGTGGATATCCACCTGTTTAGTACCCAGTTTGGGAATACTGCTCATCTTTTTCTCTTGCACTGTGTATGATTATTATCTATTATTGTTCATCATTGTCATTTTCTGATGGACCGCTGTATATTTTGTGTTGGTGGACTATTTCTCAACCCAGCAGTGACACTGAGGTGCTAAAAATCCCAGCAATTGTCCAAATGTTCACCTTTCAGGATGACAGCAACACAAAACATGCAGCCAAATCAACACTGGAACAGATTCAGGATGAGTCTCTGAATGTCCCTGAGTGGCCCAGCCAAAGCCTGACCTTTAACCCTTTACAGAATCTGTAGAGAGACATGAAGATGGCTGTTCACAGACTTTCCCCATCCAATCTGACTGATTTTGAGAAGATCTGCAGGGAATAATACAAGAAATTACCAAAATCCTTGATCCATATGTAAATATCGCTTACTACAGACCTGTCTCCTTCCTTCCACTCCTGTCCAAAATGTGCTGTTCTCACAGTTTTTTTCATATCTCAAACTAAATGACCTTCTGGCTACCAACCTGCATAAATACAAGGCCATGCATTCAGCTGAAACTGCCCTCCTTGCAGCTAGTGAAGCTCTGCAGAATGCCAGAGAGAACTCCATGCCCCCTGTATTCATCCTTCTCAGCTTATCAACAGCTTTTAATATAATGAATCACCAGATTCTCTTCTTTTGCAGACTTTCACAGCCCTGACCTGACTTCCACGTAGTGCTGAGATGTCCTATTCCATCAATGACAGTTTAGTACTGGAGTTTCACCCGGGCTCAGTTCTTCGTCCAATTTTGTTCTATCAGATCCTATGGCTTTTCCTATATCACTGTTACACTATATGGCCAAAAGTATGTGCACTCCTTACCATCACACCCATATACAATTCATCCCCAAACCATTGCCACAAAATTGAAAGCACACAATTGCATAGAATGTCTTTGTATGCTGTAGCATTACAATTTCCCTTCACAGGAATGAAAGGGCTCAGACCTGTTCCATCATGACAATGTCTCTGTGCACAAAGCAAGCTCCATTAAGACATGATTTGCCAAATTTGGAGTGGAAGAACTCGAGTGTATTGCACAGAGCCCTGACCTCAACCCCACTGAACACCTTTGGGATGAACTGAAGTGCCAACTGTACACCAAGCCTCCTCACCCAACATCAGTTCCTGATCGCACTAATGCTCCTGTAGCTGAATGATCACAAATCCCCAAAGCCAAGCTTCCCAGAAATGTTGAGCTTATTGTAACAGCAGAGGTGGAGTAAATCAGGAATGTAATGATGAGAGCACCGGCTTTCTGGACTCTTCCAGGATGACCAAACCCGCTCATCTCCAAACACTTCCATTTTACACTCTATTCTATACTCAATGGATTATAAACCCACCACTTCAAACAGCATCTATAGACTATTGTTGCATTTTTTGTACAGTATCTGCACAAATTATTGTTAAAAATCCTTAGATTTCTGAGCTTACATTATTTTGGCCAAGTGGACACCTGACCATCACACCCATATGTGGTTCATCTCTAAAGTTGGAAGCACATGATTGTCTAGAATGTCTATATGCTATAGCATTAAGATTTCTCCTCATAAACCCAATCTTGTTCCTGCATGGCAAAGCAAGCTCCATAAAGACATGGTTTGTGAAGGTCAGTGTGTAAGAACATGAGAGGCCTGGAGTGGGGACCAACTCTATAATAATGCCCATGGTTTTGGAATGGGAAGTTCAAGGACAGATTGTGGTATGAGAGTCAGGTGTGTATAAACTTTTGGCCATATAGTGGATTTGGGTCATTTTTTTTATATTATGTCTATGTTTTCTGGACTTATTTATATTATAATTCCTACCTTGTTCCTTCCCAGCACCAATGAATCACTTGTACAAAAGAGCATCAGTCACTAATCTTTCAGGTTAGGCATACTTTCAGATTCTGTATGCTCTTTGTATTGCTGTGACTTCAGCTGTTTGCATTGAAGTACCAAATGTAATGGTCACATCAATCAGCATATCAGACTCAGAGCATTGTGCTGTCCTATTCTTGACTATGATCTGACATGAATCTTTATATAGTTGTAATTGGTGCGTTATGGCAATGTGTGAAATGAGGCGATTCACCAGTTATGATTTGTCTCAGATAAGGAGCTGTGAAATATCCCATCTGGTAAATGGAAGTGGCTATCAATCACTGCAATGGGGCAGACATAAATAAATATGTCTCCACCATGGCTGACTTTAGGGAATCTTACTGAATGCCTCTCATTAACCAAACACACAGTTTAACAAGTGGGCCTAGGGGTTTTATGCTACATGTATTGCACTGCTTTTGCAGTCAAATATTCTTTTTTTCCACTACACATTTTGTAGGTTTAATTTTGAAATGTAATTATTTGTGTCCACACAATGCCAAAGTGAATTATTTCCTACCAGAAGTTTCTCTCAACCTTACAAAAAAAAATATATCAAGAAAACATGTTTGAGCTTTCTAAAATTACCTTGTGTTCAGCACGTCTCTGCACAGCGCCCGAACTGTTCATCAAGTCGGCACATTTCTCTGTGCTCTGATTCACTGGAGATTTCTCATGTTTAGAGAGCTATGAGTCAGAGACTCCCATTCCAAATCTTAAAAGACTTGTTTGTAGGGTACTCTAAACATTCACACTCATCAGCGCAGCCAATCCACCTAACAGCACGTCTTTGGGAGGTGGGAGAAAAGTGGCACATCTGGAAGAAACCCAAAAATCTGAAAATTTGCTTTCTGGTATGTATGAAATGTTCTGGTTTGGTTTAAAGCCTTCCATAGCACAGAGTCTTGACTTACTACTTGCTGTCAATCTGGTAACGGTGCTCTCTTACCTTTGTTAGACCTTAGCATTGCATTTGACACAGTACATTAGGATATCCTCGTTGATCACCTTGAGCATGTGGTTGGCCTGTGCTGAGCTGGTTTAGCCATTAGCCATAGCACAATCTCAGCTAATGTTGTTAACTTCAATTTATCACCTGCTATCACTGCAATGTTCCCTAAGTATCTATGTTGGGGTCTTTTTTCCCATTGGGGAAACATTATTCGGAAATCTCTTTTCATTGTTACTGTATGCTGATGACACACAGCTCTATGGCCTATCCAGTTAACAAATTTTTCTTTGATCCATCCAAAATCTACAAATATGTTGTCAAATAATTTTGACCATGTGCTATTCAAATGTGACCTTATATTTGATGAGCAATCACTCTAAAAGTTTCAATCATCAGATAATTAGGTGAAAAATGGCTTGCCAAAGTATCACATTTCAAAAAATTTTAAGTTACTAAAAGCACACTCCATGCTCCCATTCTCTGTCTCTCTTCCATTCATTTTATGAAGCAGGCCAGAGGTTAATGTGTAGAAAGGGTTAGAAACTTACAGCCCTCTGCTCTCTGTGTATAACTCAATAAAAAGCAGTGAGACTATTGAGAGACAGCGAGACAGCAAGACGTTGGAGCTAGCAAGGAGAAGAAAGGTAAAACAGGAAGCAGAAGCAACATACTCCCCATGGCTATGATCGAAAGTCAGTCTAGGTGCTTTCCTCTGTTTGCATTAGCACTCAGAATCACCTCAGTGTGTGTGTGTGTGTGTGTGTGTGTGTGTGTGGTCCCTGATAATGAATCTGTATCACAATTATGGTCCTAATCGAGTCATCATGGGAGGAAATGAAAAAAGGTGAGAATGATAATGACACAATAGAGAGATAGAAGGAAACCAATGACAAGACTGTGGTGGAGACACGACATGAATCAAAACAAAACAAACATGGATATTTTTATGTCTGAGTATCATCTAAATTCACAGCTATTGATCGTGTTTTTGTGATTGGAGTATTTGGGCTTTACTGCTCTCTATGTGTATTGTGTACTCCTTATGCACTTTATTTACATCCTGTCAGCTCCATGCATGCCATATCTTGGGTCCAGGAGGAATGTTATTTTATCCGATTGTGCACTATACACTGTATACGTATGTGATGAGAAAAGAGGAAACTCATAGGGCGAGCATGCACAGAAACTCCACGCAGACAATAAGGCAGAAAAGTTACCCACTGTTAACAACATGCCTGTTTGTATTAACGAATGAATTAACTATAGCTAACTATACTTTAATAGTTTTACAATTTATTACAGGCACAAACAATCCTGTGTTCATCATTCTGGGTAGAAAGATATCTCATTATTGATGTTGATATTAATTATAGTTACTTTAATGAGCTGATGTTGATCAATGATACTTATAATATACTATAATATATAATATAATATAAATATACTGTTATGATTTCCTTATACATTACAAGCAGGTCATGCACAAATTTTTGTTGCCTCTGATCATTTGTAAATGAATATGTTATAATTATTTATTTAAAAAAAAATGAAAGCTCTGTGCAGGACGTCAGGTGAAAATTCTGTCGTCTTTAAAAACAAACTGGAGACAGAAATACTAAATAACACTTCCATGTCTGCATTTTTTCAGCTCTGTTAGTGATTATGTATACAGAAAACACAATTATACTTGACATCCATCAAGAGAAAAGTGAAGGGTTTCGAGGGAATTCACCTACAATGCAAGCTGTTTTACTATTCTGTGAGATTCAGGTCCGGGCTTTGCAATGTTCACTCCAACACTTTCACTTTGTGTGTCTTTAAGCCATTTTGGAAGCATGCTTAGATTCACTGTCCTGCTTGAAGACCCGGTTATGACCAAGTCGTCTTAACTTTCTGGCTGATGTTGAGGTATTCCTTCACTATTTCTAGATAATCCTCCTACCTCATGATGCATGATCTATATTCTGAAGTGTTCCAGTCCCTTTTCCCGCAGTAAACACCCCCACAACATGATGCTGCCACCCCCGTGCTTCACAGCTGGGATGATGTTCGTCATATTAAAAGCCTCACCTAGAGCTAAAAAAATTAATAATAAACAAACCTATCTTTGTTTATTAAATATATCAGTAATGTCACATTTTTATATTGTAAAAATCATCAGAAAAGTGTTAAATAAGAAGAATAAACCTGGTATAAGTGTAGATTTCGATAAGGTTGTTGAAAATAACAATGGTAAAATCAATAGCATTATCCATCTAGCACTGAATGCGTTTTTATCCAAAATAATAATATTTTGTCCTTATTTCACACACACACACAGACACACACACACACACACACACACACACATCCTGGTCAATGATAATATTAATTTCTTTATAAATAACGTGTTTACCTGTAATTGGGCCGAGGGGGAAAAAGGGAAAAAACAGCACTTCAATTTTGAACAGACGCAGTCGCATCCCAAATAAACCGTCCAAACGAAGAAAAGTACAATTATTAACAAGAGTGATATGCGACACAACAGAATAAATGATAGAGCATAATATGAAATATATATATATATATATACATTATATATCGCCCAGCTCTAGCATCACCATTATTCCTCCATACATAGCACTGATCATTATGGCCAAAAAAATGCCATTTGTGTTTCATCTGGCCAGAAAACAGTCCACGCTGACCATCTGCATACATCAGGCTTTTTCATGCCAGTCTTGCACACACACTCACACACATACACACACACACACACACACACTTGCACACTTTTATGTTCAGCACTGCTTCATTTTTTGATTTTCTTTTCAAATGATAGCTCAGTGATTACCCCATTCATGTAATACTAGATCCCAGTGAGAAACTCCTGCACACTGTGCAAGGCCAGACCACTTCACTCCACCATCAGCCACTTTTATTCCACCAGTTATGAAAAAATATTACATTTTGTCAAGATATGTTTATGATTATATTATTTATTCATTTGCATTACATTACTAATATAAATTGGTCATCGGTTCGATCGAGAGCTTAGGTTACTGACTGTGTGTTTATGCGCATGATCTTCCCGTGTCTTCATGGGTTTACTCTGGGTTCTCCGGTTTCCTCCCAAAAAACATGCAGGTAGGCAGTTTGGCTACACTATTTGGATGATTTAAATAAAAGAAAATGTGGCATCTGTGGGCTTTTTGGCTTTTATATGAAAAAAATGTCTTTCTTGTGGTCTGGTTTCTAGACTTTGGATCAGAGCAACACAATATCTTCCTCTGATTTTACTTTAGCTTCCTTTGTCCAAGTTTCCAAACAGATAATATTTTGAAATTATTCACAGGTTTATCAACGTGACTTTATACTATCAAAGAATTCAATACTATCTCTGCTGCTATTTCAACACAGAGCACATGCATGCATAGTTTATATAATTATAGTTCAATTTTGGAATAGTTTTGCAACAGCTAATAACTCCTGAGGTTTATTTACGATTTTGCAAGCATTCCGGACTAAACGCTAACGCAAGTGACTAGCAGTTACAGCTGTGTTAGCAGCACATGTTACAGATGTCTGACCACACCCCCTTCTTTAATCTGTCATAGTTTGTGTTACAATAAAAGCCTAGAACTGGAGATGCCCCTCTCCCACTGGGCTAGTTTAGCCGTTCTGAGGAGTGTGTGCATAGTGTGGCCGTGTTTTCTAGCAGGATTAGTGAGGAATCCTCCCAAAGCACGACTCATCCTATGTAAAAATAGAACATGACTGGCCTGAGCAGCATGCTACTTCAACACTCAATTAAAGCATGCCAGTTCTGCGTGACCTCGTAACCATAGCGACAAGAGGAGTGCCACAAAAAAGCACATGCAGAGAGGAGTGTGTGTGTGTGTGTGTGTGTGTGTGTGTGTGTGTGTGCTGGGGTGAGTGTGATGCCTTGTGAATGAAGATGGTGCAACCGTAAAATAGAGACATTCAGAAAGCTGTGACAGAAGCCGAGAAAGATCATCTGTCAATAAACCGCTCAGGTCACTCGTCATATAGATGTTTCACTACATCAAACCGAAAGGACAAAAGGAAAAATGGCATAAAAGCCATGATCAAAAAATAAAGAATATGGTTCATGAAGTGATCAGAATAAATGCTTGAGTCTCTGTCACAGATGCTTAGAATCCTAAACAGACTGGAGCTGTGTTAGACTCATGCAATATTCAGTTAATTTCACTTATCATGATTTTCTATTAGAATATCACAATAAATTATTTGATCACCTAAAACAAGACAGGAAAATGAGTATTTCCACCATTTCAGGTTGAAGGAGAATAGGGGAGGTGTAATAATATTAGCAGATGTGTAAGAACTGTGGCAATCATAAAAACTCAGCTGTGTTGTGTTTTTTTTTTTAAGTCATTTTGCATGAATGAGCAGTAAACAGTTAAGAAAAATCACATTTCGAGGTAATCTTTTTAGAAATCAGTTGTTTAGATGTCCACATGGCCGACATTTTCACTGTTGACGTTGATCACAATGTTGGGAAAAAAACAATAGAACTTCTATTCCTCAGACTTTCTCTCTCTGGCCATAAAAAACAAAGGATACATTTTTCACCATATTCAGGTAAAATATTTCAGTGATGTTGCTAATAAATATAGTAAACCACAGTTTAATATATACTAGTTCAATGTTAGCTAATTTGAACAAAACAATGCTAGATTTTGTTACACATGAACTCAAAAAATTCTCCATTTACCGTGACAGGACGCGAGAGAGCCCATGCAAGTCGAGAGCATGTGAGCTGAGGGAAGGGGGCGGGGCTTCCAGTCAGTTAATATCGGAGAGTCCAAAACAACTCCAGATTAATTTGTCAGTTGGCTCATCTCCTATCTTATTTGCAAAATGAAAAATACAGCTCTTGTGGAGTATTTCTTTAGTGATAACTCATACAAGCATACTCTGATGTTTTCACCAAGCTCCTACACAAAAAGCATAAGCAGGTCTGATAATACAATATAGTCTAATATAATGGGACTAAACATCATTGGATATCGTGTATGGATGATAATACTGTTAGCCTAATCTACATTTATTTATTTATTTGGCAGACACTTTCATCCATTAGAATGTTTTACACCCCTTCAAGAGACTGAATTAATCTCACTAATTTCCTCCTCAAAATCATCAACCCGTGTATTAGATCCTTTACCTACATGTTTCCTCAGATAGTACCAGACGTAATTGAAACTATCCTAAAAATAATCAGCTCTTCCCTTAGCATTGGCTATGTACCTAAATCCTTTATATTAGCAGTTATCAAACCCCTGATTAAGAAACATGATCTCGACCCCAATCAGTTGTCCAACTATAGGCCAATACCAAACCTCCCTTTTATTTCCAAGATTCTAGATAAGGCTGTAACACAGCAGTTACGCTCATACCTACGTAGGAATAGCATTCATGAAATGTATCAGTCAGGATTTAGACCTCACCATAGCACAGAGACAGCACTAGTTAAAGTGG
>JAQQZR010000004.1:15816033-15827937 GCA_030068235.1 Notoglanidium macrostoma
ATACTTTTGTGAAGCTGCTTTGTGACAATGTCTGTTGTTAAAAGCGCTATACAAATAAAATTGAATTGAATTGAATATATCGCGACCTACAACTGAGCAAATGTATTTATTTAATTTAACTGCTATTTAACCAGGGTAGTCACATTGAGATAAAATTTCTTTTTCAAGGAAGCGCTGGCTATAAAGGCAGAACAAGAGTTACCATATAACAACATTGAGCCACAACAAATAACACTTCAAATGAGATGAGGGTTAGGATCTCACTGGGCAGTTTTTTGAAATCACAGCCTTCCAGTCACAAGCACAGAGCTGTAAGCCCTGATCCAGCTACCCACATGTTAATAGAGCTGGGCCGTCATTACTGCACTGAGCCGTGATAATGTCATGTCACGTCACTCACATCCCACAGGTGCTTTAATCAAGTCATTAGCCACTGCTGCTTACAGAGACCTGCGCGCTCATTACCTCACATTCTGAAAGGTCAGTGCTCCTGTGATGGGTTAATACACACACTCGCGCACACACACGCAGAGAAGACGAACGTATATTTCTATCATCCTCATAATTACTCTTTCACAAGTGAAAAAGGGCTGATAATATTCACACACCGCTCTGATGCTGTCTCACCATCAACATCATCATCCTCACTCTCTTCACATGTGCCACAAATCACCGTCAGCAGCCAATATTTTGCATAACAACCTCAGATGGGAGAACTGCCTTGACTTGTTGAGTTCAGTTGACTCATGGCAGGAGTGTATAAAAAGCAAACGCTGTGTTCCTTACAGAAATAGACCTTTCTTTAAAATTAAAAGCTGTTTTAGGTTTTCTTGTTTTTTTTTTAATCATTCTGTCAGACACAAAACAGTAGAAAACCACAGGAACGGATAATGTAAACTATAGCTTTAATGTAAGAGACACAGTGGTGTAGTGGTTACACTGTTGCTTCACAACACGAAGGTTCTGGGTTTGAATCTCCCAGAAGACTGAGGCCTTTCCGGGTGGAGTTTGTGTGTTCTTCCTATGGCAGCCTGGGTTTCCTCCAGATGCTCCAGTTTCCTCCTACAGTCCAAAGACATGCACATTAGCTCAACTGGCTACTCTAGATTCCCCATAGGTGTGAATGAGAGTGTGAATGGCTGTCTGTCTCTCTGTGTTAACACTGAGATAGACTGGCGACCTGTACCCCACCTCTCATCTGAAGTCAGATGGGATTGGCTACAGCTTCCCTGCAAACCCCAATGGATAAGTGAATTAGATTATTATTGGATGGACGAATAGATGGATGGATGGACAGATGGATAGTTTGCATGCATTCCAACTTTAGTGAGAATTAGCTAACAGTTCAATGTAAAACCAATGTAATGTGTAACATACATCTTACTAATGCTACTACAAAACTGTATACATTGTAATACCCAATAGTTAGACCTGTATTATGACAATGGTACACACGTACTGTGTAGGTCGGTAATTACTTCTTGTAACTCATCTGTTGCTATACACACTCTGCCAGCCTCCCCTCTACCTGATGTACCAGTAAAAAGCGACCACCACTGAGCAGACTTTATTTGGGCAGTGGATCATCAGCACAGCTGTGACATTTAAATGGTTCTTGCAAGTCAGTGTGTTAGTGTGCAGAAAAAGGGGATAAGATGGTGTCAGAAATGCTCCAAAATGTGAGGCAAAAAAAAGAAATGTCCAAAACCTGGCAAAGGTCAGGCGATGGACAAGCAAAATCCAAAAATACAAGAATCCAAAAACCAGAACAAGATGAAAAACATCAGGAAGTCAAAACGTGAATATACGCCTTGGTTAAATCACGTATACGTATACACTGAACGTTTGTGAATGCAAACTAAAGCCCTTAAATGATTGGAAAGATGACTTTTGGAGATATTTTGATCAAACAAGCTAAGCACAAGAAGAGTGGGCCAGCATCTTTGCCCTAGATCATTAAGAAGAGAAGATGGAAATGGCTGGGGTAAGTAAGCGGGCTGCCATCTGACTCCAGACAGCAAGAGAAAGCATGGGCTCCTGAAAGAACCGTGGAGATGAGAGAGTGCAACTTGACCTGAGGAATGCTGAGTGGGAAAGCTGCAGTGGATGCCTTGTGGATGCCTTACCTGTTTCTAAGCATGAAGACGATTAACTCTAACTACAGTAAGTGTGTGCTGCTGGTACACAGATGGATTGTGGATCAGATGCAACAGCACTACTGGGTAGTGAAGTAGATAATGATGATTGAGATCTTGAATTACCTGCCCACTCGCCTCAAGGGTAAGGATGTAAACTGCTGCAAAAATCCTATTATGGCTTATGAAAAAACATTCCAATTCACTTTTTCCAAAAAAAAAAAAAAAAAACGAGCAGTTTTCACACTATCAGTTTTTTTGTGCCCTCCATGCCTTTAATTGGTTGTGGTCCCTGGGTGAGAGGAATGATGCTACTCTCTCCCTTGTTGGTTGGTGCAATCATGGGTGACTGTGAGCTCATGCATGCAAAAAATTTGTGGTGGATATCGGGAACAGACTTTGGGAAACACAGAGTCGTGGAAGAGCAGGCACAGACAGTAACCCGAGCTCAGGATTGACTCTTGAATGTGAGGCGGTGATGCTACCCGCTGTGCCACCATGCCGTGCTCACACAGACAGCATTGAGTAGCTCGTCCCAGCCTAAACCGATCTTTAATGTCAGATATATTACAAGTTCATGTGGAGAGGACATCACCCTTACTTCACACTAACCTTAGTAAAGTTACTCCTATAACTAGTACCGGTACCACTATAATGGATTGTTTGATTGGTTCATGTCGCCAAACTGCTTGGAAGTAAATGCAAATACAGAATTGTAGCATGTTTTCACACAGTACAGGCAGGTGCTGTTTCTTTACAGCACAAGTCATTTTCAGCGATTTGGAAATTAATCTTTACAAGCCACACCATGATGCTGGGGGTCACGAAAGCTGTATACAGAGGAGAGAAAAGTGTGCATCAGAGGAGAAAAAAACCTACTCACATAGAAATAATATCCTGAGACACAAAGTACTCAAAGGGCCCAAGCACCGCAGTTGGCTCATACTGTAAAACTGAGATGCACTGAATAATCTGAGAAAGCCAGACAAAGAGTTAAAGATGCAAACCTTTTAAAATGCTTAAGGTAATGGTGTGATGACTTCTGAATAATGGGTCTGAAAAACTCAAGCTTAATGTAAACCAAAAGGTTGAACTTGAAATGAATATTATAGGCTTTCCGGAGTGACTCACTAAGGAGCAAAAACATCAAGTTTTAAAGTTTATTTTTATCAACAATTTTTACTCCATCCTCTATATTCTGGAATAAAAATAATTCTACTTCTATGTCTTAGAGCCTGTGTCCACCAGATGTGTTTTTTGTGCTGGCATTGCCCATGACCTTATTTTCAGAGCTCTTCCAGAGTGCTTTTCTCAATTGCTTATTGTTGCTAGGTTATAAAAAACATCTAACACTTCCGCATTCCTTCGTCGTAAACATCAATTTTCTATTTACTTTAAAAACCTTATCATATTTATTTCAACTATGGATCATGCTAACCCGTCAGTGTTGGGTCGTAAATAACTTGTCAGCGACAGCCAGGATCAGTACCTCTTCTGCCACTGTTGACAGTGTTGCTATCATAAGTTCCACCCCTTCTGGGTGCTGATTGGTCGGTGAGAGAAGTGACATTGACGAGCTCTGCGGCGTTCCAAAAGTTGAACTGTTTTAACTGAAAGCTCCCCGAGCGCAAAAACGCATTTGGTGGACCCAGGCCCTTATGGCTGAATTCTGGCATACAGTCAAAACAAATGATGAAAAATGTTTGGTTTTCTCCGTATAATATACTACTTGAAGAAACCAAATTACTTGAGAAATTTGATTTAGTTTATAGTCTTGCTATCTGAGAAGATCACATTACATAAAAAGGCATTGTAGCAAACATATTCAGCCTGCCTTGTGCTTTCCTCACACAATGAATGTCATGCTTTGATGAAAGTCATGGGTAGTTAATGTGTCAGAGAGAAATGGACATAAGCCTAATCAATCCACTTTCAAAATGTTTATGATGAACCTGCTCCGTCACATCATCATCAAGCCAGAGAAAAACACATACTTAATGAAATTTAGCCAATATGACATGATTTAATCATGATTACTGCAGCACCAACGTAAAAGAAAAATGTGATCTGTCGAATGAAGAGACGATGATGAGGCTTGTGTTTAAACAACCCAAGTGACTTTTACCTCAGGTGATGAGACCCAGGCTGATATGGATGATGATGATGATGATAATCACGTTTTCTATTCCAAACTTATTATTATGTGATAAGCAGATAAACGTTAACGTGGCATTAATCCAATGGGCCCAGATGAAAGTCCAGCTATTGGTCATAACAGCAACTAAAGTGTCTATATTATTCATCAGTCTTGGTATAATTCTATATTTTAGCAAATCACATGATCAAGTATTTCACTGAAATGTTATACTGTTCATTCATTATATTTAAACTGTTTTCTGTTGAATAGACACAGAGCTAACAGACACCCATTGAAGCCTGTATGTCTATTAGTGTCTGTTTGTGTACTCGCTGTTTTAATGGGAAGAAAGACAAAAGCTCATTGAACAACAGGCTTTTAACGAATCATTTTGAGCTTCACCAGGAATGAATGGAGTGTGGGTGGGTGCCTTTTGCATGGATGAAAACATCTTGACATTTATTGGACAACGCACTCTTCGTTTGTCCCGCCTGGATGAACAGCTTCCCCTTGTGATTATTGGTAGATCTCTCAAAGAGGCAGAATCTTGTTAACAGTTGCCAGTCAATCAGGAATGAACATGACTAACATCTCAAACTTAAACCTGTTGGCGCAAGTTTGTGATTTGCTTTGAGACTGCAGCGGTAGTCTAATCGGCAAATATAGCAAATAAATTGTAAGTATTTATTTCTGTTTGATTATTTGCATTCGTTTCTGAAATTTATTTATCAGTATAACTAGCTAGCTCTCACTTCTTTCTTCAGCTATCGGCTTAGCTGCTTTTTGGCACAAAATGGGAGACATTTAATTCAAAATCAGGGAGCAAAAAAGGTCCTTTTTAGCTGTCTTGGCACAGTAAATAAAGATGATTGTCTGTGCTTATTGTTAGTCTTAGATTAGAATGATATATACAGTATAGTCCTTAATAGAAAGGTGTGATTCCTGTGATTTAATAACCATCAGCCATCACTGTTAGACACAATTTGGAAATAAGGTTTTATAAACAGTTTAGACATTTTAAGCCTAAACTATTGTGATAGTGAGATTAGCATTAGAAAAGGGTGATTATATTTAGACTAGTCTTACATTTAATGTTGATTGCTATCTATAGCGATTTACTGAAAAACTGTACACCATCACACTACCAAAGCATACCAACATCATATAACAAAATAACATATTTTGACACTCTATAGTGCAGCATCCATGCAAATACTAAGGAGTTTCCTGCAATGTTGCCATGGGAACCAGGTGAGGCTTAGAGAAGCTGAAGCAAAAGTGTTACAGCGTTACCATGGCACTAATATGTACATGTGGCATGACTGGAGGAGGAGAGGGAAGAAGCGGTCTGAAAGTTCAAGTAGGAATAAAAATGTGCACATAGTATGTTTCCTTAAAATGATATAAAAAAAAAAACTAATCTCACCTCGGCAAAAACCGAACTTGCATCAGATTCTCACATAACGTTGAATTTATTTTTATAAAATCTCCCTTTCACTAGACCCAGTTAGTGAGATGAGATTCACTAAGATGTATTAACTTTGGTTCATCAGCATGTATTCCTAGGATTATCCACTGGTACATGTGAGGAATGGCCTTAAAAATCCCATCTGATCCTTTAATCCATGCTCAGAGACAGTGACCTAAATGAATTTTTTAAATGTGAATCAAACTCTGACACTGATTTAACCTTTCAACTTTAAACAGTTAATGAAAGCACATATGAATCATCCGATACGAACAGCTTGAGCATTCTTTGCTAATAATATTTAATGAGTACGGATAATAATTGGGATCATTCCAGGTAAAGTATTAACAGTTTATATTCTATAGTTGATATACACCGAATTGTATTAATAAACCTATAGTTACATAATTAATACAGTTTACTTATTATTCATTGCTTCCTCATGACATTCCAGCCTGATGTGGAACCCTAAAACCCCAATTAAATGTGGTCAAGACAAGTACTGAATTAATAGCGTTTAATTACTCTGGGGAAATTCCCCTCGGCTCCAGTAAACTGAATTGAATCAGTAATTTGATGAAGGTTTTCAGCTGAAATTAAGTGCTGGCTCCTTGCTTTAACTTTTATATAAATTGTTTTAATAGTAAAATAGTACAAAAGAAACTGAACAGCAGGCATTATGATGACGGTTTAGTCTACATCCACGTACGTGTTCCAAGAACAGAGTCTCACAGAGAGGAAGTACGTGATTTCCATTCTAACTCGCTTTCGAGTTTATACTATCATGCTGTACACCATCACGTCATTGTATTGCTTATGGATAATGTAAAAAACTGCAGTGTAAGTGATCATGATAAAGTTTCGATTAAGCCAGTTTTATACTGAAGAAAAGTACCTCTTGCAATGGCATGACAAGTCAGATATAAGTTATAAGTATATGGACACCTGCCCATCACACCCATATGTGGTTCTTCTCCAAACTGTTGCCACAAAGTTTGAAGAACACAATTGTATAGGATGTCTTTGATTGCTGTAGCATTACAATTTCCTTTCACTGGAAGTAAGAGACACAAACCTGCTCCAGCATGATGATGCTCATGAAGAAATGGAGCTCCATGAAGACACTGTGTGCCAATGTTGGATTGGAAGAACTTGAGTGATCTGCATAGAGCCCTGACCTCAACCCCTCAGAACACCTTTGGGATGAACTGGAACACTGACATCACCTCAGACCCAACATCAACAGAAGAGTGGAGCTTGTTATAACAGCAAAGAGGGGAATAAATCTGGAATGGGATGTTCAACAAGCGACGAGTGTGCTGGTCATCTCCTATAGGGTTGAATGAATATGCCAACACCTGTAGCTCTTATTTAAAGCTTTCATTTAAGGCATTGTTGTTACAGTGAGTAATGCCGTTGTCTCAGACGATCCCCAGTTCGATCAGTTCATGTGTGGAGTTTCCCATGTTCTCCTGTTCTTGTGGGATTCCTCCAAGCTCCTTCTACATCCCAAATCTCAAATACATGCTGGAAGTTTGATTGGCTATGCTTTAAGTTGCTCTAAGGTGTGAATGAGTTTGTGTGTGTGTGTGTGTGTGTGTGTATGTGTGTGTGTGGATGACTTTAGTGTGTGAGAATGAATTTAGGTGTCTGAGAAGTCAGGAGCCAAGTGAGCAAAATCCACAAAAACAGGGCACAGAGGCTGAGGAAATGCATAGAGTTTAAGAGTGAACATTTAGAGCGTGTGCTGGAAATGATAAATAAAAAATTAGATGTACTTTTACTCTCACTGGATCCTGATTTTTTAGACACCCTGTACTACAGCACAGGTCCCTAACCTAGTTTTTGTGTTTTTCCTATTTCTGCTCACAAATGGATGTTAGTTAGCTGATTAATTATTTTAGTTAGTAGAAGTTGGAAATCTGTAATATGTGAAATGCTTTTTAGATCCACAATATCTCATCAGATCACAGGTTCCCAACTTTGGTCGTGGAGAACCCCATGTTCTGCACATTTTAGTGTTTTCCCTGCTCTAACACATCCACATCAACTCAGAAAGGGATGTTAGTTAGCAGATTAGTCAGTTGGAGCAGGTAAATCTGTATCCTACTGTGAAATGGTTTTTACAGGTTTCACATGGATCAGATCACAGGTTCCTAATCCTGGTCCTGGTCCAGAAAGTACCGGAGTTTCTGCACATTACAGTGTTTTCGTTGCTCTAACACACCCTCCTCATTGTAGAAAGGGATGCTGGCTACCACAACTGATTAACTGAACATGGTGGGTTGGGAGCTGAAAGAACATTACAGATGTGCAAGACGGGACTGGACAGGACAGTTCCGGGAGTTAGGCTACTCCAGGACCAGGGTTGGGAACCTGTGGATCAGGTGGATGGTTGAATGAAATCCATGCTGAGATCATCACAATTTCTGACACAATACCGACCCTTCAGGCTGGCTGCAGGTCCGAACTTTCAGACATTTCAGCATTACCTTGGGGTTGAGCAGCAGCTGCTGTTCGTCGTAGTGGAGCAGCGCGGTGGCGCCGGATGCCGAGTTGTTGACGAAGATCTGCAGGCAGGGGTACAGAGATGTTCCGCGACAGTCCGCGCCGCACGTGAACACGCACTCGAAGCGCTCGTCCAGGCGGCGCACGCTCAGCACCGTGCAGTTGGTCGGACGGCTGCGCAGACTCTGCAGCGCCGGACTCAGCCAGCACAAGCACAGGATGAAGAGAGACAGCACTCCGCACGCGATCAGGAACAGGCCGAGCCGAATGCTGCGGTCCTCCGCCTCCGAGTACTCATACGAGACCCGGATCTTAGCCATCGCTCGGCTGAAAAGGTGAAAAGGTCCATAAAAAGCGGTGCGGTGTGGCGCGAGCTCCAGGAACTTCCCTCTGCGCTGGCTCTAACTCTGAACTGAGCGCTCGCATCCAGCACGCATCCTGCTGCCTCTGTGTGTGTGTGTGTGTGTGTGTGTGGATGGAACTTGGTAAAACCGACGTTTGCTCCTCCCTTTTACGCGAGCAAGTCTCGATTCATGACATCCGGATTTGGATTCTGGCAGAGCTAGGTGATGGAGCTGGGAATTGCTCCACCAAACTTGCGATGTCATTCTTCATTTTACCCTCTCCTGTGGCTAATAGAGTCTCTTCACATAGAAATGTTCACCTGTGAAAAAAACAAAACATTGGTAACAGTTTGCCTCAGAAGACTCTGGTTTTGACGAGTGACACGTCTGAATATCTAGGGAGCTCCACATCCCTGAAAGAAGCACCTACAGAGCTATGCTGCCTGCTGAGAGAAGCACCTGTAGAACTTTGACAGCTCAGAGAAGAACATGTAGAGCCTCATCTCTGCGGAGAAGCTCCTGTAGAGCTCGGTCTCCTTAAGGAAGCTCCGGTAAACCTTTATTTCTGTATAAAAGCTCTGGTAGAGTTCGGAGAGAGTCATCACAGAGCTCAGAGTCGTCAGGAAAACATCTACAGGCACTCATAGAGCGCCATCTCCTCAGAGAAGCGCCCGTAGGGCTCTGTCTCCGTAGAGAAGCTCCTGTAGTGCTCTGAGAGTCAGCACAGAGCTCAGGTTACTCAAGGAAACATTTACAGGCACTCATAGTGCTCCATCTCCTCAGAGAAACACCTGTAGAGCTTCATCTTCTCAGAGAAACACCTGTAGAGCTCCATCTCCTCAGAGAAAACACATGTAGAGCTCCATCTCCTCAGAGAAGCACTTGTATAGCTCAAGAACGTCAGAGAAGCCCCTGTAGAGCACGCTCTCCTCAAACAAGCATGTATAGACAGTGAGATCTTCTCACTGAAGCACCTGTAGAGCACCATCTCCTCAGAGAAGCACTTGTAGAGCACTCTCTCTTCAAACAAACATGAATAGAGCCCATATGTTCTCAGATTCCTTAGATAATATGCATAAAGATCTGTCTCCTCAGAGAAGTACCCTTGCAGCCCCGTTTTCTCAGACGATCACCTGTAGAGCTCTGGCTTGTAAGCCCCTATCTCCTCAGAGAAAATGTTGGAGCACTTTAACAACAACTCATCACTTGCAGGGCACCACATACACATTTCCACTGAGAAGTAATTTACCTTAGCCAATCCACCTAATGGTATGATTATGGGAGGTGGAATGAAATCATGGAACCTGGGCTTAAGATTGACCACGGGACCCTGGAGCGTTGAGGTGGTGATGCTACCCACTGCAAAAGAATATATTATTTAAAATGTATGAACAGATTCATAAATAACACACCATTTTAAATTCTCCACATGAAACCTGATGCCTACAATAAATCATAACTCTGTAAATCTAATGCTTGATGTTCTGTCACTAACAACAGTGGAGCTTTAAGTGTACAAAAAGAAATAATGTATTTATGAGGACATCTGTGCTCAGAACGGTTTTATATAATACATACACACACATTCAATCCACCTGTAGATTATTATTATTATTATTATTATTATTATTATTATTATTATTATGCACATTCACATTATGCACTCTTATTCAACAACATACAACATTTACTTGCACAAAATAGCCTTGCTTTCCAACTTACCCCTAATAATATGGCTACTTCTCTGAAATCTGAGAATGTCCTTCCTGCTGATTAAGACATCATCTCTTACACCAGAACTCCAGATCGCATATGGATCATTGAGGTAATGATTCTCAACAGTCTCTCTTCATGATGGAGGCTGCTAGCTTGGCATCCCACTAGAAAGCTCTAACCCTCTTGTAAAAATGAAAATAACCTCAAAATGTTATAAAAAGAAACACTGTAAGATTGAAGGGCCATGTTCAAGAGAAAAAAAACTTTAATCAGACTTTTTTCAAGAGCACTGATTGCTGAATCAGCTACATTTGGATGTAAATGTCATCCAGACTGGAACGATAGGGTTGGACGTGTTTGTGAGCACACAAAGTGTAATACCATTACAGGGCATATAAAATGGCATTCTTCATCTCAGTACATTAAACAAATGGATTTGGTTGGCTATCAAAACTTTAATTTCACTGATGGCTTGGATTCAGTTCAAGAAGTTTTACTGTTACAAATCATCCTGTCTCCTGCATTCCAATCACCACACTTGAGGGAACAATTTTTTAAGGCTGATCATTACAACTTCATGGATTAATTCTTTTTTTAAACCTAATCAATAATTTTATCTTCATGTTAGTTAGGAGTTATGGTTAATGCTCATTTTCATCCTTATTCTCTGTTTGTCTTTAGGAAGACTACTACTTGTCAACATGTAACTCTAATCACACAGCACTTCACAGGGGGATATCAGATTAGCTGTGCAGAATTTGTCTAATCCAAATGATTAATTTTGCTTTACTCTGGATATTTTTTCGCCCAAGTTGAGGATTTTATTTCTTTTAATTTCCATTTGTCTTTCAAACCATGTGGCAAATAATGAAGCATTGCTTCTTGCGACTGGGTAAACAGAAACTGAAAATGTATTACAGTATTAATTATTCAGACCTGTTATGGCCGTTATGACAAGTCACTGTTTGGTTTCTTATTTATGAGGCCCTTTAACAAATAACAAGAACATGGAAGTCTGCACTGGCTTTACAGATTAAACTGACTAATTACTATTACAATTTCTTTGTTATGCTTTCTGTCATGCCAATGACCTGAAAGAAACTTAACTTCAACCATGAACGGTGTTTAACTTCGTCATGGACAGTGTTTAACTTCAACCAGGAAAAGTGTTTAACTTCGTCATGGACAGTGTTTAACTTTGACCATGAAAAGTCTTTAACTTCGTCATGGACAGTGTTTAACTTCAACCATGAAAAGTGTTTAACTTCGTCATGAACAGTGTTTAACTTCATCATGGACAGTGTTTAACTTCAACCCGGAAAAGTGTTTAACTTTGTCATGGACAGTGTTTAACTTCAACCGTGAACAGTGTTTAACTTCGTCATGGACAGTGTTTAACTTCAACCATGAACAGTGTTTAACTTCGTCATGGACAGTGTTTAACTTCAACCATGAAAAGTGTTTAACTTCATCATGAACAGTGTTTAACTTCGTCATGGACAGTGTTTAACTTCGACATGGACAGTTTAACTTCGTCACGGACAGTGTTTAACTTCGTCATGGACAGTGTTTAACTTCGTCATGGACAGTGTTTAA